>OX411549.1:29511192-30111192 GCA_948146395.1 Fragum whitleyi | reverse complement strand
GAACTTTTTCTTTGATCATTTTCTTCTCTGAAACTACTGGTCAGAGTTGAACAAAACTTCACAGGAATGATCAGGCTGATAACTTCAACGCTACAGGCTGTTGAGTCACCAAAAAAGGCCACCTTATGGTGACATTTAACCCTTTGCTGTTTAATCCCTGCTTTTTACATGTCTGTGATTTTATGATTGAGAAAACATTGTGAAAAAAGAAGAAATTGCTTCTGACAAGCAATTTCTTCTTTTTCCACACTATTTTCTACCCCACTGAATGGTTATTTTTTAAATTAAATCCACTTTAAATTTTCGTCTGCAAAACCTTTGAATTTGGACAGGTCCAAAATTTTGTAAAACTGGAAAGTGTTAAAAAAATCTTCTTCTGAAACAACTGGTCAAACATTCAACCAAATTTTCACAGGAAATGGTAAAGGACATGTTCTTTGAAATTCCTTCTTTAAATCCTGTTCAAGCTGATAACTAAGGGTAGAGTTACCATAAAATATATATATGGAGAAATGACTTCCTCCCATAAGACATATTCATTTATCCAATTGAAGTAAGTTTATACAGCCTGAAAAAGTGTAACTCAATAATCAGACATATGAGATTTGGTTAACCCTTTGCTGTTTAATCCCTGCTTTTTACGTGCCTGTGATTTTATGATTGAGAAAACATTGTGAAAAAAGAAGAAATTGCTTCTGACAAGCAATTTCTTCTTTTTCCACACTATTTTCTACCCTACTACAGAATGGTTATTTTTCAAATTAAATCCACTTTAAATTTTCGTCTGCAAAACCTTTAAATTTGGACAGGTCGAAAATTTTGAAAAACAGGAAAGGGTTAATATCCTTCAAATGGGTTCTGAGAAAAGTCTTTTTTCACCGTATATATGGTAATTAGCCATGCCCATCAAAACAATGTTTATTATTCTATTCAAATTTCTTAAAATTCTTTGAAGGAGGGTCAACAACGGATTATTCATGTGAAGTTCATTCAGTAGTTTCTGATTCGATATTTGAAGAAAAAGTTTTCTACTAGATGCACGAAGGGATAGACTATGAACACAGTGCTATGACTATAGCCAGGGGTGTGGAAATACGAGTTTTCTCCACTTGTCCCTGGACAAGTAAAAGCGGATTTTCTACTCATCCAGAATCAAAATGAACTTGTCCGCTAAAGATTAAATAGAAAAATTTGAAAAAAATATTGCCTTTTGATGAAGAAAATGCTGGTCTGCAGCATTTTCTTCATTAAAAACAATGTTTTCTACCCTATGATATGAAAATTAGGATAATTTATCTCTTAATTCTTTTAAGTAACATTCAAAGATGAGCCCTGGTATTTACTTGTCCTTGGACAAGTGGCTTAGAAAAATTTACTTGTCCTCAAGTACAAAAGCCCGAGTCGGACAAGTCGGGCATGGGAATTCCACACCCCTGCTATAGCCCCAGTGGCCTTTGGCCAATGGAGTTAAGATAATGGTGAATAAAAGGTTATGTTATATTATATAGGTAATACAGCATATATCTGGTGAATGTATGATGCAGACAACTCCCCCATCTAGATGAGTATACAAAGACAGTTTGTCCTGGCTGTTGTGACTGACATTAACCACAATAGAGTGGCTTACCCAAGTTGTACACAGTGTTTCACCAAACTTCTTGTAGACCCAACAACTCAGAGGTACTTTATGGTGATATACGTATACATATTTTGTTGCCATAATTTTATGAAGTTTCTTAAAGCTAATAAGTCGAGTGAAAACAAAAATAATGACATCCAGTGGAAAGAAAACCTTATATATAATTTAGGCCGACAGTTATTGTTCTCCGTGTCAACCAATGTCTTAATCTTTTGCAACTTCGACTTTGATACCCTGATTAAGGACTGTGCGTTTTAATTGAGTGTCTGCTAGATATCTGTTTGCCTTTTGGTCAAGATCTCTTCTGGGCCTGAGATAATAAAACTTTCTCATTCTCAATTCCAAATTTTCTCAAATTTCAATTTGAGATTAAAGCTGTAATTCTGTTCTAATACTCATTTTAAATAATATTAAACATAAAAGATAATATTAATAAAGTGTTGAAAATAACAACTTATTAATATTATCTTTTATTTTCATACACTTATTTAAATTTGATATTTGAGAAAATTCTCAATTGAGTCTGATCATCAAAATGCTTCACCAGCATGCCATAGCGTTGTTACTTACGCTTAGCCACACAGCTACTTGGTTTTGGTCTACTGAAAGCGTTATACAAGAATGACATATAACATGATAAATGACAGTGTCTTAGTATTAACAATTATACATTTTTTAAAAAAAAAAGCAAACATAGGTCACATGAACTTTCATATTAACCAAAAATATGCTGCTAATTGTATATCCATGTTTGAAACAGCCTAAATGATAGAATATCATCAATTGTATTTGAGTATTTGAGTACTCGAATGGAAAGGTCACCAATTAGTAAAATTAGTACTCGTTACCATCCCTAATATAAATCTGATAAAAAAACAACAAATTTTTAGTTTGAAATAATATCTCTTTTCAAGAAACAAAAGAGAATAAAAACAAACTACTCAATGTAGTTGAAAGATGCTTCACTGAAAATTTATTCTGTCAAATTCAAAATAACACAAAGGAAGATTTTCCTATGGTTAAAACATTTTTTGTCAGGCTCAAAACCCACCATGTGTTTAGGATAACAAAACATGACAAACTGTTTGCTAATTATACCAAGCCAGCTTTGAATGTGTATGTGTTGTCCCTAACGCCAGCTGGTAAACATGCATCCTGTATTTAAGTACAGTCAATCTTGCTCGAGCTACCACTTTTGTTAAGTGACCATTGAAAAAAGTCTCTTTGCTGTTAGTAACAAAAAAGTGGACATTCTTTAAAAAAAAATGTTTATCATTGAATCTTATGACGTTAAAAGCCATTAGAATCGTCTCATTGAGACGACTCTTATGGGTCTGAACATCCTAAGATTCAGTCAGAATTATGTGACAATCTTTATATATCGAGGGTTCAGTGCAAAACTGTACCAAGTGTATATACATTGTATATACTTAGTACAGTCTTGCACTGAACCCTTGATACATAAAAAACACGTCTTTTTATCATTGAATATTTTATACAGCGACCATTTCCATAAGCGACTGCTTTTTAATGGTACCCTAAGTGGTTGCTTTACACAAGTTTTACTGTATTGTTTATTTCCTCTACCAGATATCACTGTATAAAATGCAGCAAGAGTGTACCAAGCCAGTCTGTACAATGGAGATACCGCCTTGTCCTTACTGTAACAGACAACACAGATATCTGTCAAGTTGTAGTATTTGGAAGGACTCTAGAACAATTCTTTGGGAAAACTGCAACAGACTTTCAGAGGTTTGCTTGTTTATTTAACTTGATTTTAATGCTGATTTTTAACAATTTACTGAAACCTGAAAACCTGAGGTATTGAAGTTTAATACAGCCTTAGTGTCATTGTTGTCTTGGCATTTCGTTATAACTTTGTGATGCCTACTGAAGGCATTCACTTGAAACTTGGCTCACAAATACATTGTATAATAGTAAAAGAAACACCAATACTATTAAGGATTATAGCTCTAGATGTATTTTATTTTGTCCACTTTAACCTCAATTTTTGGTTGAATCCATAGGGGCTATTATAGACGTATGGGCTTCGGTATAGGTGTTGCCATGATGCTTTGGTTAATGTGTTATGTGCTCTTCTGTCAAATCTCTATTTCTAGTAAAACTTTTGCTTTGAAACTTTACACATGCTTCTGTGACCATAATATCAGCCTCTAGGCAAAGATTCATTACTCTGATATTTATGTTCGTGGAACTTAAAAAAGCTTTGTTTAGTTTTTATATGCAACTGTTTTATATCTGTACAGGAGTTTCTCCACTTCTCCCTAGACAAGTTAAAGCTGATTTCTTACTAATTCACAAACTTGTCCACAAACAAGTAGGTAGATAAATATTGAGAAAATATTATTTTTAATGAAGAAAATGCTGTAACCCAGCAATTTCTTCATTTGCGACAATGTTTTCTTCCCTTTAATACAAACAAAAGGATGACTATTCTACTATATTTTATTCTACTAGATTATGTTAGTACTGTATTAAGATTTGCTCTGGTATTTACTTGTCCACAGACAAGTGGCTTAGGAAAATGTACTTGCCCGCAAGTAAAAAAAGAATGTGTCAGACGAGTCGGACATGGGAACTCCACACCCCTGTATTTGTAGGAAAAGCTTGAGCCAGAATGTTTCAGATTCCCCCCAAAAATGGCAATTTGTTTTTAACAAAATTCAAGTTCAGCTGGATAAAGATCAATTGAGCCTGTGGGTGACATTTCCAACAATTTGACATGAGCATTAAGTGCAAAACTTTGCTGTATTTGACCTGCCTAGATGACAAAATCATGTAATTAAAACTTTGTCTTAATGCCTAAAGATATGCTGAGGCCTTATTAATCTACAAAAAGAAAAGTGAAAACCCTGGACAGACTGTGCAGATGCAGTTTTTGCTTGGCACACTTTTGAAATTGTTGGAAATGTCATGCACAGGCTCAATTTGTATTCTGTCTTTCAGGAGTCTGATGGATTTGGATAGATCTGGGTACCCAGCTGAAGCCTTACTCACAGAGGCCCTGAATAAAACATTCCATGGGAAATATTTCTACTTTGGTGTCAAGATACCTTTATCCCATAATACTAAAATGGCGCCCACACTGTCATGTATCAATCAAGGAAGTAGTGGACATAGCCAGCCTTTGTTGGATAACACAGATTTACCAGAATCATCCAACATCCTTGTGTATCAGATGGTTCCCAGTAACAACGGTGTGTATGCCACTGTGTCAGACTTCATTAGACAGGGAATTAAACAACTTCGTGAAACTTGTGACAAATCAAAATGTTTAGTATCTAATAACAAGTCATCAACAGATGATTTGTCAGTTGAATATAGCATAAATCAGAGTGTAGAAACTACTGAGTCTTCACTTTATAAGTCACGGTCTTTTAATATGAAACAGAAGTCTGTAGCACTAAGTTTTGAAACCTCCACAGAAGAGAGTGTAGAACTTGTTAGGGGTGATTTTGAGGAAGGTTGTGCAACAGATACTATAGGAAGGAGTGAAGATGTGATCTATGATGAACAATCTTCTGGAACAAACAGGTTACAGGTGGAATATTGTTCACAATTAAGCCAAAAAGACACCAGAAATGGAAGAAGTGAGAATGTGGTTATACCTGATGAGAAGAGTTTCTTCGAACTCGACAGTGTGAATGGAAAAAGAAAGAAATTATTGATTCAAACTAGAGAACTGTATGCACAAAAATTACCTATATTAAGTAGATCTGACACTAAAAAACTTGCAATATTGGATGGTGATTTCAGGGAACATGACAGTACTTTGACAGATACTATAGAATGGAGTGAAAATGTAATATGTGATGAACTAAGTCTCTCTACAAATGACATAAGAGTGGAATCTTTTTCAAAATTGTATCTAATGGATAGTGAAAGAACTAAAAATGTGGCTATATCTGATGAGAATTCTTTCTTACAGCAGAACAATTTGAATGGAGATAGACACAAATCAGTGTTTGAAACTGATAGACTAAATGCTGTAAGTGGTGAACCTGAAACTGAACAACATTCAGGATTGGATGATAGTCGGGTTTGGAATGTGAGAACAGAAGAAAGGTCGATTGAAAAGGTGAATAGCATAGTTCTACCAGATTCAGAGGATTTGGAAGCGTTTCTTAATTCCTTCAGCGTATGTTTAGAAATTTCTACTGGAGAAATACATCATATTCCATTGAAATGTGTATCTAATCACAAAGATGACAGCTTGAATGTAGAAAGATATACAACAAAAGTTGATTCTGATAGACCTAGAGCTGCTATCATTGTAACATCTGCAACAGAAAGGTTAATTGATAAGTTAAACAATACAGATTTACCTGATTCAGAAGACTTGGATGCTTTTCTCAATTCTTTTAGTACAAGCTTTATAATTTCAGACGACGACAGTCTACAGAAAACATGTCAATCGACAAAAAAACTAGATAGTATTGAAAACTATTCTAAAAATATTAAAGTGAAACAAAATTCATTTAGTCTGGAAAGTAGGGAATTTGCAGCCGAAATATGTGATGATAAAAGTCAACAAGAACCAGAAACTGGGTTTGACGGCAAAAGAGAGCTGATTGTGGAAAATGCACTAGATTCTAATGGTAGACATACAAGGTTGGAGAACGGATCAGAAACCAACAGTGATAGTGGTTTTCAATTAAGTACAAGCAGCTGTGATTTATTTGATTCTCAGGAGTCGTTTTCAGTTGGGAATTTTGATAATGTGCATACAGAATTAAAGAGTAGTAATGTTTATAAAGCAGTTGTTAATTATACAAAAGATATTGTTAATGAAAAAGTAAACAATACCGATCTACTTTCTGATGAAGAATTGAATGAAACATGGTCCGAACTTCTAACTATTGAGTTTTCTTCAGAAAATAATGATGAAGACCACACAGAAAAAAAAGAAAACAAAGGGTCATTGATTACCCTTAGTAAATCATTGCCTAACAAAGACTCATTATGTACAGGTACAGCAAGGATAGGACAAGAAAGTAAAGAAATAAATAATTTGCCTAGACCAAGAGGAGAACAATCATTTTATAATGAAAGCTTACTAAACACTACAGATATTTTGTTTGACAGTCCAGAAATGTCAGTAGCACAAGAAAAGTATGTTGTCAATGGGTGGCCAAAACATCATGCTTACAGCTTGAATAAAGCTGTGATTAAATTTCGGTCCCCCACCAACAATTTAAGATCTACATATCAAAATTCTTTCAGTGATGTTTCAACGACTAGTAACAGAGGAGATGGCAGTATAATTGCTGAAAGTCAAAGTCCTTTATTTGAATTGGATAAATCTGTATCAAAAACACGTTTCAAAGAAGGGAGCACTGTTGGTGAAATGGATGGGATAAAAAGAGTAATGTTCTCCAAAAAGTTAAGAAGAATCAGTTCATGTAGACTTATGGACATAAAAATGAAAGAAAATAAGCCTTTATTAATGAGAGTTGCTACTCCTAAATCATGTCTTAAACCAAGTGTTCAAGTATATAATAATAACACTATATTTGAAAATGTAAACAAGGCTGATAGAGGAATGAATAGTATGCTTGAAGAGTCAGATATTAGCAGTAGTGATTCAAGCTTCTTCATAGAATCTTCCCAACCTACTAATGTAAGGAAACCACATCATAGAAAACAGCATACTGAAAATATGTTCCTCAAAAATATGAATAAAGAAAATGCTGATAGAGATTACTTGCCATCAACCCCTGATCTCTGGGACTCAAGTTTTGATGATTCTGATATCTGTGGGGAGTTGAATGAAGCTATTACTCTAGAAACACCTGCTCCATCTCACAAAAGTATTCATATAGCTAGTGAAGTAGGTAAAGTTTGTGAATCTTTTCATAAACACACAGAATATAATCCAAACTCAAAAACTACAAGATTATCAATGGGGTGTCTAACATCTACACCTGAGTTGTTTGAAGATTCTTTCGCATCAGATTCACAGGATCTTTTACCAGAAAATTCTGTTCAAAATCAAGGAAATAAAGAAAATTTCAATGTAAGTGAATCTCAACATTCTTCCAATAAGGATAAATCTCACAGAAGCTATGTTGGACAAGTCCTCAAATGTCTTGTACAGAATACACCAGGCTGTGATAATGCTGTGATATCAAAAATTCCATGTAACACAGGCAGCAAGGATTATTTTTCGCCTGATTTGTTCGGTGATTCCTCATTCGAAGACTGTGATAGTAACATGTTTAATGTTCCAAGTGTTCTATGCAAGCAATTATTCTTTTAATCTATGTTTTGACGTCCTTGTTAAAGAAGAGTTAGAAAAACAGTGAAAAATGAAGAAATTGTTTGAAACAATAATTTCTGAAATTTTCACTGTTTTCTTCCCTAAAAGAAACATAAAGATAATTTTATTTTTACATAAAATTTAGCTAATTTTTTGTCTTCTACTTCTTTCATTTCAGATTAGTCTAAAATTCAGCTGAGTGTATTGGGTTATCCTATTATATGAAATTAAATTTTTATGCCCCGCATCGATAGATCGGGGGCATATTGTTTTACCGTTGTCTGTCTGTCTGTCTGTCTGCAAAAGTTAACCAAAAAACTTAACATTGCCAATATCTTCAAGCCTATTCAAGATACAAGGCTAATATTTGGCATGATGATAGATCTCAATGATCCGCATCCACTGGTACCAAAGTCAAGGTCATGTGATAAGGTCAAGGTCATCTGTCAAGGTCAAACTTTAAAAAAATGCTGTTACGGGGGCATTCGTGTTTCACAAAAACATCTTGTTTTAAAATGGTCTGATATCTAAAAAGCACATGCTTTAAAATACGGACCATGGATGATTAAGGAGTTAGTGGACTGATGCCATGTCTCAAAGATTGCTTACCTGGGAAAAACTAAACTCATATCATCTAACTGTATATTCCTTTGTTTCCTCACATACCAAATCTGATGAAAGTATGCCAAGCAGCATTCAATATATAATAAAAAAAGACATGTACTTTGGGTTTAGTGGCCCATACCACAAGTTTCTAGCGTTGACATTGAGATATTCAAAACACAATCTGTAATTTAAACATATTAAATAAAATCATTCCAAATTTTGATTCACTGAAATTAATTGCGAAATAAGTCATAAGTAATTAGTTTATAACAAAAACAATATCTATATTATTATAGCCATGTGTTTAAATGCCTTTGCATAATGTGTCTTCAAATTTAATAACAGCTTTTACAAACATTTGATACCAAAGTACCAAAATAAAGTTTTCTAACATTCAAATTTTTATACCCGCTTATTGCATATGTTATTTGTGAAAATATGGTTGTGGTAGTGGTGCCCTTGACAAAGCACCTGCTCTCATCAAGTATCCATTTTGGTTACAGAATGCAACCTGACCCTGTCTTTCTGAAGTCTTAGTGGCATTATTCTATCTACCACCTATGTCGGTTAGGATTTTTTATTCTTATTACGAATTGTGTTTCAATTGATAAAGTTATCCGAAAATGCCATGGTGTCCTTATTTAAATTGCATTCAAAATTCTAAAAATATATGAGCAAAGACTCAGGCTAGCCTGTGCATTGGCACAGTCTGACCAGTCATTACTTTGCATTTAGTAGATAGATAAAATCTCAAAGTATCCATGTCGATTGAAAGAATAAAAATGTAACACATCAATTTCTGAATGATAAATGTTCATCATATGCAAATTTCAATGATTCCTGTTGAACAGTTTATGAGATATAAAGAATATCCACAGACTTCTGAAACATCCCTCGTAATAGAAGGTATATATATATGAAGATGTGTTTTGCATAGTGGAATTGAATAAATTTCACAAAATAATTTTTTAGCTCCACTGGCCGAAGGCCACTGGGGCTATTGTCATGGTGTTGTGTCCGTCGTGCATCTGTCCGTCTGTGCGTCCAGTCGTAAACTTTTTCTTTAAAAATCTTCTCCTCAGAAACTACTGCATGAATTTCAACCAAACTTCACAGGAATGATCCTTGGGTGACCCTCTTTCAAAGATGTTCAAGAAATTTTGATCCAATGAAAAATATGAATTTAATGGGTGTGGCTAATTTCCAAATATGGTAAAAAGTGAATTTTCTCAGATTCTGCTTGATGGATATCAACCAAATTGAACTGGAATGATCATTTCCTGACCTTTTATCAGTCTATCAAAAATTATTGTGATCAGATGAAAAATACACATGTATGTATTTTACGGGCGGAGGTCATTTCTCTATATGTAACATAGTGGAAACTTTGAAAATCATTTTCTCAGAATCAAATGGATGTATATCAACCAAATTTCACTGGAATGATCCTTGGGTGACCCTCTATCAGTCTACCAAAAATTATTCTGATCGGATGAAAAATATGCATTTTAGTGGCGGAGGTCATTTCTCGATATGTTATGTAGTGGAAACTTTGAAAATCATTTTCTCACAATCTAATCGATGGATATCAACCAAATTTCACTGGAATGATCATTGAATGACCCTTTATCAGTCTACCAAAAGTTTTTGTGATCGGATGAATAATATGTCTTTTATGGGAGGAGGTCATTTCTCTGAATGTTATATAGTGGAAACTTTGAAAATCATTTTCAACATCAGTAGAACCCAAAATGTCTAAAAATCTAGTCAAAATTTGATTTGCTATTACAAGAATTTCAAGCCTTTAGAGCGACTCAAGCTATCATGGCTTTCTAGTTGAAATGCATTATAGAATCGATTAAATTTCACAAATAATTTTTGAAATTAAGAAGCTTATTATATAGTTATGTATCTTCTATTCTCAAAAATTGTTTTTCGAAATGAATTTCGAATTTTGAATGAAATGCTGTTGAATTATGTACATGTGTAATCGCTTACTGTTGGATTACCAATTGTCTAAAACATTGCTTTGCCCAGTTTTCTTACCAGGGTTGTCAAAAAGAGAGATTGTCTAGTGTTGTCAAAACAAAATTTTAATCACCACGAACATGATATTTGTGCTTTTACAGCGTATGAATTATAAATGTCAATTTCATAGAATTTGTCATTGCATGTTTCTTCTTTGATTAAAGATTGATTAATGGCCACTCTGACCCTCTTGTTTCTGACCAAAGTTATTTGTGGAGCAAGTTTTATCTCTGACATGGTGAATAATGTCTTTTATCCTTGTCATGCTGAAGAAAGAATATTTAGGCTTTGCACATAATTTAGGAAATAGAGGATATTGAATGAGTGGTCATGGAATACCGAATTTATTAAACGAGTCATCTTTAGCAGAAAAAAAACGAGGCTGTGCCGAGTTTTTATCTGTTTCAGATGACGAGTTTAAAAAATTCAGTATTTAATGAGCACAAATTTTATATTCTGTTTATAATATGACCATAGTTTTTGCTAAAAACCATCAAAATTCTTGAAATTCAACATGTCAGTTTTCTTCGAAACTTAAAACACCGTTCAAAACTGACGTCACAATACATGGATTATGACGTCATTTTGGCAGTTACAAAATAGCGTTGCTATTTACTTTGAGCTCATGTGCATTGTTATTCCACTAGTGTAATAACACCTGTGTAATATCAAAAATATTCAATGGTCTTATTTCACTCCCGCGACATAGGTCATATTATAAAACATGTTATCATCTTGGCAGATATTGAAAACCTGAGGTATAGCTATAGACTTGGGGTTGTGCTAAAACTTTGACATTTTGTGATATCTCTGGTATTGCTGAGGCAATTCACTTGAAAGCTAGCACACATGTTCACTATCAAAAGAGCAACCGATATTATCAAGGGGGATTACAGATGCATTTTGTGCAAATTATGCCCCTTTTGTTTTTATTCTCTATCCAGCACGAGCGTAGGCACTGCTCAATTGGCAAAATTTAAGAGACTATTATCATGGCACTAAGTTCATCCTTTTATATATACATCGTCTGATAGACTTTAAATCTGTAACAAAGCATAGCTGAAAGTAATTCGTGGCAGACTGGGGTTGAACCCACATAGAATAGAAATTAAAGTTACTGGTAAACAAAGCCAATACATTAACCACTGAACCAAAGATCTTCCTTTTCACAGTTACCAAGCTTTGTTTTTAACCTTAAGAAGCTATGCAGACCCTTAAGGTATTGCCCCCTTAATAGTTCTTTAACATTTTGGAAGTAATGAAATTTAACAGTATTAACCAAGGTTTCTTTATGATTTCATTAATAATTCTTGGTTAACATTGTGAGAGATCATGCATCCTGAAATGTTCGGAATTATTACGGGTTCTCTAATAGTCCGTCATAAAGGGCTTATGCCAGTCTGAATTTGCCCCTATCTTTTGAACAACTTGTCCACAACTGAGAATAGCTTAGAAGAGTCTATTGTTAAGACTAATTTAACTTGGAAAAGATTCACTTGAGAAGTTTCATGATCATTTCTTTTATAATCTCAGCTATCTTTGAAAAAAAAAGAGGTATTCTGATCAACTTGGTTTCATTTGCGTTGGCGTTGTTATTGGTGTGACAAACTTTAACCTTGGTCATATCTCTGTTATTGAAGATATCTTCATGAAACTTGGCATGCATGGGCCCCATCACAAGTGTTATCCAGGCTATCGAGATGGATATCTGAAAGCATTTTTGAAAGACTAATGCCCCTTTTTAACTCGCCTGAGCACAAAGGGCCAATTTACATGAAAATTTCCAAGAATGTTCCCTGGGAGGTCCTCTCTCAAAATAGCTAAAGGAATTGAATTATTTTGAAAGCTGGTCACAATGGCAATCAAAGTTGTATTTTTATAGTTTTTCTTAGATTTAACCCTATGACCTTGTTTATGACCCCAGTTGACCCCATTTCAATCTTGTCTTGGATATTATGTAGACAAACATTCTGACCAAGTTTTAGGACATTTAAGCCAAAAATAAGGCCACTAAAGTGCACAAGATTTTTCTAAAATTTGACCTCCTGACCTATTTTTTTTACCCCACTTGACCCACAGTCAAACTTACCTGAGGCCTGATAGAAATGAATATTCTGACCAGGTTTCAAGACATTGGGCAATAAATGCCAACTCTCTAGAACGCACATAAGATCTTGATGGACAATGCAAGGCACGCAATGGACCCTGGACCCAGCTAGATCACGGTAGCTCATCATGAGTACTTGGTTCTCTGGTGAGCTCAAAAGATTTAATCATAACTGTTGGGTCACCAGGGGCAGAGTACCTGAGGGGGAAGGGGGGAAGGCAATTAAATTAGATGGTGCATAAAACTTCTGTTGAATTTTCATTGACATTGATTTTATGTATATTGGCCTTTTATTACAGGCTTCAAGATTTTCTAAGTTCACATGAAAAATTGGTTGATTTCAACAACAGACAAGAGGACACCGAGGGTCCTAAATCGCTCACCTGAGTAATGTTTTAATAATGTCAAATGTCCCGGAGAAGAAGATCAAATGCAATCACTTATTTAGTAGTACAAAGTGAGAAAACAATGAAAAGGTTATAGCATTGAAGAATTTGAATTTTGGTCAAATACCAAGTAATTAGATCATTTAAGAAATATCTAATGCTTGATTGCAATACTACAATTCTTATGTTCAGTACATTTTTTTACATTAATTAAACTATTTATTTATTTTCAAAATATTATTCTGCAAATTAATTGCTGATTTTTAATCCATTTTTTGCTCACCTGAGCACAAAGTGCTCAAGGTGAGCTTTTGTGGTTAGGTGGATGTCCGTAGTGCATCGTCCGTCGTCAACATTTCCCTTGTATGCACTCTAGAGGCCTCATTTTTTGCCCGATCAACTTAAAATTTGGTCAGAATGATTTTCTTGATCAAATCTTAGATGAGTTCGAAATTGGGTCAACTGGGGTCAAAAACTAGGTCACAGGGTCAAATCTTAGAAAAACCTTGTATGCACTCTAGAGGCCACAATTTTTGCCCAATCAACCTGAATTTTGGTCAGAATGATTGTCTTGATGAAATCTCAGACTAGTTCGCAATTGGGTCAACTGGGGTTGAAACAAGGTCACAGGGTCAAATCTTATAAAATCCGTGTATGCACTCTAGAGGTCACATTTTTTGCCCAATCAACTGGAAATTTGGTCAGAATGAATGTCTTGATGAAATCTCAGATGAGTTCAAAATTGGGTCAACTGGGGTCAAAAACTAGGCCACAGGGTCAAATCATAGTAAAACCTTGTATGCACCCTAGAAGCCACATTTTTTGCCCAATCAACCTGAAATTTGGTCAGAATGAATGCCTTCCGATGAAATCTCGGACGAGTTTCAAATTGGGTCAACTGGGGTCAAAATCTAGGTCACAGGTTCAAATCTTAGAAAAATCTTGTATGCACTCTAGAGGCCACAATTTTTGCCCAATCAACCTGAATTTTGGTCAGAATGAATGATTTGATCAAATCTCGGACAATTTCGATAATGGGTCAACTGGGGTCAAAAACTAAGTCACAAGTTCAAATCATAGAAAAACCTTGTATGCTCTCTAGAGGCCACTTTTTTTGCCCAATTAACCTGAAATTTGATCAGAATGATTGTCTTGGTGAAATCTCAGAGGTGTTCGAAATTGGGTCAACCTGGGTCAAAAACTAGGTCACATGGTCAAATCTTATAAAAACCTTGTATGCACTCTAGAGGCCACATTTTTCGCCAAATCAACTGGAAATTTGGTCAGAATGAATGTTTTGATGATAGCTCAGATGAGTTCAAAATTGGGTCAACTTGGGTCAAAAACTAGGTCAAGGGGTCAAATCTTATAAAATCCGTGTATGCACCCTAGAGGCCACACTTTTTGCCCAATCAACCTGAATTTTGGTCAGAATGATGGTCTTGGTAAAATCATGAATGACTTCAAAATTGGTTCAACTGGGGTCAAAAACTAGGTCACAGGGTCAAATCTAAGAAAAGCCTTGTATGCACTCAAGAGGCCATATATTTTGCCCAATAAACCTGAATTTTGCTTGGAATGATTATCTCAATGAAATCTCGGACGAGTTTGAAATTGGGTCAACTGGGGTCAAAAACTAGGTCACATGGTCAAATCTTATAAAAACGGTGTATGCACTCTAGAGGCCACATTTTTCGCCAAATCAAGTGGAAATTTGGTCAGAATGAATGTTTTGATGATAGCTCGGATGAGTTCAAAATTGGGTCAACTTGGGTCAAAAACTAGGTCAAGGGGTCAAATCTTATAAAAACTGTGTATGCACTCTAGAGGCCACACTTTTTGCCCAATCAACCTGAATTTTGGTCAGAATGATGGTCTTGGTAAAATCATGAATGACTTCAAAATTGGTTCAACTGGGGTCAAAAACTAGGTCACAGGGTCAAATCTGAGAAAAGCCTTGTATGCACTCTAGAGGCCACATATTTTGCCCAATAAACCTGAATTTTGCTTGGAATGATTGTCTTGATGAAATCTCGGACGAGTTTGAAATTGGTTCAACTGGGGTCAAAAACTAGGTCACAGGGTCAAATCTTAGAAAAACCTTGTATGCACTCTAGAGGCCACATTTTTTGCCCGATCAACCTGAAATTTGATCAGAATGAATGTCTTGATGTAATCTGGGACGTGTTCGAAATTGTGTCAATTTGGGTCAAAAACAAGGTTACATGGTCATATCTTAGAAAAACCTTGTATGCACTCTAGAAGCCACATTTTTTGCCCAATCAACCTGAATTTTGGTCAGAATGATTGTCTTGATGAAATCTCCGAAGAGTTCAAAATTGGGTCAACTGGGGTCAAAAACTAGGTCACAGGGTCAAATCTTATAAAAACCATGTATGCACTCCAGAGGCAACAATTTTTGCCCAATCAACCTGAAATTTGGTCAGAATGAATGCTTCGATGAAATCTCGGACAATTTCGAAATTGGGTCAACTAGGGTCAAAAACTAGGTCACATAGTCAAATCCAAGAAAAACCTTGTTGTCACATTTTTTGCTGGATCAACCTGAAATTTGATCAGAATGATTGTCTTGATGAAATCTCAGACAATTTCGAAATTGGGTCAATTTGGGTCAAAAACTTTGTCATGGGGTCAAATCTTAGAAAAACCTTGTATGCACTCTAGAGGCCACATTTATTGTTCAATCAACATGAAATTTTGTCAGAATGATTTAATTGATGCAATTTTTAATGAGTATGAGATTGGGTCAACTGGGGTCAAAAACTAGGTCACGGAGTCAAATAATAGAAAATCCTTGTAAGTCAATTGTAAGTCAACCTGAATATTGTAAAAAAGGTATTATCAAGTTGTACAGAGGCAGGAGAATATTGAAAAAAATTAGACAGTTCATTCAGGTGGGCGATTAAGGGCCACTATGGCCCTCTTGTTTTTTTTGTCATACACTTTTGATAAAGTTGATAAAGATATATTCATAGTACAAAGCAGATGTGGTACAATCTATTCATTCATTTGTACTTTCAACAAAAAAAGGAAGGGTGACATGATTTAAAAAAGATTAATATAATTATGAAATAATTAAAAACAATCTAAGAGTCAGATAAGATAGGACATGCTGAATCCAGATTATACAATTCAAAAGATTATAAGACGTCAAAATTTTAGAATGGTTAAATTCAAAAGAAATCTGGTGAGATTATGTGAATGTAATGCAATATTTTATTATAGAATCAACAAAATAAACAAATCATTTTCAAAATAAATTGGAAAACCCTTCGTCAAACAAGCTATGATTTTGATGTTGCTAAATGTAAAAAGCTTGGGAAATATTCAGGCTAAAGACCAATATCCTGTTTACTAGCATTTTCTCCTTTTACTTCTATATTTTCTGAACATTGTACACAACTTTTATCCATATCAACATCACGTTTGCTGTCTTCAGCAGCTTTGCGATCTGAAACGGAAACTTTATTGTTTGAATAAGGGTAAAAACCATAATATATTGCATTCAAATCTGGTAGGAATAGAAATTTAATTTATACACAGTTGACACTTGCTGATTCATTATCGGTTAACCCATTTCAACATAATAACTCTTTTTGACTAGAGATAATTGCCTTGGAAAACATTGTGGAAAATGTTTATTAGTCCCCCACCGGTTACCTGTTGGGGGACTATAGGTTTGCTCGTGTCCGTCCGTCTGTCCGTCACACTTTTGTCTGGGCTATATCTTCTAAACCATATGTGCTAACAACTTCAAACTTTGTACACTTATAGATCTCATTGAGGACAAGTGTCATGTTCAAGAACCGTTACTCTGCCATGCCCACTTTTTGAGTTATTGCCCTTTGTTGTCTTTACCCTTACATTCTTGTCCGGAACATATCTCCTAAATTATGTGTGCTAGCAACTTCAAACTTTGTACACTGTAAGATCTCATTGAGGAGAAGTGTCATGTTCAAGAACCATAACTCTGCCACACCCTCTTTTTGAGTTATTGCCCTTTGTTGTTTTTACCCTAACATTCTTGTCCGGAACATATCTCCTAAACTATAAGTGCTAGAAACTTTAAACTTTGTATACTTATAGATCTCACTGAGGAAAAGTGTCATGTTCAAGAACCATAACTCTGCCACACCCACTTTTTGAGTTATTGCCCTTTGTTGTTTTTACCCTTACATTTTTGTCCGGATCATATCTCCTAAACCATAAGTGCTAGCAACTTCAAACTTTGTACATTGATAGATCTTATCGGGGACAAGTGTCATGTACCAGAACTGTTACTCTGCCATGTCCTCTTATTGAGTTATTGCCCTTTGTTGTTTTTAGTCTTACATTCTTGTCCGGAACAAATCTCCTAAACTATATGTGCTAGAAACTTCAAACTTGCTACACTTATAGATATCATTGAGGACAAGTGTCATGTACAAGAACTGTTACTCTGCCACACCCACTTTTTGAGTTATTGCCCTTTGTTGTTTCTACCTTTACATTTTTGTCCGGAACATATCTTCTATACCATAAGTGCTAGAAACTTCAAACTTGCTACACTTATAGATATCATTGAGGACAAGTGTTATGTACAAGAACTGTCACTCTGCCATGTCCACTTTTTGAGTTATTGCCCTTTGTTGTTTCTATCCTTACATTTTTGTCCCGTACTTATCTCCTAAACCATAAGCCCTAGCAATTTCAAACTTTATACTCTGGTAGATCTCATTGAGAAGAAGTGTAATGCACAAGAACTGTCACTCTGCCACACCCATTTTTTAGTTATTGTCCGTTGTTGTTTTTTATCCTGACATTTTTGTCCGGACCATATCTCCTGAGCAATCAGTGCTAGCAACTTCAAACTTGGTACACTTATAGATCTCATTGAGGACAAGTGGCATGTACAAGAATTATTCTTCTCCGCCCACTTTTGGAGTTTTTGCCATTGGTTGTTTTTACTCTTATATTTTTGTTTCAACTTCAAATTTTGTAAACAGTTATAGATCTAGTAAGTAGGAGATATATTATAAGAAAGGATTTTTTGTTATCCGGTGGGGGACTCCTGTATTGCATCGCAATACGACATGCACTTGTTTTGATATTGCTTATGGTTAAGCACGACAAGAAGTTTCATTTTTATTTCCATTTTCAGTCAATGAAAATCAAATCTTGTTGGAAATGACCTATTCTGAGGGTCTTGAGTTCAAACACAATATCCATTCTGACATTTGACAAAAAAAGTCATTTGAGTGTGAAACATCTATGTCATTTAAAGACATTGTTGAGATTTAAAGAAATTACCCATTTTCTGATGCCATGGCAACTAGAGTTTTAAGTGGATTTCAAGTCTTTTAGCAATTTTTATAAGGGACCTTCCAAGGAACATTTCTGCCAAGTTTGGTTGATTTAGACCCAGAAGTTTAGGTGTGTTGTTGAAATTTTGAAATTTATTGAAATTTCCTATTTTCCATTGCAACGGCAACCATAGTTTTTCATCGATTTCAATTCTTTTAACAATTTTTTAAGGAACCACCCAAGGAACATTTCTGCCAAGTTTGATTTATTTTCACCCTGTAGTTTAGTAGATGTCGTTTAAAGAAATTGATGAGCTTTTGTGAAATTTGCCAACGCCTCAGCAACTAGAGTTTTCTATGGATTTAATTTTAAGCTTACCTGAGCACAAAGTGCTCAAGGTGAGCTATTGTGATCGTAGAATGTCCGTCGTCAGTCGTGCGAAGTCCACAATTTCTTCAAACATCTTCTCCTCCTAAACCAGTGGGCCAATCTTGATGAAACTTGGCAGGGATGTTCCTTGGGTCTACCAAAGTTGTTCAAATAAATGAAATCCACCCTTAACTTTCCCTTTACCCTTAACAACAAGGTGCCAAATTGCCACAAGATACGCCCGTCACACTGCTTAGTATAAACTGGGGGTTTGAATAGAACTGAGGTTATTTTGAATGAATGTTTTTTGCACCCATGAAGTTTCATGATCCTAGCTGTTATACTTTTAGAGATATACTCCGGACAAGATTCTAGTATGAAAAACAACAATGGGCAAAAACTCAAAAAATAGGCCAGGTAGAGTTATGGTTCTTGTGCACTGCACTCCCCTTTGGTGAGATCTATACACCCATGAAGTCTCATAATCCTAGCTATTATACTTTAAGAGATATACTCCGGACAAGATTCAAGTCTGAAAAACAACAAAGGGCAATAACTAAAAAAATAGGCCAGGTAGAGTTATGGTTCTTGTGCACTGCACTCCCCCTTGGTGAGATCTATACACCCACGTAGTTTCATGATCCTAGCTATTATACTTTAAGAGATATACTCCGGACAAGATTCAAGTCTGAAAAACTACAAAAGGCAATAACTCAAAAAATAGGCTAGGTAGAGTTTTGGTTCTTGTGCACTGCACCCCCCCTTGGTGAGATCTATACACCCATGAAGTTTCATGATCCTAGCTATTATACTTTAAGAGATATACTCCGGACAAGATTCAAGTCTGAAAAACAACAAAGGGCAATAACTCAAAAATTGGCCAGGTAGAGTTATGGTACTTGTGCACTGCACTCCACAATGATGAGAAGAATACAATTGCCAAGTTTGAAGTCGATCGGACTGCAAGTGACAGAGTTATGCTCCGGACAAAGAAGTGGATGCCGCCGGACGGCCGGACGCCACGGGTGATCCCATAATACGTCCCGTCTTCGACGGTCGTATAAAAAGGGTGAAAATATGAAAATCTTTAAAAATCTTCTCTGAAACCAGAAGGCAGACAGCTTTCATATTTGGTATGTAGCATCATCTAGTGGACCTCTACCAAGTTTATTCATATCAAGACCCTGGGGTGATATTTGGGCTTTGCTTGGGCCCAACCCTTTTTACATAGAATCAAATAGCGAAAATCTTTCAAAATCTTCATCTCTGAAACCATATGGCAGACAGCTTTCATATTTGGTATGTAGCATCAACTCTACCAAGTTTGTTCATATCAAGACCCTTGGGTGATATTTGGGCTTTGCACGGGTGCATCCCTTTATCTCTTTTGAGCACGAAGGGTAAAACAAAAATCTTCAAAAATATTCATCTCTAAAACCAGAAGGCAGACAGCTTTCATATTTGGTATGTAGCATCATCTAATAGACTTCTACCAATTTTGTTCATATCAAGACCCTTGGGTGATATTTGGGCTTTGCACGGGTGCATCCCTTTATCTCTTTTGAGCACGAAGGGTAAAACAAAAATCTTCAAAAATATTCATCTCTAAAACCAGAAGGCAGACAGCTTTCATATTTGGTATGTAGCATCATCTAATAGACTTCTACCAATTTTGTTCATATCAAGACCCTAGGATCATATTTGGGCTCCACCCGGGTGCCACCCTTTTAACACAGAATCAAAGAGCGAAAATCTTTTAAAATCTTTGATAATCAAAACCAGAGGGTACACTGCTTTCATTTTTAGCTCCACTGGCCGAAGGCCAGCTAGCTATTGTCATGGCGGAGTGTCCGTCGTGCGTCTGTAAACTTTTTCTTTAAACATCTTCTCCCAAACCAATGGGCAGATTTTAACCAAACTTGGTAGAAATGATCCTTGGGTGGCCCTCTTCTTAATTGTTCAAAGAATTTTGATTGGCCCCCAGATACGGGCATGGCAGGGCGTGGCATTTTTTCACTTTGAAATCTTTAAAAATCTTCTCCTCCAAAACCATTGGGCTGATTTCAATGAAACTTGGCATGGATGTTCCTTGGGTGACCCTTTACTTAAATTATTCAACAAATTTTGATTGGCCCATAAATATGGGTGTGGCAGGACGGGGCTTATTTTGAGCCCGAAATCTTTGAACGACACTTTAACAAAATGTTCCTTGGTTGACCCTTTACTTAAATTGTTCAAGAAATTTTGATTGGGCCTTAAATATGGGCATGGCAGGGCGGGGCCTTATTTGAGCCCAAAATTTTCAGATTTTCTCCTCAACCACTTGGCTGATTTCAATGAAACTTTACCAGAATGTTCCTGGAGTGTCTCTTTTCAAAAATTATTTGCTAAATTTTGATTGGCCCTTAAATTTGGGTGCAGTAGGGCGGGTCATATTTAAGGCCAAAATCTTTGAACGATATCTCCTCCGGAACCACTAAGCCACTTTTAATGAAACTTTACCAGAATGTTTCTTGGGTGACTATTTACTTAAATTGTTCAAGAAATTTTGATTGGTCCATAAATATGGGTGTGGCAGGAGGGGCCTATTTTGAGCCCGAAATTTTGAACGACATCTTCTCAACCTTATGTTTTATTAAGATGGGTAAAGGGTTGCAGGTTCATTGTGATTGAGTATTTTGGTGTAATATAGACCAGAACCAGTTAATCATTATTAAATAGGTCTTAGGAGATTTTGGAGAGTTAATGTATTCATTTAAAGTAAGCTTTATTTAATGGAAGTCTAAAGATTTTACAGCCAGTGGAGCGATACAGGCCCTCTTGGGCCTCTTGTTGGTATGTTGCATCATCTAGTGGGCCCCTACCAAGTTTGTTCATATCAAGACCCTTAGGACATATTTGGGCTTTACCCGGGCGCATCCCTTTAAGCTCATCTGAGCACAATGGGTGAAAATAGGAAAACTTTCAAAAATCTTCTTCTCTGAAACCAGAAGGCAGACAGCTTTCATATTTAGTATGTAGCATCATCTTATGGACCTCTTTCAAGTTTGTTCATATCAAGACCCTAGGATCACATTTGGGGTCCACTGGGTGCATCCCTTTTTACATAGAATCAAAGAGCAAAAAGGCATATCTGTCTTGCTCTTCGCTGAAAATGTTCCATGGTATTAATCTTGGGCAATTATCTTCTTTTTGACATCTGCCTATCTAAATAATGTGATGTCCCAGGGGTCAAAGAGACTCAGGTGAGCGATCATCTTGACCATCTTGGTCCTCTTGTTTTTAGCAATTTGTACAAGAGACCAACCAAGGAACATTTCAGCCAAGTTTGGTTGATTTTGACCCTGTAGTTTAGGAGTAGATGTTGTTTAACCCTTTCCTGTTTTACAAAATTTTGGACCTGTCCGAATTCAAAGGTTTTGCAGACAAAAATTTGAAGTGGATTTAATTTGAAAAATAACCATTCTGTAGGGTAGAAAATAGAGTGGAAAAATAAGAAATTGCTTGTCAGAAGCAATTTCTTCTTTTTTCACAATATTTTCTCAATCATAAAATCTCATGCACGTAAAAAGCAGGGATTAAACAGCAAAGGTTTAAAGAAATTTCAAAGCGTTTGTGAAATTTTCCATTGCCACATCAACCATAGTTTTTCATGGATTTCAATTCTTTTACAAATTTTTAAAAGGACCACGCAAGGAACATTTCTGCCAAGTTTGATTGATTTCGACTGTAGTTTAGGAGGAGATGTTGTTTAGAGAAATTGTTGAGCTTTTGTGAAATTTCCCACTTTCCCATGCCACAGCAACCAGAGTTTTCATGGATTTCAATTCTTTTATTCTATTATTTTAGAAATTTTTATTAGGAACCATCCAAAGAACATTTCTTCCAAGTTTGATTGATTTTAACACAGAAGTTTAGGAGAAGATTTTGCGTAAGGAAATTGTTGAGATTCAAATAAATATCCCATTTCCGGTTGCCACGACAACCAGAGTTTTTCATGGATTTCAATTTCTTTAGCAATTTTTATAAGGGACCACCCAAGTAACATTTCTGCCAAATTTGATTGATTTCTACCCAGTCTTTTAGGGGGAGATGTTGTTTAAAGAAATTTTTGAGCTTTTGTGAAATTTCCCGATGACACGGCAACTAGAGTTTTTCATGGATTTAGATTCTTTGAGCAATTTTTACAAGGGACCACTCAAGGAATATTTTTGCCAAGTTTGGTTATTTTGACTCAGAAGTTTAGGAGGAGATGTTGTTTAAAGAAGTTGTTGACGCCATGACGAACAGATGGACAGACAGACGCAGGACATTGAACGATCACAATAGCTCCCTTGAGCACTTCAAGCTCAGGTGAGCTTAAAGGGGTATGGGGCTCTATTACAATTTTTGGGAATTGACTTTAACCACAAAAGCCAAGTTTATAGCATGATGGTGAAGTTGACTATATGGTATGAAAATCAACATAATAAACAAGTAAACTCTAGGAATATACTTTTTTATTGCAAATATTCATAGACCACATACCACCAAAAAGAGGTTGTTTAAGAAAATGGTCATAGGAACATCTTTTGCTAACAAATTAGTAACATTATTTTGATTAAATAAATCATGTTATTGTGAATTTTTCAATAATCTATGTTCATGGAGACAATTCTATTGAGTTTAAGCAAAATAGGATTCATTCATAATAATTTTAGGTCAATATTATCTACTCTTAATGGTTTTTCGATTCAAAGAAGTGAATTTTGAAAACAATCTCTTAAAGACATTCATTCAATAGACATGGTTGCTTGGCTTGAGCAAGATGGACTGTACATATATTTTCAAAACATGTTCAGCAAAAAGGTACTGTCTGCTAATTCAGTTAAACAGATAAATTGGGCTGTCAAATGTTTGTCCAAGGAATACTTCTGAGCCAAATAATAAAAAACTTTCCTCATGTAAGACTGAGAATTTTCTTAAATTTCAACTTAAGATCAAAGATTTTATTCTGCTGTATTACAATAATAAAGGTATGTACATAAAAGATAATATCAATAAGTTTTATAACAACTTATTGATATTATCTTTTATGTTCCTACATTTATTCAAAATCTAAGTTTGAGAAAATTTTCAGTTGAGAAAGTTTTATAAACTTGGGGCTAATGAGCTCACTGGAGCTGAACACCATTGTTCACTTTGTTCTGAAATCTTGGAAATTTCTTAAATAAAAGCCCTGATAAGAGGGAGTGAGGAAAATCTAAATCTCTTATAAGCCCGACTGTTTTTGGAGAAAACCCGAGATATTGTGATCACCTTAATGTTAATATATCTCCTGTTTTTTGAAGATTTCTAAGTTGTTTCTGAAGAAACTAGGTATGTGTGTTCACTAGCACAAGAATTCTGTAAATAATCTTTTGAAATGTCTCCTCAAAATGAATCAGTAGCAGTAATTTTCCTCAATGTAGAGTTTACATCAAAAGAATTTTTTTTTTCAAATTTGAAAATGGAATTAATGAAGCCTATAAAGAGGTAGTTGTAGCAAGGTATCAACTAAGTCTTCTTCAAAATATAGGAAACAAGAGGCCCAAGAGGGCCTGTATCGCTCCACTGGCTTTAAAATCTTTACATTTTCATTACCTTAAATGAATACATTAACACTCTGAAATCTCCTGAGACCTATTTAATAATGATTAACTGGTTCTGGTCCATATTGCACTGAAATACTCAATCACAATGAACCTGCAACCCTTTACCAATCTTATTCAAACATAAGGTTCAGAAGATGTCGTTCAAAGTTTTCGGGCTCAAAATAGGCCCTGTCTGCCACACCCATATTTATGTACCAAACAAATTTCTTGAACAATTTAAGTAAAAAGTCATCCAAGAAACATTTTGGTAAAGTTTCATTGAAATTGGCTGAAATTGGTTCCGGAGGAGATATCGTTCAAAAATTTTGGCCTCAAAATAAGCCCCGCCCTGCCACACCCAAATTTATGGGCCAATCAAAATTTAGCAAATAATTTTTGAAAAGAGACACTCAAGGAACATTCTGGTTAAGTTTCATTGAAATCAGCCAAGTGGTTCAGGAGGAGATGTCATTCAAAGATTTCGGGCTCAAAATAAGCCCTGCCCTGCCACGCCCATATTCATGGGCCAATCAAAATTTCTTGAACAATTTAAGTAAAGGGTCACCCAAGGAACATCCATGCCAAGTTTCATTGAAATCGATCCAATGGTTTGGGAGGAAGATTTTTAAAGATTTCAAAATGAAACAAGATGTGAAACACAAATGCCCCCGTAACGGCATTTTTTTCAAGGTTTGACCTTGACAGATGACCTTGACCTTGTCACATGACCTTGACTTTGATACCAGCTAATGTGGCTTATTGAGATCTATCATCATGCCAAATATTAGCTTTGTATCTTGAATAGGCTTGAAGATATTAGCAAGGTTAAGTTTTCGGGTTAAGTTTTTTCAAAGTTTGACCTTGACAGATAACCTTGACCTTGTCACATGACAGTGACTTTGGTACCAGCAGATGAGGATCATTGAGATATATCATGATGCCAAATATTAGCTTTGTATCTTGAATAGGCTTGAAGATATTGGCAAGGTTAAGTTTTCGGACAGACCGACGGACAGACAGACGGACATGAGTAAAACAATATGCCCCCGATCTCTCGATACGGGGGCATAAAAATGCCACGCCCATATTTGGGGGCCAATCAAAATTCTTTGAACAATTTAAGAAGAGGACCACCCAAGGATCATTTCTAACAAATTTGGTTAATATCGGACCATTGGTTTGGAAGGAGAAGATGTTTAAAGAAAAAGTTAACGCACTGACAGACACACACAGCACGGAATCTCTGCCATGACAATAGCTCGCTGGCCTTCGACCAGTTGAGCTAAAAATAGGAATATAGAACAGAGATGTGGAATTCCCATGCCCGATTTGTCCGAAACAAGCTTTTCCTCCTGAGGGCAAGTACATTTTTCTAGACCACTTGTCTGTGGACAAGTAAAAACCGAAGCAAATCTTGATACAGTTCTAAAAAGATGTAGCAGAAAAGTCATCTTTTTGTTTGTATCAAAGGGGAGAAAACATTTACTTTAGTGAAGAAAATGCTGGGTTACAGCATTTTCTTCGGGTTAAAGCAATTTCTTCATTAAAAATCTTTTTTTTCAACATTTGTTTATGCTTTTTTTGTGGGCATGTTCATTTTGACCCTTGAAAAGTAGGAAATCCACTTTCACTTGTCCATGGACAAGTGGAGAAAATCCATATTTCCACACCCCTGTATAGAATTGGATGGCAGTCTGTTGTAGTCACTCCAACTGAATCAATCAGTCATCGTAACCAATGGCCCATTCAAAGAACTGACACTGTTTATTCTTTGGAAGTTTACAGGCAAAGAACTTTCTTCCATTGTTTGGCCCAATTTTCATCACAGTACGAATGGTGCACGGCTTTCCATGCCCTGGACATATTGGGAACTTGACATCGGCCCACTGAAAAAAAAAATATACAAGACTTTACTCTAAAGGTTTAACCTAAACTGATAAAATCTCACATTTTAGTGTTACTAAACACGAAAGTTTTGGAAAATGATGGTTTACTCCTTTAAAGACAAAACAAATTGAAATCAAATCACATAACAACATAACATCACATTTCAAGGGTTCAGTGCAAGACTGTACAATGTATATTCACTTAGTACAGTCTTGCACTAAACCCTCGATTTGTGAAACACAAATGCCCCAAACAACAATTTTTTCATAATTTTAACTTGGCAGATGACCTCAACCTTGTCACATGACCTTGACCAGTAGTTTTGTTTCGGTGAGATCTATTATCATTCCTAACGTGAACATTGTATCTTGAATAGGCTTGAAGTAATAGGAAATGGTAAAGTTTTTAAGTTTTGAAGACAGAGGGAATTTTCTCCACTTCATATTAAATGCCCAGAAGTGGTTAACCTTTAACCTTAGGAGTTCGAAGATTTTAATACCTTGTGATTTTATACCAGAGAAACATTGTGGGACAAAGATGGCAAATTGTCGCAAGATATGCCCTTTAGATGTCCAAGCATGAAAAACAACAAAGGGAAATAACTCAAAAATTAAGGATAAAGTTAGGTTTTGGACAAAGAAGTAGACGCTGGACACTACATGTGATCACATAATATGTCATGCCTTTCGAAGAGTGTTAAAAAAAACATATTACATGTAAAAATCCATTTCTTCTCTTCCTACAATATTCTCTATAATCTTTGTTGATTTCAAAACACACTCAAAAACTCAATTTGGACCAGTCTAAAGCTTGAATACCATGAAAAAGGTAACCACACAAAAATTGACAAACCTCAAAGTAGTTACAGTTTCTCACAACACAAGAAAAGAACCATCTTCCAAGGTTGTTTCCTTCCTTCCTAACTTCCTTCATCCGACACTTCCTCTTGTGTGTTGGACACAGAGATATCTTGCTGGGAACAGAGGACTGGTCACCAGAATTACCTCCCTTTACTCCTGGCTTAGAGACTTTGCCAGACTGGCCTCCCTTTGTCTCTGCCTGAGATGTCACCTTCTGGCTACCTTGTGACCTTAGTGAGGTCATTTGTTTGCTTTGAATTGTTCTTGAATTTGCATCACCTAACACAAAACTGGAATCCTTTTTTTGAAACTTGCTAGGGTTCTTATTATCAGAAGTATTGGAAGTAAGAGGTCTTTTTCGACTGTTTACACTTCCAGTGTTTGTATCTCCTTTCATGGAACTAATCTGACCAGTTTGTTTGACATCAGAACTATCTGTCAAATCTATCACAGTGCTTGTACTCTGTGCTGATGGAAACCGTGGTGTTAGACAGACAGAGCAATTTGATTGGTTTTCACTGTTGATCAAAGTACATACAGTACAGTTCCACGAAGCTCCTTCATTCTCGGACTGTTCTCCCGTCTTTACCCAGCCTAATAAACTGTTTTTAGATGGCAGTTTTCTGAGGATAAAACCAAATCGAGTAGTCAATGCAGTTCTATTGTAAGTGCCTATATATTTATAGGCACTTACAATAGTGTTGTGCTGACCCCTCGAAATAGATACACAAAACTTTAAATACGTGTATTCTAGTTTCTAAGGTAGCTCAAAGTTGAAATGCAAGAGTATGTTTGTCAGCAATCCACAAGTATTGAAAAGCAGCTCTAACAATATTTGGGACTGCTGACATGCTGACAATCTAAATCAGCTTTACCCAATATCATTGGTTTTCTATTGATTCATCTAGACAACATGATACCAATAGCCTACAAAAATTTAAAATAATAGAGTCTAAGAGAAAAAACCTTTTTTTCCAAACCATTCTAACTTTTTTTGCAAGATATTTCAGTAGATTAAATTATAGCTTAAAATTGTTATGATAGGTAAGACCATACTTCAGCTTGTTCTTTAGATTCAACAGTAATTTTGATTTCTAGAAATCCCAAGTCAAAGATTGACTGATTAATAGGAGTTTAACCCTGCTTTCAACATTTTCTCAGTTATATTGCGGAGGCTGGAGCACCTAACAATGGTTTCTTGGTATTTTCTCCCACCCATACAACCACAACATCCTTTCCTAGCCTCCAGCTGCTATCTCACATAGATCTACGATTACCAACTTTGCTATGAATGCAGCATCCCAAGTCAAGGATCAATAGCCTGTGTATTCAAAAACATAGCACTAGCCCTGTATGATATGTAAGACTTTACCTCATTTTAGTCTTAACCCTTTCCTGTTTTACAAAATTTTTATCCTGTCTAAATTCAAAGGTTTTGCAGACGAAAATTAAAAGTGGATTTAATTTGAAAAATAACCATTCAGTAGGGTAGAAAATAGTGTGGAAAAAGAAGAAATTGCTTGTCAGAAGCAATTTCATTTTTTTTTCACAATGTTTTCTCAATCATAAAATTACAGGCACGTAAAACGCAGGGATTTAACAGCAAAGGGTTAATAGACCACACTGTCATTCAGCAAAACGAAGAAATATTTACATATTACTGAAGAAATATTTACATATTACCGGTATCCACTCATTTATATTTGCAGTCCCCTTAAAGACTCCTAGAAATGCAGGGATCAATGACTCCTAATTATGGTTTGTAAGACTTTACCTCATTTTGGTCTTCAAATCATTAGTCTGGCAGACCACACAATAGTATGTTATCCTGTCATTATCGTCCCCTAGTCTAGTTATGGTCACTTTGTTATCACACTGTTTACATCTTCGCTTACCATATATCTTGTAGTATGGATAGAGTGGTTTCCCATCTCTTCTACACTGTAATACAGAAGACCCATGATAGTCCTTTATTGCTCACCTGAGTGAGTCCTAAGTCTTCATTTTTTTCTTCAATCTGTGTAAGACATTCATTAGATCAAACAACACAGGGGTAGAACTTCTAATATTAGAATGAAAGTTACTGTGAAATATTTTTGTAGATCAATGTGAAACCATTTTGCAAATTTTGAAAATTTTAAGTGTAATGGTTTAGAATGAAATCTTTTTTCAAAAATCTTTCTTCTGTCACCTCTATGTTAAATTAAGCCCTACAAATTAGAACTTAATTATGATTTTAGGGTTATAATTTGAATTCCTTTGGCAGAAATCAGCCCTATGTTCAGGATGTAAAAGTGTTTTGCAAGCGCTTTGAGATGATACCCCGCTTTGCACGTGCAGAATCATGCAAAGCAATGGTTTATTTTGAAAGCGCTTCGCTAACATTTTCATCCTGAATGCAGGGTAGCCCTGTTTTTCAGGATGTAAAACGTTTCGCGAGCACTTTGAGATGATACCCTGCTTTGAACGTGCAATTAAGTGCAAAGCGAGGTATCATTTCAAAAGCACTTCGCTAACATTTTCATCCTGAATGCAGGGCAGTATCCAGCCTTACTGTTTGAGGGGAAATATTTTTTTTTCAATTAAATCTTGAAATTTGTCTATAGGAAAGAACCCTAACAACACATGCTTAATTTTTATCTGAACGCAATTTGCATAGTTTTGTTTGGGGCCATAAGATTATTCCAAAGTAAAGTAAAAATTTGAAAGATGTATGCTTTGCTGTTAAAAAGAGAAGATTATTTGTGCTTCCTTCCTTTTTCTTTGTATAATCCAGCGCCCAACAACACAGGGCTTATCTTCATGTAAAATCTGTGATCCAACAGCCAATCTATATGAGGCAATGACTTGAAGTTTTTTAGTTAACCCTTTCCTGTTTTACAAAATTTTGGACCTGTCCAAATTCAAAGGTTTTGCAGACGAAAATTTAAAGTGCATTTAATTGGAAAAATAACCATTAAGTAGGATAGAAAATAGTGTGGAAAAAGAAGAAACTGCATGTCGGAAGCAATTTCTTCTTTTTTCACAATGTTTTCTTAATTATAAAATCACAGGCACGTAAAAAGCAGGGATAAAACAGCAAAGGGTTAAGGCTCTAAGGGCAATGTGTCATGCTAAATATCCTAAGTTTACGCCATATGGTTGGGGAGAAGATTTTTAAAGGTTTTTGTGCTTTATTTCTATATAATTGCAATCCAATGAAATAAGGAATTTTGATGATTTAAATCGCATCATGTGGGGAAATCCACTGCACTTTATTTCTGCAATAGGTCTTTCGGGACCCCCCCCCCCTTACCTTCGATCTTCAAGTCCTGTGTTGTAGGAACTCGAAAAACTCTCGTTCCCCATCCACATCGTAATATTGCTATTCAATATATTAGAAATTAAGATATTTTCGAAAGAATTTATGATAAAAAGCCTGCAGTTCTGATTCTGAGTCGATGTTTACAGCGAGTCGACAAAGACCACCAAGCAACCCTCTCAACTAGGCTCGATCACGATAGTTTCGTTTTAAAATGCGGAATAACTTGTCAAAATTATTTTTTGATCACACATACCTCTATGAATGTCAAAGTGTCGTTTATTTGTGTATCATTTGATTAACTTTATGCCATTTATTTTCGATAGCGAGAAAAAAATACACAATCTAAAAATAGATTGGGTAATCTATATGCGCAGAAAGTAGACTTGAAACTTTAATGTTTAGCCGAGTATTTTAATAGTTTACTAGATCTATCCAGAGGATTGCAATTATAAGGGCCGAGTGTCTTTTTCACTGCATTAATTGGGGTATAAAATGCAATTGCCTTAGCACATGGCTTAATCACAACTCCCTACGGGCGTTATTTGCCATGTGATAAGGCAATTGCACTTTATACCCCAATATACACAGTGAAAAAGACACTCATCCCTATAGTACAACTGGTGATCCCATAATATAGAGTTAATTTTCAAGATTAAGCAGTTATTTTTAGTATTTTGATAAACAAGAATTGAGATATGCTTCATGCCAAATAAAAGCTCTTCGGTGTTATTTTTTTTTACTCTGTTGCCATGGCAAACAGTTCTGCATGAGTTCAATCTCTTCAAAGAATTTTTCAAAGACCTTGAGCCATTGATAATTTCTGTATTATACCCGGTAGTTGGGGAAATTATTTTTTTTCAAATTGTGGAGGGACACAAAAGAAGACAAGCATATAAACAGATACTAGACATTGATTATATTTCAACTTTAGCACATTAGGCTTAATGGAACTAAATATAACAATAAAGAAAGTAAGAGGGTAAAGGTTAGTCAAACTTTCTTATGAAATTAACAAAATGTTTCATGAACAAGGTAGAGTGATAAAAAATTTGAATTGGGGTCTGGGGGATTTAAACTTTACAAATTCAAGGTTGCCAACAGTTTAAATTTGAATTTACATACCATATAGAAAATGTCAGTAAAGTCTCTGGTCATCTTGATCAGATGCTTTATATGCTCAGGTTTCAGCTGTGAAATCTGAAAATAAATTAACAAGAGTGGCCCTAAATTGCTCACTTAAGTTAACAATCTAAAATTTGTTTTAAGTAGGCCTTAAAAGAAGATGATGAAAAATAATGACAAGCAAAAGCAATACTGTTGGTTTTTATTAAACAGAGAATCATTCTGACAAATTTTCAGGTTGATTGGGCTTAAAATGTGTCCTCTAGGATGTCCACAAGGTTTTTCTAAGATTTGACCCTATGACCTAGTTTTTCACCCCACTTATCTAACTCGGCTGTGAGAATTGATAATTGTCTCGGCAGAGCCTCAACAATTTTCAATTTTCCCAACCTTGTTACTTTTTTTTTCATATAATACACTAAGTACGTATTACATATTTATCGGGAAATTCATTGGTTATAACAAAATCGAACCCCACTTCACTGTTTACCAGGTATATTTAAGAGCAAATACCTACCTTTGAGCTAGGAATAATGCCACTGTCAAACATGGCCTGAAAGTAGAGATAAGAAATGGTTTTGGTGGATTATCAAGAAATTACCAAAATATCATACCCAATTTTTGTTCATTTTACCCTTTTTGATGGTATCCAAGTTTTACTGTATTCTCTATTTCATGGAAAACATTATAAAGACATTGCTGTAATATAACAACAAGCCACTTTGATGAACTGAGATCCTCAGATATTGTCAGTTAATATCAAAGCTTCAAATCAACAGTGTGCAAGTGCCTATCCAGTAAATTTTCAAAAGATAGTGTTCAGACTTTGGCTCCTATGGGCCATACCAACGCACATGAATTTCAAACTACCAAACCATAATATTGAGAACATTGGCAATAATAGAGCTATCAGTGGAAAAGATATGATAAATTACGTTTACCCTATAAACAACAATAAAACAAATTGAGGAAATATATCTGAAGCCAAATTGTTACCAATCTAAATATTGATGCCATAACTTAACCCCAGTTAAGTGTACAACATAATTGAGGCACCTCACCACCCAGAAACAGCTGACAGAGATCAAAGGTGAGTGGCGGACACATTACCAGCTGTTCAACGCGAGATTGATCACACAGTCACTGCATTTGGATTTCTAGTTTGAGTTTTTTTCTTTCACAATCTTAATTCATAGTTTGTAAGAGTAAAATGATGATTTTACATAAAAGTTCACCCGCCCCCTTTCACTCTGGAGTTTCTTTTACAGCTAGGCACAAAAAGCAAAGGAGTCTTGGGTCAACGATACTATTGAATAAATTTGCCCAGCAATTTGGTAAACACCAGTATTACTTATTTATACGGTACAAATTTTATGTAACTCTCATCCCATATTCCAACATCAAAAAGATCCATGTGCTGTGTAAATCTACCTCATTTTTGATGATGTTCCCCACACCTGGCAGAATAGACTGATCCAAGAGGACATCACATACCATCCTATCCTGTTGTTCTGTTACCATGGCAACAGCACGAGAAAAGTTAAAGATGGGTGAACAGATGTCAACATCATTTAGATCTCTGTACTTCTCTTTACAAGGGGCTGAAGGCCTAAAGAAAGATAATAGTGACAATAACCAATTTCAAAGTTCATCCAGGGTTTTAGTTTATGTCATCAACAAAATGGGGCCTTGAGGACTCAATAGTAAGGCTTATTGGGGTCCTTACTAAAGGTTAAAGTCCCTGCTTTGAATGTAGACTATTTAATTTTTATCAATTGAAATATTCTCTGGATAAAGCCACACAAGGAATTGAATACAGATTGATTGATTGAATGGGTTTAACGCCGCTATCAACATTTTCGCAGTTATATCGCGCGGCCGGAGCACCTAACAATGGATTCCTGGTATTTCTTTCACCTGTACTACAATTACACACTTACCTAGCCTCCAACTGCTATCTCACATAGGTTTACAATTATCCACCCATTGGTGAGAGACAAAGGTCGGAAAGGTATTTGCTGCCACCAGGGATCGAACCCATAACTTCCAGATTGGAAGTCTTATGCCTAACCAACTGCGCTATGGTGGCGGCTGGTATTGAATACAGAGCTATAGATAGAGGGGGTAATTTGGCTTTCAAATCTAAAAATATAAGAGGGGGTAAAGTCAGTCTAAAATCTTTATTCCCTAGCTTAAACCCTATGTTGTTGGTACTGATTTTAAATGTCTTGTCGAGACAATTCAAATGAGTACCAACAGCATAGGGTTTAAGCTAGGGAATAAAGATTTTAGACTGACTTCACCCCCTCTTATCTGGACCCTTGTGAATAGATATGTATACTTGAGGATAAAATTCAGGAAAGAATTGAAGACTGTTTTTTTTCTAAACAGTCTTCAATTCTTTTCTGAAGTTGATCCATAGAGGGTCCTAGGGAATTACACCAGGACCGAGGTTATAAAACTTTTCTCAATCTCAATTCAAAATTTTCTCAAATTTCAATTTAAGATTAAAGCCCTTATACTGTTTATTACTCATTTTAATGTGTTGACATAAAAGAAGATATCAATAAGTTGTTATAAATAACAACTTATTGATATTTTCTTTTATTTTCATACATTTATTTTAATCTAATATTTGAGATAATTCTCAGTTGAGCCTGAGAAAAGTTTTATAACTTTGGGCCCAGACAGTTTTGAGAGTCATGGGGCCAGTTTTACAAAACTTCTTACGACAAAAAAATCCTAAGTCAAAATCACAAACCGTATCTAGTGTTTTCATTCATTGTTAAATTCTGCCTTGCAATATCTCATTGGAATCGTCTTTAAAAGATGATTCCGATGAGATGATGCATGGCAGAATTCCATAATTAGTTACTACTGTAGAAGTAACTTTAATTTTTGACTTACGCAAAAAATTATCGTAAGAAAGTTAGTAAAATGGGCCCCTGGCTACTTAATTGTGAGCCTCAGACTTCTCTGTAATATGTTTACCTGATATCTACAGAAGATTTCCTGAAAGTGAGCACATCTTTGGACATTTCAAGCCTCAAGGAGTCTGTTTCAGCTTTGCCTCCAAAGTCGTTATCAACTTTCTGGTCATTGATGAAAGACTGGCCTGCCATCAGAAAATGCACCCTGAAATTTCATAAGTACCATAATGGTAATTTTTGAATAATGTTTAAATAGGTCTAAAAGAGGAGGAGTACGACAAGTATAAACTGTTATTTATCCACGAATCCCATTAACGTATGTACTTATTTGAATTAGCTAAGCAAAACAATTCCAATGATTACCCAGAACACGGATTTGTGAATTTATCAAAGAAATATATGATTATGAAATCTATAGTAGGCTGGGAAGACACACAAATCTATTTATAAAAATTCAAAGCATCTTTTCTTTACATAAGGGCAAGAGGTTATATAACTTTTTTGTGCTCAACTAAGAATTTTTTAAAATTTAGAATTTTAACAAGAGCACAGGTTACTGGTGCCTAGTACCTATGCTTCGCTGTTTGAAACTGGATAGTAGATAAACTAGAAAGCCATGAATGGCTGGAGTCGCTCCACAGGCTTGAAATTCTTGTAATAGCAAATCAAAGTTTTGACTAGATTTTTAGATATTTTGGGTTCTACTGATAATGAAAATGATTTTCAAAGTTTCAACTATATAACATATAGAGAAATGACCTCCCCTCATAAAAGACATATTTTTCATACAATGACAATAATTTTTGGCTGCATGATAATGGGTCCCCCAAGGATCATACCAATGAAGTTTGGTTGATATCCATCAGTTACATTCTGAGAAAATGTTTTTCAAAGTTTACACAAAATAACATAATAGAGAATTGACCTCCTCCCATAAAAGACATATTTTTCATCTGGGGCCTCTTTCAAGAAAAATATTGTATGATTTGTCTTAAAATTATCGTACGATTATTTTTAAGACGGTCGTAAACGACTTTCACAAAAATATCGTTGAAAATCGCAGACTATACGACCTCATAAGATTATCGTAAAGTTGATCTTTTACATCTGCACGTGCTGATCATATGATATAAACTTCCGCGCTAGTGGGTAAATTGTCCGCTTTTTACAATACCAAAAAAGGTAAATCAGCAAAGTGACCATAGAAAAGCCATTTACTTGTATATAAAGGCATATTTAAAGAGGTTTTTATACCCCCCCACCTACGAAGTAGAGGGGGGTATATTGGTTTCACCATGTCTGTCTGTCTGTCCATCCGTCCGTCCATCCGTAGACCTTTTCATTTCCGGACTCTAACTTAAGAACCAAGTGACCTGAAATCATGAAACTTTATACAAATGTTGCTTATGACCCAAGGAAGTGCCCTATCGTTTTTGGGTCACATAGGTCAAAGGTCAAGGTCACAGTCAGCCTTTGTTCAATTTTCGTTTCTGGACTCTAACTCAAGAACTAAGTGACCTACAACCATGATACTTTATACAAATGTTTCTTATGACCCTAGGAAGTGCCCTATTGTTTTTGGGTCACATAGGTCAAAGGTCAAGGTCACAGTCAGCCTTTGTTCAATTTTCGTTTCCGGAATCTAACTTGAGAACCAAGTGACCTACAATCATGAAACTTTATGCAAATGTTGCTTATGATCCAAGGAAGTGCCCTATTGTTTTTGGGTCATATAGGTCAAAGGTCAAGGTCAGAGTCAGCCTTTGTTCAATTTTCGTTTCCGGACTCTAACTCAAGAATCAAGCGACCTAGAATCATGAAACTTCATGCAAATGCTGCATATGACCTCAATATTTGTTACAAACACATCCTACACTAATAGCACTTTTTCAGAATAGCACTTGCTTTCTGACAAAGTGCTTGTGGGGGGTATAAGCCTGCTCTGTGACAGTTCTAGTTTAAACTACATTGTTGAACTACACATTTCTCATCAATGTCTAAATATCTATGTCAAGATAATTATACAAGTGCTCATAATTGCATAGTTAATTCAGCTTACGCTGTCAATTCCCTTTCCAACGACAGTACACTGGCTGTTGCGCCGAAATTGGAGCAATCGAACATTTGACCGCATGGTAAAAATGCACTTAATGATCATCTCCAACAAGTTTTCGGTGTATGACTTTATTATCACTTTATTTTATTATCGTTGTTGTTTGTTTGGTTGGTTGTTTTCTAGTGAAGTATATGCATGTATAAGAATACAAAATTGTTAAAAAGGTAAGATGAAAAAATCCATTTTTCTCATATGATGTATTTGTTATGTAATTCTTCAAATCTGTATAGTTCTGTGCCTACGTGGAAGGTATTGAAACGAACTATAGAAGGATGGTATTGAAACAAACTATAGATGGATATTATATTCCATCGCTTTCATACAAAATTGCCGATAACTCTAAGTTCGGTTCTAGTACAGTGCTCTTTGTTGTATCCGTGTAACTACAATAGTTATATGTAGCTTAGAAATGTTTCATCTGGCTTAGCATCGCCGTTCACTTTATTGTATTTGCTTGATTATTTGCTCAGTTCATATTTGACGAAAAGAGAGAGAGATAAAATAGCGAGTGCAGCGGTTTTGTTGGCGATGTTGTTGTTGTTGTTATTAATAAGAAATCCTCCTATTTATCAAGAATTGTATGGTTTTGACTTTAGGTTGTGGAATTTTCCTTTTAATTAACGTAGTTCTTGAAGCATAAAACACAGGTATCCATATTGCATAATGTTAGAGTAATTTGTTTTAAAAAAGTAAGTAACTTAAATATGTGTAAAATATTGATATGGTATCTCCTTCTTTCTGTGTCACTAGGAAGAGTTAAGCAAACATTCTCAGTCATGATCATGAAAGGGTCGATTCTTACAGTAAATAAACAATTTAATACCACTATGTAAACATTCTGCGACAATTGTACGATAATCGCAGAGTATAATCAAATATCGAAATGATGGTGCATCAATTGTTTTTAATATATCTCGTTTATTACACTTTTTTATTCTGGGAAATTTGGCATGTGCATAGCCAAATAATCGTTCTAACATCCGCGAGAGTAAGAAAGAAACCTGAGTAAATTTTAGGCTCATAGTGACAATATCGTAAAATTTACGACTGGTCTGAAGCATATTTTATCGTAGATTTCACGATACCACGCCCTTCTTGAAAGCCAAAATGTTTCTTGAAAGCCAATTTTTATCGTACTATTGCGATACGACCAAATTTCAATCGTAGGACCTTTCTTGAAAGAGGCCCCTGATCACAATAATTTTTGGTAGACTGATAAAGGATCACTCAATGATCATTCGAATGAAATTTGGTTGATATCCATTTGTTACATTCTGAGAAAATGATTTTGAAAGTTTCAACTATTTCCACTTTATAACATATTGAGATATGACCAATGCCCATAAAATACATATTTTTCATCCAATCACAATAATTTTTGATAGACTGATAAAGAGTCACTCAAGTATTATGCATAAAAATTTGGTTGATATCTATCTACATTCTGAGAAAATGATTTTCAAAGTTTCTACTATATAACATATTGAGAAATGACCTCCGCCCATAAAATATATATATTTTCGTCTGATCACAATAATTTTTTGTAGACTGATTAAGGGTCACCAAGGATCATTCATGTAAAATTTAATTGGAATCAGGCCTCCTAGCAGGCCTAAACGAAAATAAAGGTTTTTATAAAGGCTCCAATGTATAAAAATAAAGCCCTTTTAGTGTAAAATATGAAAAAAATAAAGAGTAAATAAAGGCTATTTTTGTTGAGGTTCTTATTTCTTTATTGAACCCATATTCATACCAAAGTCATTTTTTTATGTTATATACTGCATTCTGAAAAACTCAAGATGGAAGAAACAAAAGCAGCATTTTTTAACTACACATAAAAGAATGGAAAATGCAGAACAAAGGCCATTACTTGCTTTCAGCTAGCACAGCAACCATTAAGAGCAAATATAAAGGTTTTGAGTGAGAATTACAGGCTATTTTGGCGTTTTAAAGGTTTTCTGGGGAAATGTAAAGGTTTTAAAGGTTTGCTCTGAAATTAAAGGTTTTTAAAGGTTTTAAAGGTTTCACTAGGAGGCCTGTGGAATCCATCTATAAGAATCTGAGGTAACTTAATTTTTAACCACATTTGGAAATTAGCCACGCCCATTAAATCCACGTTTTTCATTGGATCAAAATTTTTTGAACAACTTTGGAAGAGGGTCACCAAAGGATCATTCCTGTGAAGTTTGGTGGAAATTCATCCAATGGCTTTCAGCCAGTGGAGCTAAAAAATGAGAAAAGTTTTATAATCCTGGGTCCTGAAAATACAAAATTACCTAAGACATATCTCTCCAAAGTACATGAAGAGTTCTTTGCCAAGAGTCTGTACATCTTCAAGTGATCGTCCAATCAACTGATGGAACGATGACACACCATCTGAACTCTTCTTCTTTGTCTCCTGAATTCATAAATGTGACACTTCAGGTAAAAAAGGGACCATCTGGTAGTGATGGGACCATCTAGGTAGGGTGAAAGATAGGAGAGGGTAAAATCAATCAAATATATTTATTTCTCAACAAAACTGTATGTTGTGGAACTCATTGGAATTGTCTCAATGAGACAATTCCAATGAGTACCCACAACAAAGGATTTGTTTCTTTGAATGGGGTTTATTGCTGCTTTCAGCAATCTTAAAGTTATATTACCGCGACTGGAGCACCTACAAATAGATTCCTGGTACACCAGTACTTCCATCACATCACATCACATCCTAGACTCCAGTTGCTATCTCACAGAGGTCTATAATTATCCACCTTTATTGGTGAGAGATAAATAGTCGGAAAGGATGATGAGGGCCATCGGGGATCGAACCCAGGAACCTCTAGATTGACAGTCTGACTCGCTTCAAACTGCCCTATGACGGAGGCAACAAAGAATTTGACAAAGTTAGTATGATAAAGATATTTGAATCTTAAGTTAAGACCAAAATACCCCTTTATCTGTAGCTCTGGGGTAGTGCTTTACTTTTAAGTGTCAGTAGTAGTCAGACTGTGAATGGACTGCACAGCCTTACTAGGCTTGTAACTATCACACTTGGCTTAATTTCTGAAATTAGAAGAATCATAATATCTTCCTGTAAAAAAATCATTGAAATGCATCCTCTGGTTGACCTAGAACTATCTGAAATTTTTCTTCTCAAATGAGTAATGACTTGGCAGAGGACAATCAATTAACAGGTGGCAACTGTCAACCAAACAAGAGGACCATCATGGTCCTAATATTGCTCACCTTCAGGAGTAAGTCAACTTGTCAACCATGTTATAAATACCACAGATTGTTTGAAGTACGTTTAGGGTTGTTTTGAAATAAACAGACTTAAATTTTGTCCTACAGCAATTTGATTTTTTTTGTAAATCTTCATCAACCTTTCTGTTAACATGGCAAACAGAGTTATTGGTGGAATTGAATTCTTTTGAAAAAAATTAGTAGACCTATACCTTTAAAATATCCCTGCCAAGTTTAAAATTGATTGGCCAAATGCTTTAGGAGATAATATACCGTTTCTAAGATTTTTGGCATTTTTTAACGTTTCTGTGACCATGGAAACCAGAGTTTTTGATTGAATAAAATACATTTGTACTTTTAACAACTTTGGTAGAGCTTCACCCAAAGAATACACCTACCAAGTTTCAGCTTAATTGGCCATGTGATTTAAAAGAACATGAATTTTTTCTAAGATTATCAGCATTTTTCAGCCTAACTGTAACAACAGAAACAAGAGTTTTTTATGAAATCAAATTCTTTTAACAACTTTTGAAGAGCTTCATCCAAGAAACATCTCTGCCAAGTCTCAGCTTAATTGACTTATATGTTAACCCTTTCCTGTTTTACAAAATTTTGGACCTGTCCAAATTCAAAGGTTTTGCAGACGAAAATTTAATATAGATTTAATTTGTAAAATAACCATTCAGTAGGGTAGAAAATGGTGTGGAAAAAGAAGAAATTGCTTGTCAGAAGCAATTTCTTCTTTTTTCACAATATTTTCTCAATCATAAAATCACAGGCACGTAAAAAGCAGGGATTAAACAGCAAAGGGTTAAAGAGGAGACCAATTTTTTTAAAGATTTTTTTCAGCCTTTCTGTAACCATGGAAAACAGTTACCGGTATTGATGAAATTTAATTCTTTAAACAACTTTTGAAGAGCTTCATCCAATTGTCATCCCTGCCAAGTTTCAGCTTGATTGCCCCGTGCTTTAGGAGGAAAATAATTTTTACTAAGATTTTTTTTACAATTTTCAGCCTTTCGGTTACTATGAAAACCACAGATTTAATAAGCAATTAAATTCTTGTAACAAGTTTTGAAGAACTTCACCCAGAGAACAACCCTGCCAAATTCCAATTTGATTGGCAAAGTGGTAAACTAGTAGACTAATTTTTTCTAAACATTTTTTCCTACAGTTTTCTGACTTTTTTCAGCCTTTCATTTACCATGGAAACCAGGATTTTTGATAGAATAAAATTCATTTAACAACTTTGGTAGAGCTTCACCCAATGAACATCCCTACCAAATTTCAGCTTTATTGGCCATGTGATTTAGAAGAACATGAATATTTCTACGGTTTTAAGCATTTTTCAGCCAATTTTCAGCCTTTCTGTAACAATGGAATATCCCTACCAAGTTTCAGCTTAATTGGATATGTGATTTAGAAAAACATGAATATTTTCTAAGATTTTCAGCATTTTTCAGCCAATTGTCAGCCTTTCTGTAACAATAGAAACAAAGACGGTTTTTTTTTATGAAATTAGATTCTTTTAACAACGTTTGAAGAGCCTCACCCAAGGAACATCCCTGTCAAGTTTTAGCTTTATTGGCCATGTGATTTAAAATAACATGATTTTTTTTCTATGGTTTTAAGCATTTTTCAGCCAATTTTCAGCCTTTCTGTAACAATGGAACATCCCTACCAAGTTTCAGCTTAATTGGACATATGATTTAGAAAAACATGAATTTTTTCTAAGATTTTCAGCATTTTTCTGCCAATTTTCAGCCTTTCTGTAACAATAAAACAAGAGGTTTTTTTTATGAAATTAGATTCTTTTAACAAAGTTTGAAGAGCTTCTCCCAAGGAACATCCCTGCCAAGTTTCAGCTTAATTAACTTACAGGTTAAAGAGGAGACGAATTTTTTCAAATTTTTGGCAATTTTGGCCATTTTCCAGCCTTTCTGTTACTATGGAAAACAGAGATTTTGATGAAATTAAATTCTTTAGCCAAGTTTTGAAGAGCTTCACCCTAGAAACACCCCTGCCAAGTTCCAGCTTGATTGGCCTAGGGGTTTAGGAAGAAAAGAATTTTGTCTAAGATTTTATATCATTTTCGACCATTCGGTTACCATGAAAACTGAAGTTTTATTAAGCAATTAAATTCTTTAATTAATTTTTGAAGAGCTTCACCCAGGGAACATCCCTGCCAAGTTTCAGCTTGATTGGTCCAGTTGTTAAGATGTTTAAAGGAATTTGTTGATGGACAGACGGACTAATGGTTAGTGATCACAATAGCTCACCATGACCACTTTGTGCTCAGGTGAGCTAAAAAGGGTCATACTAAACTATGCCCCACGGAGAAAGTATGCCCCACCAAGCCCCACGGTACAAAATGACGCCCCACGGGTTTGAGCAATGTGTCTAGGGGTCGTTTTATGTTTTTTATATAGGAAAACACATTTTTTAATCATGAGTCCAAGTTTTATTTGTCTATCTTAAAAATAAGCGAGATATTAGTGAAAATTTTTTACGACTAAGCTAGCCAGTCAGTTACGACCCCACGCCCTACCATTTCAATGGACGATAAGCAATTTGTTAGTACCAATTCTAACAAAATACGACTATATCCGTGTATAATACAGCTTTATATTGAATAATTACCGACATCTTTATTTTATTTTCAGGTTTTGGAGATATTTCAATTCAACACGGGACAGTTCAAAGGGACAGTACTCTTCAACGTTTAGTCAGAGGTCAACAGAAGTTATCGTTTATGACACGGCGCATTGGGGAAAACCGATCGATAGTAAGAGTAAAGTGTGGATGTTAACCCATTCCCACACAATTCTACTGTTGTGAATAGAGTCTTACAAAACATTATGCTGTATTAACGATGTTTTATCAAATTTAAATAAAAAAAATGCAGGAGGGGGATTTCATTGAATATACAATGAACAATTTTCAGTAGGTTTACTTGATCGGGATTGGCATCTTGATCGGGATTGAATTTTTTATAGCTGCATATATGATGTTTTGGTTGAACAACTCTATTATGTAGAACTCTTAGCCATACTGGGATGTTTCCAGACTCAAGGACGTGGACGTGGTTCTACTCTGAGTCCTTTTTTTACATTTATTTATTTATTTATCTATCTCATGATCTTATATTTTAATATATATGGGCTATTCAGAATGCACTAAAATTGATTAAATCAACCAAAGCCCAATAATTATACCAAACAATCAAGAATAAAATCAACCATTATTGTTTAAGGGCGTGATCACTTCTCATGTGACGGTTAGGGTAACTTCAAACAGACAACCTGGTGAACAAGCTAGATACACGGAGAAAAAGTGTCACGCAACAATCCGCTTATAAAGTAGGGTTTTCCTTCTCTTCACCCAAAACTATATTAACATGGAAGAACTATCAAGAGAAATTGTTCCCTATTTAAGGCATGGTCCAGCGTTGCCAATCGACAATCATGCTTATGTTCCTGTAATTCACATCCTCGGAAAATTTCACGTAGACTACTATCAACTAGAAGCAGCCATTTACCAGCCAACAGACAAACAACGTTTATTCTTGTCATACTGTGGGCAGTTCGTCAGGGCAGCAGCCGGTTATTCAATTCCAGTGATTTTGAATTACATCGGTGTTCCAATTGAGGATTCTGCCTCAGTTGGATACTGCTGTCATGGCACAACTGCCTCAGCCTACTCGGCAGAACATACACTTCGCTACAGACAAAAGCCGTCTAAAAGTTGGTTCCCAGGTTATAATCACGCTCAACGTGAAGAAATATCTGCAGGATGGTATTAAGCTGTACCATCTCAAAGATGGGGACATTGCTGCACCTGGAAATAAAGCAGGTGTAATAAAGTCATGTTTTTTTTAAATGTGTGACGGTCAATTAATAGTGCTCTTAATATAAAAGCACTAAACAAAAGGCCCTTCTTAGGGCCACCAAATTTCTCGAAAATAGTTTCACATATTGGCATACCAACAGTCCTTTTAGGACCAAAACATCATTGTTTTAAGACATAATAAAATGCATGTTTTTTTTATTTATTTAGCCATTAATCAAATATACGATATTATGATAGTCCAATGGCGATTAAGTTAAAAGGTTATAGTTACAAAGTTTCAACCTGATCAAGATGCCAATCCCAATCAAGTAAACCGTCTGAAAATCGTTCATTGTATATTCAAAGAAATCCCCCTCCTGCATTTTTTTTTATTTTATTTAAATTTGATAAAACATTGTTAATACAGCATAATGTTTTGTAAGACTCTATTCACAACAGCAAAATTGTGTGGGAATGGGTTAACATCCACACTTTACTCTTACTATCCATCGGTTTTCCCCAATGTGTCGTGTCATAAACGATAACTTTTGTTGACCTCTGACTATACGCTGAAGAGTACTGTCCCTTTGAACTGTCCCGTGTTGAATTTGAAATATCTTCAAAACCTGAAAATAAAATAAAGATGTCGGTAATTATTCAATATAAAGCTGTATTATACACGGATATAGTCGTATTTTGTTAGAATTGGTACTAACAAATTGCTTATCGTCCATTGAAATGATAGGGCGTGGGGTCGTAACTGACTGGCTAGCTTATTCATAAAATATTTTCACTAATATCTCGCTTATTTTTTAAGATAGACAAATAAAACTTGGACTCATGATTAAAAATGTGTTTTCCTATAAAAAAAAAAACATAAAATGACCCCTAGACACATTGCTCAAACCCGTGGGGCGTCATTTTGTACCGTGGGGCTTGGTGGGGCATACTTTCTCCGTGGGGCATAATTTAGTATGACCGGCTAAAAATCAGCTTATCAAACAAAACAGTAATATCATGCCATGATGACTGTTGACCTCCATTACTTTAGACCAATTTGTTTGAAATATCATCATTGATGGGCAACCAAACGATTTTTATAGTAGCTAAATAACGTGTATGGGCCACTGATCCAGTAAGTGATGGGATGATCTACTCTTTTTTATTCAGTTCAGAGTATTTTTTCGGGTGTCCCTAAAATACGAAAAGGTGCAAAAAGGTGGTTAAAGGTGCTAAAAGGTGATTAAAGGTGCAAAAAGGCGCGAAAAGGTGCTAAAAGATGCGAAAAGGTGCTAAAAGGTGGGCGAAAAGGTGGTTAAAGGTGAATGTATAAGTATTGTAGACACTATTATTGATTTACTCCATTGATCATTTTAGAATATAACTACCATAAAAATTTTAAACTCATGTTAATGAAGTAAATGATAAAAGTTCTCTAGATACCAACATTATATACGCATATGAGTAATAGTAACTTGTTATGTTCCCGCATCAAAAGATTTTGGCATATTATTTTGCCAACATCCGTCTGTCTGTTTGTTTTCAAAACTTTTCTTCTATAACAAGAAGCAATATGGGAAAGTATTTAACTAAGTTCAATGTCAAAGTTTTTATCCCTATGCCCAAAACCTGTGAACTAAACATTTTCTTTTTTTTCTTTTCTCAAGGATAACACAATAAAGAGTCGAATGAATCTTATTTCCATTGTGGTTCCAACTCATTCCATATCATATCCTGCACATAGAGAGAGAGAGGCAGTGGTTTTTTAACCACTGCTATCCATTTCTACAGCTGGGTGGACTTGGGCTTTGCTTGTAAAGTGTCCTGCCCAAATACAATACCTGTATCCGGTGGGGCTCGAACCCGAAACATCAGGTAACGATTCGGACGTGCTAACCACTCGCCCAACAAGCCAGATACATTCATATGATTTCTATCCTTTTACTTTTAAAGTAAGAGTTCTAATACTTGGTATGTTGCTAGCTAAAACAACAAACAACCAGAAAGTGACATTTCACTTGGATCGTAGTAAAAAAATTAACCCAAAACTATACAAAAAAGTTACAATGCTCAAATTTGGTTTGGAGTTTTATCTGAACAGTCTGCAATTAATAGAACGCATATTTCGATGCTAATATTAAAATTTCAACCAATAATACCGAAAGTTAACCTGTCAAATTAATTTTACAGCTGTATTCGATATAGATAATTTTATATCAAGGTCAGTCCCATCTGGCAGGGGTATTCCCAAACAGACCATTTAACTAAACAAATAGCTTTTAATACGGGAAAAGTAACGCAAAGCGCCCGAAGGGCGCTTTGCGGCTTTTCCCGCTTCTAGATAACTCGTGTAAAACATTAAAATAATCAAAATCAAAATAAAATACATATACCATCAAAGTTGAATTTTGTGTCGTAATGGCGGCCTACATGGAGGATGATGATCTCGCGAGATTTCGCCATTTTGTTTTATTATTTATTTTAATCTATCAACATTTTTTCTTCTATTTTATTCCTGTCGATCATTATCAAAATTTAGATTGTTGTCGTAAAATTAGGATAAGAATCAGCCTTACATTTAAAAATTACACATTTTTGCTTCGAATCTCGTCTGGATGACGTTTTCTTTTTACCCTCCACAAATGACGTCATTCTACACTTTGGGAAAAAAGACGCTACTTTTTCCCGCTAAAACAACGTCATTGTTGTTGCGCTTTAAGGTCGGGTTGAAAAGCGGAATAAGACTTGAAAGAGATTAAATAAATAGCAATATTCCCGGTTAAGACTTGAAAAAGATGAAATCTATAACAAAATTCGCAGTTTGATTTGTTTTTAAAAATGTAAATACAGCTAAAGCTATGCCGGCCAACACCTTGTTGGAATCGCATTCTTTAGGATTTAGACCTGACGCAGTTTCTATAATACGTGCGCCCATATTCAAAGTTACATATTTTACGAAGAGAACCCAATAAGAATTATTTTGAGTATGTTTCACTGATATAATGTTAATTTCTTCCGATGTTAGCGCTTATCTTTTCTAAATGATTGTGACTGTCGAAATCCATCTAGAAATAAATGAGAAAAATCAAGTAGCCATCGATTTGATAAATAGCATATTTTGGTTTTTTGAAAATAAGTGATCATGTGCATGTTTTGTACAGCACCTGGGGAAGTTTATAACACATTTTAACTGTACTTATTTTTTTTATTGAATTTGATACATCATTCACACGTGTCGATACAGCAAAAGTTTGGGGTGCAGGAGCCTTATTGTTAAATTCGGTAGCTTAAGTTGAGTAAATTATCAAATCAAGAATGGTTCTTTCTTCAAATTACTTTTCCCGTCTATAGGTTAAACCTATTATTATATTACTGTGTAAGCACCTTTGAGCACCTTTTCGCCCACCTTTTAGCACCTTTTAACAACTTTTTGCACCTTTTAGCACCTTTTTGCGCCTTTAACCACCTTTTTGCACCTTTTCGTATTTTAGGGACACCGAATTTTTTCCCCAAGTGGGAAGTTAACACTTCTTTTCTATTCAAAGACCTTTTCTTAGGCCAAGCTTAACATTCAAGGCAGGTCACATACCCTTTCCACTGCATTTCCACCCACAGATTTCACTGATTGACCCTTGATTTTAGCTTTAATTTTGATCCCTTTCAGCTTGCAGCCTGGGCCTTCAACCATGTTTGTTTACATAATCACCCGCCAAAAGAAACCGGTGTGGAAAATTAAATTTCTTCGGTGATATAGTCCCGGACGAAAAGGAATCCACACTGACAACTTTGATATTTACGATAAATCACCCATTAAAGATAGACTTATAAATGTAATAAATAATATGAAATATCTTTTTGTCTATTATCCAAGCCAAACATGATTTTATGATTTTATTTCGATTTTATCTAAGCTCGACTAGTTATGTCCCTTGTTTTAAAACATGTGGGGAAGGACACTCTGCCGGGCCTCAAATTCGCTTAGACGATGCGGTGACAGCAACTGTGCAAGATGTAAGAATCGTAAACTAGCAGTGAAATTTAATATTTAAAGTTTTACAGTGCTGTATATTGGAGATTTCTTTTATATTCGATGCCGAGTCGTTTCGTAACCATGACACATCGTACTACAAAAAAAAAAAAGTCAAAAAACCCAATATGATGTCTTTTGTCAAACAAGAGCCAACGTATTGCTGGACTGCACAGGGTTTCTGCGTAATTACTGGTCGCAAATTCAGCTACCAGAATAGCCCACTCTAGGTTATTTGGATAGTTGACTTGGGGACCTGTCATAAAACCCATAGCTGAAATTGGTAGCCTGCAGGTATGCTGATATAACAGGCAAAAATACCTGCCAAGGGCCAAAAAGACGGCATTATGAAATGTCAAGACATTATTTCTCCCCGATTCAACTTAATTTGTATCAATATAGATAACATACAACAATGCCTGCAGATGAGTGCGAGTATTTTCTTCAGGCAACAAAGCGTAGGGTTGCCAGCTGTCTTGAAAAGTCAGGGAAATTGGATATTTTTTCAAGGTCAGAGAATTGTCAGGGAATTTTGAAATTTGGTCAGTGAAAAATGAAAATCCACAAAAGTCAGTGAAAAGTCGGGGAAAAATTATTTCAAAGGATGAAGCATTGAAGGTTTTCAATGGCTATGGCATTTTTTAGGCATTTGATATTTGACTATCACACTCTCTGTTAAGCATTAAATTCAAATAAAAGTAAACAAAGTATAAAAGTGATATAAAGAAGCATTACTTTCTTAACTTGGTGTTTTTCATTACCAGTTTTTATCTTTGAACTTCATTCAGGCTTTTCAACCCTTGCCTCCAGAGCTGATTAATCAATTAGATTTTCTATTGTATTGTAGGAATATAACACCAGAAAAGAGCATCCGATCTTAAAAAAAAAAAATCAACCTGAATTAATATGCATAGATACAATATAATGTACTTAAGCTAAATAAAAAAAAAACTCCTAGGTAGGATGAGTCTGATTTTCCTATGTTTTAACCTTGTATGGGGTGGGTATAAAACGCAGACAATATAGAATATATAGTAACGCATACGATATAGAATAAGAGGGATAGCAGACAGGGGTATAAAACGCAGACAACATAGGTAAAGAGGCAGTATGTTGTTACGCAGACGATATAAAACAAAGAGCTTTTCCAAGCATTTTTTAACTCTTTATATTTTATTTTTCTATGGTTTTTTAGCTAATTCATCATCATTCATAAGAGTTAAAAAAAAATTCTTTGCTTTAAAAAATGGTAATTTCAAGATTGTCTCTAACATCCTAACTGAGAATACTGACTTTGATTATATAAAAATGCATGTATTCATTAACAATTTGATAAAACAATATAATTTGATATAATTATTCAGTTATGTATTTATTTTAAAAGCTTATTTAATTCACGAGAATTGCGATTTTTGATTCGCTTTAAGAAATGGTAAGTTTTAAAAAATCGTAACAGCATACGATTTTTCGTTGATCAGCGAGTCACCTGTCATAATTTGATGACACGCGTGACCGCTTAAGGGGATATACAATGAGTGCGATTCAGACAATTAAAGGCATACGCGGACAGATTGCCTATATTCACAGTAATTTTACAGAACAAATTTGCGCGGGGCGGACCTGAGCTAGCCGCATACGGCAGTGTGGCCGCTATTCTCAGGTGACTGCTCATACGGTTTTGACTGTATCTAAAATATATACACTCATGCCGTGTAATCCTGAATGCTTTTCCTAGGGACATCATTACTTCATATATGCACTCCCCAGGTGATATGCTTACACCAGAGACCAAGTCTCTTGACATTTTGACCTTGACCTTGACTTTTATGGACTTAAAAAAAATTAAACCAAAAACTTTATCCAAAAAACTTTAACCTTGCTTATATTTTTTGAATGAATTTACCTTGGGACATCATTTTTTCATATACACACTCACTACGTGATAGGCTTTCACTGGTCACTAAGGTCCTTGACATTTTGACCTTGACCTTGACCATTTATGGACTAAGAAAAAGTTTAACCAAAAAGCGTTAACATTGCTTATATTTTCTGATTGTTTTACCTAGGGAGGTCATATCTTCTTATACACAGTCACTAGGTGATAGGCTTTCACTGGTCACCAAGGTCCTCGACATTTTGACCTTTTATGGACTTAAAAAACTTTAACCAAAAACTTTTTTCCTTGCTTATATTTTCTGATTGTTACATCTAGAGACATCATCACTTCATATACACACTCACTAGGTGATAGGCTTTCACAAGAGACCAAGCTCCTAAACATTCTGACTTTTACTTTTTTTGGACTTAGAAAAAGTTTAACCAAAAACTTTAACCTTGCTTATATTTTCCGAGTGCTTTTACCCAGGGACATCATACCCTCATACAACAACTCACTAGGTGATAGGCTTTCACCAGTAACTAAGGTCCTTGATAATTTGACCTTGACCTTTTATGTACTTATAAAAACTTTAACAAAAAACCTTTAACCTTGCTTATATTTTCTGAGTTGTTATACCTACGGCCATAATACCTTTATTTCTTTCTTATTTCTAAGTCAGACTGATATATATTAGATCATGGACTTTAAGACAAAAAAATTGACCTTGAACTTAGAGCTTTGGTCAAGTGCTGTTTGTGACAAGTAGCAGTTTGGGCGAGCTATGTTGTCTGCTGACAACTCTTGTTTTCAATATTTTGCAGTCTCCCCAAAAGTCAATGGACAAGAAGGATTTAGATATGGACAAGCCTGTTTGTGATTGTTACTTGTCCGTGGAAAAGCAGACTTTCAAAATGTTTCAGAACCACTGAGTACCACTTATTGCAAAACTGTGTGGAATTGGAATAATGTTTGCCAATGATTTCAAGTCTGCATGCCCAATTGCACCAGTCCTCCCTCAATTTCACTATCCGAGGACAGCATGGTGTAAGTGAAGATCCCTGTGCTATAATGAAAAGACAATGAAAAATGAGCAGAGTCAACCTAATTTTCCCTTTTCACTGAGTCACATGGTTGTTTACCCTTGTCATGCTGAATAAAATGCTTTTCAAAATTTCATCCACTAATGGGTTGATAATGGAAGACCTATATGGGATAGCAACTGGAGGCTAGGAAAGGATGTAATTGTTGCACTGGTGCGAGAAATCCCTGGAATCCATTGTAGGTGCCCCAGCCGCCACAATATAACTGAATGATTGTTGAATACAGCATAAACCCCATTCTAACAAACAACTCAAAATTTCATTAAATTAAATGAAAGAGCTAATGGGACTGTAGGGATGATTGTTGGTCAAAATTTCTTGTAAAGACAGCTCTACATAATGAAGGAAATTAGCTGGTGTAGATCAAGATCAAACTGCACAAATGTCTACACCACCTGTCAGAAACAGGAATATGCTTGGTTCAGCACAGGGGTTACTGGAGTCAATGTAAGAAGGGGTAAAGCCAGTCTATAATCTTTATTTCCCTATGAAACCCTATAATACAGGTACATGTTTTCATTTGAATCATCTGAGACATTTCAAATGAGTACAAAAAACTTAGGGTTTAAGTCAAGATCTAGAATAATGAAATATTTAAATTTGAGAACTAAAATACCCACTCTGTAGCTTTTGGCTAAATGATCCCTTTTCATGTTATTCCTGGTATATTCCAAATCTTTAACAAACATTATTTAATGACTTAGATCTGCCTAAACAGATGTGCAGTCTGATTTTATCCTTCTCTGCCTGCTAACTACTTGATTATTGTTGCGTAAACTTAGTCAAGCCACACTTTGAAATTGTTTAAGTGACCACACTGGCAATTTGAAACAAAATTCATGTTTAGCAGGGTAAGGGTTAACATATTCATTACGGAAAAAGGCTAACAAGGGCCAGTCATCCATTGCCCCTAGTTTTTTGCCTGGGCCCCTAGATTTTTGGAGAAAATACCAATATCCCTAATAATGTTAAATGTTGAATTTTTGCAACCTGGGCCCCTTAGTAAAAATACATGTAGTCTTTTTCCATGTTCATGTATAAATTTCTAGCTGCTCAGCTGTATCTATAGATGCTTATCTGGTGACTACAGAATTCAATTATCACATAATGTAAAAATTCATTACAGACAGACAAGATCACATGAAAACTTGACTGCAGTTCTAGCTGGATTGGTGTTATGACATATCACTAGTTGCTTACAAATCAAATTAACTCAAAAAATAAAAATAAAAAAGGTTGATGTATAACCAGAGGTACAGATAAGAGTTGGAAAAGCCAGACTTGAATATTTATTTCTCATTGAAACCCTATATTGTGGGTACCTATTTGAATTGTCTCAATGAGATGATTCCAATGATTACCAACAAAATAGGGTTTGTTATGTTTATATTATAAAAAGTTACTGAGATATTTTGATTTAAAATTAAAGAATAGCCCCTCTATCTGTAACCCTATATTACATGTATTTCCAGCTGCTCAGCTGTACAGGTGCCTGTCCGGTGACCACAAAAACCAGTCACATGACAATGAAAGACAAACGAGATCCCACAAACACATGACTGCGATTCTAGCTGGACTGGGAATATCGTTGGTCGCTTACAAGGTAAGTTTGAGAAAAAATAATTTTGAATTTGGAAAATCATATGATTCGGGCAGTAAAATTCATCTTTTCTTTTGTCGAACATGTGTAGCTCATTTGGTAAATGTCTTGTTCTGTCAATTCTTTAATTGTAAATTTGACCCTGACTCAGCAAACTTTCATCAGGCAATGGACAAAATCATTTAGACACAAGTGTCCTATGGGCCTATTGTATGTAGTATGTCTTAAGAGGGATGAGTAGCTTGTGGTTCAGATGAATCATTATGGCTTTACTGGTGTGGAAAATGACATAAAACCAAGGGTAGGTGTACCAGCATCTGAAATATAACTACAACAATGTTGAAAGTGGTGTTGAAACATGTTCGTTATGTCGTACATTGTACTTAAATATCATAGTTTCTATTAGAAAGTCAACAATATTCTTGCAACATTTAATTTTCTACCAGTCTAGGCTGTCTTCTTTACAAAATGATGGTTCAGCATGAAAACAGTTCAAACTGCCTACATATTTATAGGCACTTACAACAGTACTGTTTCTTGCTAAGCCATCAAAATGTGATAAATCTTTTGAGAATGTCGTACACAGTGTCAAATACATCTGTATGCAAAAACTATTGCAAGTTCTTCTATGTTCATAGGTGCTTACAATAGTTTTGTACCAACCCAGGGTTCCCACTGCTCCTGAAATCTGGGGGTAAAAAATCTGTTATCTTTTGGTTTGTTTTTGAACCCCTTACTTTAGACATATAAAAGGCTGGTTGGAAAAAAATGGGAGTTAAAGCCTCTATTTGGCAGTGAATCAACCCCATTTGGGAGTTCTTGAGAACCCTGCAACCCTTCAAAAAGACCTGTTGTAAAAGCACAGTTTACCTCTGTTTCAGACATGGAGAAGGACAGCAGTTGTATATGCTGCTGAGACTGCTGTTCCAACAGACAAAAAGGACGGAGAGACAAAATTAGACAGAAAAAAATCAACAGAGGATGTGAAACCAAATGGAAATCCAAAACCGGAAGGTATCTTTGGATGAATTCACATCTCGAGGGATCAACCCAATGTCCCTTTATTCTTATATAGAAGGATCGGTGCTATTCTTATATAGAGGGATCGGTGCAACACTATTGTAAGTGCCTATATTGGCACTTACAATAGTGTTGCACTGCCCCCTCGGTATGCTCTAACAATAGTTTTGTGCTGACCTCCTGAACTTGGGCAGGGTTAAAACATAATTGGTAGGGTCTTGAAATTTTGATTGTTTTTATGCCCCTGCCATGGGTGAATTTTAAAATAACTTAGCAGTTTTGGAGAGAAAAATATAGACAGTAATTATACAACAGAGTATGTGAAACCAAATGGAAATTCAAAACCTGACGGTATTTTTAGATTTACATCCCAACACTAGTGTAGGTGCCTATATTCTTACAGGCAGAGCTATAGATAGAGGGGGAATTTTTATTTTAAATCAAAGTATTTTAATAATATTAGCACAAACCCTCTGTCATTGGTATTCATTTGAATCGTCTTGTCAAGCCGATTCAAATGAGTACCCACAACATAGGATTTCATTAAGAAATAAAGGTTTTAGACTGGCTTTACTCCCCTCATATTTGTACCTCTGTATGGGCGAGAGTTTTGTGCTAACCTGAAGGGTGGAGGGGTATGACATACTTGATCAGGCCTTGAATTCACAATTGTTTTCAATTCTAAGTCATGCTGAATATACTTTCTGATATTTGTCCTTACTGGTAGTGTACTGCAGTTAACAATGTTTAAAATTTCATGCCACAATGGGTACTTCATGGCCTGAGGTTATAAAACTTTTCTCATTCTCAATGCAAAATTTTCTCAGATTTCGAGATTAAAGCTGTAATTCTGTTTTAATACTCATTTTAATGTATTAACATGAAAGATGATATTAATAAATTGTTATGAATAACAACTTATTAATATTATCTTTTATGTTCAAACATATATTTAAAATCTAAGTTTGAGAAGAATCTCAGTTGAGCAGGAAAAAAGTTTAATAACCTCGGGACCAGATCTTTTAGCACTGAGACAATGCTTTATTCTTTACATGTAAATAAAGTGATTTTTTTACAAGGGCATAACTAGCATTGCACACATTAATACAGGTGGGTAACAGAAATAAATCCTGGTTCAATAAATTTTGATGATGAATGATCAAATCATTGTAACTACAGCTTATTCAAATTGTAGTTTCGATTTTTTGATTATTCACCAACGCTCAAATCATAGATAAGGATAGCAGACAGAGGACATTAATTTTTTGTCACAGTCCACATATCACTTTTATCCCATATATTCTATGATAGTGAGTTTCTATGTTTCTGAGTGTGTATAAATTCCTGAGTTACTCCTTTGTATGATTTCTCGTTTTCAGTTGTAAGTGATCACGAAGAAAAAGTCATACAAATGAAAACAATTTACCGTATTATGAATGATTTATTTTCAGAGAAGAAGGAGGAGATAGACTGGTCTAAAGTCCCCAAGGTGCCCAAACATGTGACATACTTGTTGATAGGTGGTGGTGTTGCTTCATTGGAGGCATTTATAGCAATCAAAACTAAAGATCAAAATGCAAAGGTAATTAATTAACTCTAACCCTGCTGGTTTGGTGCCCTAGTTACCACAATATGACGGACAAAATTATTGAAAGTACTGTTAAACCTAATTCAACAAAACTATACTATCATGGATCCTGATGCTTGCAAAGTTTATGTTTGGTTAATATGAAATTTTATACAAATGGTTAACCCTTTGCTGTTTATTCCCTGCTTTTTACGTGCCTGTGATTTGATGATTGAAAAAACATTGTGAAAAAAGAAGAAATTGCTTCTGACAAGCAATTTCTTCTTTTTTCATACTATTTTCTACCCTACTGAATGGTTATTTTTCAAATTAAATCCACTTTAAGTTTTCGTCTGAAAACCTTTGAATTTGGACAGGTCCAAAATTTTGTAAAACAGGAAAGTGTAAAAAGATAGAGTACTGTGTTTAGGAAAACAGCTAATAATCCTTTTCATTTTCTATACTTATACCCATTTTTTTTTTTTATTTTTTTTGTTTTTAGCTCACCTGAGCACATCATGCTCAAGGTGAGCTTTTGTGATCATTGAATGTCCGTCGTGTGTCGTCCGTCGTCCGTCGTCTGGCGTCAACAATCTTAGTGTTTACACTCTAGAGGCCACAAATTTGGCCCAATCTTCATGAAACTTGGTCAGAATGTTGGCCAGGTCACAAGGATGAACCCTATTGAAAATGGGAAGGATCCGTGCCATATCAAGGGAAAAGGGGCCTTAATGACAATTTTCTTGTTTACACTCTACAGGCCACAAATATGGCCCAATCTTTGTGAAATTTGGTCAGAAGTTGGCCAAGCCACAAGGATGATCCCTATCGAAAATGGGAAGGATCTGTGCCATATCACAGGAAAAGGGGCCTTAATGACAATTTTTTTGTTTACACTCTAGAGGCCACAAATATGGCCCAATCTTCATGAAACTTGGTCAGAATATGGCTAGGTCACAAGGATTAACCTTATATAAAATGGGAAGGATCCTTTCCATATCATGGGAAAAGGGGCCTTAATGACAGTTTTCTTGTTTACACTCTAGAGGCCACAAATATGGCCCAATCTTTATGAAATTTGGTCAGAAGGTTGGCCCAGCCACAAGGATGATCTCTATCGAAAATGGGAAGGATCTGTGCCATATCTAGAGGCCACAAATATGGCCCAATCTTCACGAAACTTGGTCAGAATGTTGGCCAAGCAACAAGGATGATCCCTGATGAAAATGGGAAGGATCCATGCCATATCACGGGAAAAGGGGACTTAATGACAATTTTTTGTTTACACTCTAGAGACCACAAATATGGCCCAATCGTTATGAAATTTTGTCAGAATGTTGGCCAGGTCACAAAGATGAACCCTATTGAAACTGGGAAGGATCTGTGCCATATCACGGGAAAAGGGGCCTTATTGACAATTTTCTTGTTTACGCTCTAGAGACCACAAATACTATTAAATTTCATGAAACATGATCAGAATAATGGCCAGGTCACAAGGATGAACCCTATTTAAAATTGGAAAGATCCATGTCATATCATGGGAAAAGGGGCCTAATTGACTATTTTCTTATAGAGGCCAAAAATATTGCCCAATCTTTATGAAACTTGGTCAGAATGTTGGCCAGGTTACATGAAACTTGTTTAGAAAAGGATAGAAATTTATGCAGCGATCATAGAAATAGAGTTATGTTTTTCTTTGAAAAATTTAAAGATCTTCCAAGTATTTAATTTTGCTAAGGGAGAAGTCAAAGAGACGAAGGTGAGGGATATAGGACCATCATGGTCCTCTTGTTTTATTTTTTTTTCTCGAGGATAACACGATAAAGGGTCGAATGACTCTTATTTCCATCGTGGTCCTAACTCATTCCAGATATTATCCAACACATTGAGAGAGAGGCAATGGGTTCTAACCACTGCTACCCACTTTTACAGCTGGGTGGACTGGGGCCCTGTCTGTGAAGTGTCCTGCCCAAATACACTACCCGCATCCGGTGGGGCTCGAACTCGCAACCACCAGGTTACGAGTCGAGCGCGTTAACCACTCGCCAACGAGCCAGACCCATGAAAGATTTTGGACGAAATCAGTATTAAAGATCAAAGTAGATGTATAAATTTCAGTTCCTGTATATTCTATGACCAATGGTTAATTCATTCATGCCAATTCTATATTGTCCTTTTTCTGCAGGTTTTGATGGTTGGGGATGAACCCTACACTCCATATATCAGACCACCTTTGTCAAAAAGTTTCTGGTTTGACAAGAATAAAGAAAATTATAAAGAAAAGAAATATACAAGCTTGCTGGGAAAAGAAAAGAAGTAAGTACTACAAATTAGTCCATACAGACTTACCACTGAGGGGAACCAAATAAGAAATTAAAAGGGTATGATAAAAGACGTAATCAAAATATCCTTTTACATTCTATTTTTAGCCTTACTGACCAAAGATTAGAAGAGCCATAGCAAACTTAGTAATGTCATGCGTGGTATAAGTAAGACAACAATAAACAGGGTCACAAGGCTCAATAGAAAGGCTGATAAGGGTCCTTGCTTAAAGTTTGAGAGTCCCTGCTTTAGATATTTATTGTATTTTTAGCTCACATGCTCAAGGGGAGCTTTTAGGATCACCCTGAGTCTGTCATGCATCATCCGTTATGCGCCGTCCATCATCAACAATCTTAAAAGATTCTTCTTCTCCTGAACCACTGGGCCGATTTCAATGAAACTTTGCCAAAATCATCCTTGGGTGACCCTCTTCAAATAATTGTTCACAAAGTTCTGATTAGCCCATAAATATTGGGTGTTTTTTTTTCACTCTGAAATCTTTGAAGGACATCTCCTTCTGATTCTTGGGGTCGATTCCAATGAAACTTCACAAGAATGATTCTTGGGTGACCCTCTTCAAAATTGTTTTCATAATTTTGATTGGCCCCTAAATATGGATGTGGCAGGGTGGGGGGCTTATTTCAGGCCAAAAAATCTTTGAATGAGATCTTCTCCTGAACCTTTTGGCCAAGTTCAATGAAACTTCATCATGATGTTCCTGGAGTGACCTTCCTCATAAATTAATTGCAAAATATGATTGGCTCATAAATATGGGTGTGGCAAGGCAGAGCTTGTTTAGACCCCTAAATCTTTGAACCATAACTCCTCCTGAACCACTTGGCCTATTTCAAAGAAAGTTTACCAGAATGTTCCCTGGATGACACAGCCGTCATAGCACAGTTGGTAGGGCGTCATACTGTCAACTTGGAGGTCCCAGGTTCGATCCCCGACGGCAGCACTCATTCTTTCGGACTTCTTGTCTATCACCATTGGGTCGATAATCGTAGACCCATGTGAGATAGAAGCCGGAGGCTAGGAAAGAATGTAATGGTAGTACTAGTGAGAGAAATACCAGGAATCCATTGTTAGGTGCTCCAGTGGCCGCAACATAACTGAAAAAATGTTGAAAGTGGCGTAAAACCCCATTCAAACAAACAAAAGCCTTGGATGACCCTTTTCAAAAATTGTTTGTGAAATTACAATTGGCCTATTAATATGGATGTGGTAGAGCGGAGCCTATCTAATTCCCTAATTCTTTGAATAACATCACCTCCTGAACCCCTGGACCCATTTTAATGGAACTTTTATCAGAATATTCCTTGGATGACCCTTTTCCAAAATTGTTTGGGAAAATTGATTGGCCCATAAATATGGGAGTGGCAGGGCAGGGCTTGGCTTATTTTGAGCCCTAAATCTTTGATTACATCTTTTCCTGAACCATTGGGCCGATTTTAATGAAACCATACCAGAATGTTCCTTGGATGACCCTCTTCAAAATTATTTGCAAAATTTTGATTGGCCCATAATTATAGGTGTAGCAGGATTGGGTTTATTTTGAGCCCATGTCTTTGAATTACATCTTCTGAATCTTTGGGCTGTTTCCAATGAAACTTCACCAGAATTTTCCTTTGGTGACCCTCTTTAAAATCTGTTTCGCGAAATTTTGATTGGCCCCTAAATATGGGTGTAGCAGGGTTGTGAGCCCTTAACATCTTCTCGTTTACCAATGGGTAGGCAGGGTCTATTTTAATTTTCACTTCATGGAACAACATCTCCACTTCAAAAACTATCCAAACTTAAATGAAACTTTACCAGAAAATTACTTGGGTGAAATACACTGGACCAATAAAATTCAGGTGAGCAGCTTGTCTTTTTATTTAAATATTTTTTTTTTTCTATTCTTATTTTTGTGTAAATATTGAACATTTCTCCTGATTGAGCTCTACAAGGTATTGGAAAGATATGTACCTTAGGGGATCAACTTTAGGAAAGAATTGAAGACTGTTTAAAACAGTCTACAATTCTTTTCTGAAGTTACACCCAGAGGGTCCTAGGGTCCTGCATTTGGTAGTGTTGAGAGTCCTGGCCACTTGTTGGGAGCCTGAGACTCACAAAACCGTCATTTCCTAAAACCCTGAGCATGTTTCTCTTCTGTCAATGCATCTGTTGGTCTCTGGTAGTAAAAACCATTTGTTAGCTTGGGTGTTTTCGGAGAAAATCCGAGGTATTGCTATATCCTCCGTGTCGTCGTTGTTGTTGTCGTCCTCGTGCGAAAAAACTTTGACATTTTGTTATATCTCTGGTTCTACTGAAGGCATTCACTTGAACAGAGGTGTGGAATTCCAATGCCCAACTTGTCTGACACGGGCTTTTTCACTTGTGGGCAAGTACATTTTTCTAGGTCACTTGTCCGTGGACAACTAAATATCAAAGCAAATCTCAGAACAGTAACTAAAAGATCTTGGAGAAAAGTCATCCTTATATTTGTTTCAAAGGGTAGAAAGCATTGTCTTTAATGACGAAAAATGGTTGGCTACAGCATTTTCGTCATTAAAATTAATGTTTTCTCAATATCTATCAATCCATTTCTTGGTGGACATGTTCATTTCGGTCCCGAGCAAGTGGAAAATGGACTATTACTTGTCTATGGACAAGCTGGGAAAAATTATATTTCCACACCCCTGACTTGAAACTTGGCACACTTGTTCACCATCAAAAGAGCAACCTATACCATCAAGGGGGATAACTCTAGATGCATTTTGTGCAAATTATGCCCCTTTTTCGACTTAGATTTTTTTTTCCACCATCCAGCACTAGACAGCCGAGCGTAGGCACCCGTAGGCGGTGCTCTTGTTTTATTCAAACAATTTAAACAATTAAACATTTGTTTAATTTATAAAAAAAAATCAATAAAAATGAAAACGTTTGTATGTGTAGATTTTTAATCTAATACTATCTGTAAAACTTAACTTTGAACTAAATTTAGAACCATAACACCGGAATAATTCCAGACTTATAGTATCTTTCAGTAGTGATGGGCAGATTTATCAATTACAATCTATAATCAGTTAGTTTGGGCTTCCAATTTTGATAATTGACTGAGATATTTCATAATCGATTAATCAGTTCCTAACACATTAATAAAAACCATTATATACTGTTTTGGAAACTGACATCATTTTGATGGCTGGGGGTGAAACAGTTGAAATCGCCTATATATTAAGGTGGTTACAACTGTTTTCATGCTGATCCATGAAGTTGGTGGAAAAAACTCTGCTGAAAGAGTCTAATTAGGTCATGAGTTTTAACTTAACTTTCCCCAACGGAGGCACCATCCTTTCCGACTATTTGTCTACCACCAATGGGTTAAAAATCATAGACCTATGTGGGATAGCAGCTGGAGGCTAGGAAAGGATGTGATGGTAGTACTGGTGTGAGAAATACCAGGAATCCATTGTTAGGTGCTCCAGCCGCTGCGATATGACTGAAATAATGATTTACGAGGGTGAATCAAAATATACGTAGACTTGCGTTACAGAAATTTTGATTTCAAAGACTTTGAAAAGAAAACTACACTGTTATTTAATTTTGGCATTTTTATACGCCGCCGGAGGCGGACGTATATTGGCGTCATCTTCTCTGTCTGTCCATCCGTCTGTCCATCCGTCCGTACGTCCGTCCACTTTTCTTGTCAACGCAACTCCTCCTAAGTTTCTGGCTGGATCTTCTTGAAACTTGGTCAATGTTATCACCTCAATTGGTAGATGTGCATGAAGGAAGGATTTTATGGTTCGTTGATTTTTGCCTGAGTTATGCCCCTTAACAACTTAGAATATGGGTCCACTTTTCTTGTCAACGCATCTCCTCCTAGGTTTCTGGCTGGATCTTCTTGAAACTTGGTCAATGTTAACACCTGAATTGGTAGATGTGCATGAAGGAAGGATTTTATGGTTCGTTGATTTTTGCCAGAGTTATGCCCCTTAAAAACTTAGTCTCTGGGTCCACTTTTCTTGTCAACGCAACTCCTCCTAAGTTTCTGGCTGGATCTTCTTGAAACTTGGTCAATGTTATCACCTGAATTGGTAGATGTGCATGAAGGAAGAATTTTATGGTTCGTTGATTTTTGCCAGAGTTATGCCCCTTAAAAACTTAGTCTCTGGGTTCACTTTTCTTGTCAATGCAACTCCTCATAAGTTTCTTGCTGGATCTTCTTGAAACTTGGTCAATGTTATCACCTGAATTGGTAGATGTGCATGAAGGAAGGATTTTATGGTTCATTTATTTATGCCAGAGTTATGCCCCTTAAAAACTTAGTCTCTGGGGCTTATTGCCTCAGTTATGCCCCCTTAAAATTTAGTCTCTGGGGCTTATTGAAATTGCAGCCTTGTGAATGCAACTCTTCCTAAGTTTCTGGCTGGATCTCATGAAACTTGGTGGATGTTATAACCGAAATTGGTAGATGAGCATGAAGTAAGGATTTTATGGTTCATTAATTTTACCCTAGATTATGCCCCCTTAAAACGTAGTATCTAGGGCTTATTGAAATTGCAGCTTCTTGAAGGCACCTCCTTGCTTTTTGTCATTATTTAAATGAAACTAAGTCAATGTCATCTCCATAATTTGTAGATGTACATGGATCAAGGATTTTATGGCTCATTTTTTTTCCCTGAATTATGCCCCCTTAAAACTTAGTGTCTGGGGCTTATTGAAATTGCAGCCTTGTGAAGGCAACTCCTCCTAACTTTTTGTCTTGATTTAAATGATACTTGGTCATTTTGAATTTGGTTCTGTCAAAACAAGTAGTGTCTACAATTATTTTGGTGAAACAGCAGCAAAGTTGCGGCGTATTTTGTGACGATGGCACTCTTGTTCTTTTTGTCGAGTAAATTTGGATGAAATCCAATAAGTTGGTCACCTGTAGGAACCATTCTAAAACATGTAGTCATTTGGTACCGGCGCAGGGGAACGACGTCAATATGACGCATCAGAAATTGAAAACTTCCGTTGAAAGTCAGCTCTTTTCAAAATACTCAACTCAACAATAAACGCAATTTCTATATCGCCTATCCTTTGGATAGGTACTATTTTCATATGTATCTGATCCAAAATGATGAACTTAAATGTGTAATGTGTCCTTAAGATACTTAACTGATGTTGATCTGTGACAATTACAGATCAAACGTCAAGGTGACGTTTTCCCTTCTCCGAGTGCCATCCTTCAGAAACGTCCTTCATTCTAAAACAAACCTTTTAAACCATTTTAAAAGAAGGTATTTGCTTATATTTGAAGAACTTTTAGCATATTCTATCATTTTAACCTCTTGATAATGTTTTCCATAGGTCCAGGAGAAGTTTATTATTGCCCGGTTGTATATGGCTGCGCCGGTGCCGCCATTTCAAAGTTAAAAATCGATGCATGTCCTAAGCTTAACGACTTAGAATTCGAAAATACCAAATGGATTATGCTTAGATTTTAAACATCCTTACAGATAATGTCAACAGGTAAATAGGCGAAGTTTGGAAGGGTTTGGTCCAATTGAGGGGTTAATTACGGGTAGTAACACTAAGAAGTAACATTACAGAATGGGTTGCACCTACCCAGGAATATCCAACTTCGGATTTTTTATATCATAGTCATAGCAAACTCTTGTAAATTTAATATTTTGTCAACATTGAATGGTTTGAGATGTGTACAAAATTTCATTTAAATCCATTGGAAAATTCCAAACTTATAGTAAAAGTCCACATATTTTTTTATCCACCCTCGTAGAAGCGGCGTAAAACCCCTTTCAAACAAATTAACTAAACTTTTACATTCTAAGAATGATAGTGGGACTGCTGTATTTATTTCTAAGAAAGCGATTGTACTATTGATCATAAGTTGATTTAATTTTCCGACTTTAAACTAATTATTGATTGTGAATTGAAAACGATTGCCCAAAACTAACTATCAGTTAAGCTTTATACTTTCTTCCATTTTTAGAGTGTTTCTGTATGAAGGCTTATACATGGATCCACAAAAACTACCATACTCTGAGAGAGGGGGATTGGCTTGGCACAAAGGAAAGGTATGAGAACATACAGGTTAAAATTCAGTATGAGTTTAGATTGGAAAAACTAGCTAAAAGAGGCAGGGCATTTTGTGAAAAAAAAGATTTCTGTTCTTCTAAATGAACTTGTCCGCTAAAGAGTAAATAGAAAAATTTGTAAAAAACATTGCCTTTTGATGAAGAAAATGCTGGAATCCAGCATTTTCTTCATTAAAAACAATGTTTTCTACCCTATGATATGAACATTAGGATGATTTCTCTCTTAATTATTTCAAGTAACATTCCAAGATTTGCCCTGGTATTTACTTGTCCTTGGACAAGTGGCTTAGAAAAATTTACTTGTCCTCAAGTACAAAAGCCAGAGTCGGACAAGTCGGGCATGGGAATTCCACACCCCTGACTTTTGCCACATCGATGAAAGTCCTTTAGGTTTAAAAAATTTTGTATGTGAGTTAAAGAGGTGAACTAACATTGATTTCTAATTAAAATGCAAAAATGGCTAATTCATGTCAGGAATAGCTGATTTATCCCTTTCCTGTTTTACAAAATTTTAGACCTGTCCAAATTCAAAGGTTTTGCAGACTAAAATTTAAAGTGGATTTAATTTGAAAAATAAATATTCAGTAGGGTAGAAAATAGTGTGGAAAAAGAAGAAATTGCTTGGCAGAAGCAATATCTTCTTTTTTCACAATGTTTTCTCAATCATAAAATCATGGGCATGTAAAAAGCAGGAATTAAACAGCAAAGGGTTAAGTCAAGAAGAGCTAATTGCTTTGTATAACATGTAAGGTTGGAATTTTCAGTTTGATTCATTGCTAGGGTAACTTTCAGCCAATATTTGACAAAAAATATAACTTAAGACACTGTGAAACATATCACTGTCTCTTACCTATACGGTAAATGAACAGTTGGTCTGGTTAGGATGAGCACAACCATTTAACTTGCACCTTCATTTAATTTCACATTGAAAATCTCACAAGATCTTATTGCTAGGCTAGGCATGAAAGAAAAACTTCAGGATTGAGTAACTTTAATGTGTGTATCATTTTCTTAGTCTTCACTTAACAACTCTTGCTGCCATCACAGCCCAGTCAGTAGCATGTCAGACTCACAATCATAGGCTCCTTGGTTTCAATCCCTGACTGTGGCATTTTTCTCCGGCATATGTCTCCCAACAATGGGTGAATTATTAGATAGATAGATAGATTTATTTCGGTAAAAAAGTACATACAACAATTGAGTAGTACAATATAAAGATAACAAAATGCAATTCCAATTTAAATGACACAATTTAGTTACAATATTAAAATACATACGTAAGACAATGTTGTAACTATTAAAAAATAACAAGCATCTCAAAGAGTGATACTACCCACTATATGCACCCAGACCCAGGATAACACGAAAAAGAGAAAACTCTTATTTCCATCGTGGTCCTGATCAAAAACAAAAAAAACAATAATAGGGCGGCATGACACCATGAAAGGCTTGTTAAAAGTTATTTTATAACAATATACAATTTTTCAATTTAGAATGCATGTTTTAAAGATTGACATCACAGTAATAAATTTATCACACGTTTAAAGCTATACATATCACAGTATTTGAATCACAGAAAGAGAGACAAGAAATGTCTTTATTTTTTAAAATATCTTTGATCATTTAATAAAACATGTTTAACTGCTTGCTTAAAAGGACTGTACTTTGATATATTAATGACGTCCGCTGGAAGAGCGTTCCATAATTTGGAAGCATTATAACAAAATGATTTTGACCCAAAAGATTTAACTTTTGGAATACGATAGCCCCGTTTTGAGCTTAGCCTTGTGTTGTGGTTATGGACAGAGGCTTGTGATACGAAAAAATGCTTCAGATATTCAGGTGCCATATTATTATTGATTTTAAAGATATGACACAGCATTATTTGATCAACTCTGCTCTGGACAGGTAACCAGTTTAATTGCCTAAAATGTTCCATAGTAACTTTTGATCTTACATCTAGGTTAAAAATAAACCTAATTAACCTGTTTTGCGTAGTTTGTAACTTATTTTTATACACTGTCGTGAGACCCTGAAACCATACTGAACAGGCGTAGTCGAAATGACACTGAATAAGAGAAGTAACCAAAAGTTTCTTAGTGTGTTGACATAAAAAATGTTTCTTGCGTAACAAGAACTTTAAGCGGGAGTTTGCTTTCTTTAAAACCGACTCTGCTAGTGAAGAAAAAGTTAAGGATTGGTCAATGGTGACACCTAAGTAATTCACAGAAGAAGATTGACTGATGGGCGTTCCATTACAAGATACGTAAAGAGATGGTTGGGACTTGAGTTTCTGTCTGGAACCGAAAAGTATGGATTCTGTTTTACCAAGGTGTAAAGATAACTTATTATCTACCAACCAATGGCTGACTTCTTGAAGATCATCAGTCAGAGCCTCTTCAACGTCTCTGGCATTTTTGCCAGAGACTAATATGGCGGAATCATCAGCATATAATAACAGCTTATTTTTAACAACGCCTGGCATGTCATTGACATAAATCAAGAAAAGTAAAGGACCAAGTATCGACCCTTGAGGAACCCCACAAGATATTGGGGAGCTTGTAGAAAAGTTTCCAGACACATCAACAAGTTGGTGCCTGTCAGCAAGGTATGATTTAAACCAGTTGCAAATATTGTCGCCTAGGCCACATGCTTTCAGCTTCATCAAAAGAATTTTATGGTCGACTGTATCAAACGCCTTTTGCAGATCTAAAAGTACCATTCCAACTACGTTACCCTTATCTATTTCAAATTTTATGTAGTCCGTTAAATAAATCAGACAAGTATCTGTAGAGAAAGTACTCCTAAAACCAGATTGGAAATTATACAACAAATGTTTTCTTTAAAATAGCTTTCAACTTGATCGTAAACAACCTTTTCAAGAACTTTAGAGAAAACATTGAGTATAGATACAGGTCTATAATTACCAACAGACAGCCTATCATTTTTCTTGAAAAGGGGGACAACTCTTGCAGTTTTCAGGCCATCGGGTACTGCACCTTGGATAAGAGAAAGATTAATAATATGGGTAAGGGGGCCAACAACGATAGGTGAAGCATCTTTTATAAAACGTGATGGAAGACCATCTAGACCTGTTGCTTTGTTAGGGCTGAGCTTATGGAGGTATTTTAGAACTTTACTTTCAGACATTAAGGCAAAAGAGTAACTATTCAACCGAATGCCCAATTTCCTATAAAAGACATTAACAAATTGCTCACCATACTTTCCGATGCAGGCTGGTAGTCTTTCAACAAGTTTACTGGCAACAGTTGTGTAAAAATGATTAAATGACTCTGCAATAAGATTTTTATCGAAACAAACATCACCATCAATATTCAAGCATATATTAGAACTCGAAATATTTCCTTTTTTCGAAGGAAGTCCTAATGTTTTTAACGTTTTCCAAAGTGATTTTGAATCATTTTTATTTTCTTCAATAGATTTAGAAAAGAAGTTGACTTTGGCATTATGAATAAGATATTGTGCTTTGTTTCTTAGATTTTTGAAAATATTAAAGTTATATTCATTTTTGTTGTTTCTGTAATTTAGAAAAGCTTTGTCTCTATCTTGTATAGCTTGAAGAATACTGCTATCCATCCACGCTTCTGTTCTTTGCTTGAGCCTTATTTGTTTTAAAGGAGCAACTTGGTCTAATATAGATGAAAATATTTCTTTAAAATCATTCCATGCTGAATTAACATTATCAGACAAATATATTTTACTCCAGTCTATGTCCAAAAGTAACTTTTGAAAACATTCAATGTTATAGTTTTTCATAGACCTGATTTTAACAGTATTGTGCTTACCAATGTAATTTTGCAGATTTTTCTTGTGCAGTATATCAGACTGTGGTCACTAAAAGCAGTATGTATTACACCATTTATTGTAAACATTTGTGTGATGAGCAGCTGTATGCTTAGAAAGAATGGATATTTATAATTGGTTAGAGAAATAATCAATGATTGGGAACTCTAGCTGTCAATATATATGGCTGAACAGTTGTTAAATAGCAATTTTACATCACAATCATGTAAACAATAAATTACTCAAAGAAGTATCACAGCACCTGCCTATGAAATTGAAATATATTAATGTTTACTCGTAACTAGCCAGTTATTCACAACATACTAGATAATTAGACTTTTTGCAATTCCAAGTAAGTAAGGGACTTGGTTTATATTTCAGCTGGCTGCAATGTGGCTGAAAAATAGTTGGAAATAATGTTAAACTCCCATCAAACAGAAAGAATTTTATTGTAGGTCGTGAAATTAGATGCTGTTCACAAAAGGGCAACATTACAAGATGGATCTGTTATATCTTATGACAAATGTCTGATTGCAACAGGTTTGTGTAAATTTACTTAAATTATGCGTCAGCGGCGGCACATATCATCTCAGGCATGGCATGGCAGGGCTGATTTTCAACCTGAAATCTTTGAACAAAATCTCCTCCGGAACCACTCGGCCGATTTCAATGAATCTTCACCATAGTGTTTCTTAGGTGACTCTCTTCAAAAATTGTTTGCAAATTTATGATTTGCCTTTAAATAGTCGTGGTAGGATGGGGCTTATTTTGAGCCAGAAATCTTTGAACAAGATCTACTCCTGAGCCAGATCCTTAACGGCAGCACTCATTCTATCCGACTATTTGTCTCTCACCAGTGGGTTGATGATAGTAGACCTATGTGAGATAGCAGCTGGAGGCTAGGAAAGGATGTGTTGACGACTGGTGAGAGAAATATCAGGAATCCATCGTTAGGTACTCCAGCTGCTGCGATATAACTGAAAAAATATTGAAAGTGGCTTAAAACTCTATTCAATCAATCAATCAACTCCTGAACCACTGGGCTGATTTCATTGAAACTTTACCAGAATATTCCTTTGGTGACCCTCTTTAAAAATTGTTTGCAAAATATTTATTGGCCCATAAATATGGGTCTGTCGGGAGGGCTATTTTTGAGCTGAAATCTTTAAACATTTTCAGTATCCAATGGGTGGGCAGGGTCAATTATCACTTTGAATTCTCAGAATAACATCTTATCAACAACTACACAAATGTGAATGAAACATTCAAGAAAGTTACTTGGGTGAGATCTACTGGACCAATGAAATCCAGGTGAGCGGTTAAGGGCCATTCTGGCCCCCTTGATTTTTTTAGACGTTTTACTAAATGAAGGTCAGAAGAGCTATTGTGATATCGGTTTTCCGTCGGGCTGTTTGGCCACCTGTATGTTACCTTTTGCTTATTAAATCTCTAGAGTCCACAGTTTTCTTCTTCAAACTTGGTCAGAATGATTTGACCATCACAAGGAGCATTCCTTTAGAAAATGGGTCAGATCCATCAAGCATCATGGGAAAAAGAGCCCAATGAAAATTCAATTAGTAAATCCTCGTTAACGCTTGTAAGTCCACAGTTTTCATCCAATTGTCTTCAAACTCGCTTAGAATGATTGTACCATCACAAGGTTATTTCCTTTCCAAAATGGGCCTGATATGTTGAGTGTCTCAGAAAAAGGGGCAAAATGAAATTTTGATGAGAAAATCCTCGTTAATACTCTGACTGTCCACAGTTTTCATCCGATGACTTCTAAGATTTAGACCTGTTAACTCTTCACATGCTGTTCTCAGCTTATCCTACAAAAGTACAAAAATTCAACTGTCAGTAAAGAATAAGGTCAGCCTGCACAGATGTGCAGGCCGATCTTAGCCTACACTGCCTGTTTTGACTGAGTTATTTAGGGTACAATTTTGATAGAATAAGGGATAAGATGGTGTTGTCTGGTAGTGGGTTCAGTTTTAAAGGTAGTGGAACTGTAATAATTTTGGAAGTAATGAACTTTAACAGTGTTAACTGAGGTTTCCTAATGATTTTCATTAGGAAACCTCAGTCAACACTGTGAAAGATCATGAGTTATGAAATGTTGCATAACTATTACAGGTCCAGTACCTTAACACAAGCACTGATGCCCTTGTTTCAGGTGGCAAACCCAGAAATTTACGAGTTATAGAAGAAGCGGGTACAGCTGTACAGAAAAGAGTCACATTGTTTAGAACTGTAAGCCTGTAACTATTTTGTGTTTTAAGCAAGGCTGTTTTCAGAGAAAACCAGGGGCATTGCTATAGCCAAGGTGCTGATGTGCAAAAACATTGACATTTTGTGAAATTTCTGGTATTACTGAAGACTTTCACTTGAAACTCGGCATGCATTTTCACCATCAAAAGAGCAAAGTAGTTATAGTCAATTTGACTTCTATATGGACTAACATTTTGTCCAAATCTCAAAATCGAATTAACACAATGTATGCTTTTCTTGTCATATCATATTTTCCCTCTAATACCATGAAGAACAAAGTCATTAGGATTTTCACATGGACAACTAGATAAGCAGGCGTTTAAATACGGTACAAATCATGTGGTAAGTTTAAGATGACATGTCTCATACGCTAATTAGCTTGTCCAAATAAGGAATAATGGACATTTCTTCTGTCAAATCTTTAGTATAAAACCACATGTTTCTACTAAATGTTTACATTTTCTAGCCACTAAACAGCCTCCACCATCCCTCGTGTTTAAGAGCAGAAAATGCGAAAATATCAACATAAACTAGATAGACAAAATTATTATTTTGAAATCTCTTTATTTTCAAAAAATATTTTTTGGAATGGCATTAATCCTAAATTAAGATTTTACCACATACAAATGCTTCATTCAAACACATTTTTATGTAATTGGTGAGAAGGTTTATCCATATAGCATTCAAACAGACTACATTAAGGGAGATAGCTCTTGATGCATTTTGTGAAAATTTATTCCACTTTTTAGCTCCACTGGCCAAAGGCCAGCGAGCTATTGTCATGGCGGTGTGTCCGTCGTGTGTCCGTCTGTGCGTGCGTCAACTTTTTCTTTAAACATCTTCTCCTCCCAAACCAATGGGCGGATTTTGATGAAACTTGGTAGAAATGTTCCTTTGGTGACCCTCTTCTAAAATTGTTAAAGAAATTTTGATTGACCCCCAAATATGGACGTGGCAGGGCGTGGCATTTTTTCACTTTGAAATCTTTAAAAATCTTCTCCTCCTAAACCATTGGGCCAATTTCAATGAAACTTGGCATGGATGTTCCTTGGGTGACCCTTTACCTAAATTGTTCAAGAATTTTTTATTGACCCCCAAATATGGGCGTGGCAGGGCAGGGCTTATTTGAGCCTAAAATCTTTGAATGACATCTCCTCCTGAACCAAAGGGCTGATTTCAACCAAATTTTACCAGAATGTATCTGGGGTGACCTTTTTCAAAAATTGTTCCTGAAATTTTGATTGGCCCCCAAATATGGGCAAAGCAGGGGGGGGGGGCTTATTTTGTGCCCTAAATCTTTGAACAACATTTCCTTCTGAACCATTGGGCCGATTTCAATGAAACTTTACCAGAATGTTCCTTTGGTGACCCTCTTCTAAAGTAGTTTAACCCTTTGCTGTTTAATCCCTGCTTTTTACGTGTCTGTGGTTTTTAGCTCCACTGGCTGAAAGCCACTGGGGCTATTGTCATGGCGTTGTGTCCGTCGTGCGTCCGTCCGTCCGTGCGTCCGTGCGTGCGGTCGTAAACTTTTTCTTAAAAAATCTTCTCCTCAGAAACTACTGGATGGATTTCAACCAAACTTCACAGGAATGATCCTTGGGTGACCCTCTTTCAAAGTTGTTCAAGAAATTTTGATCCAATGAAAAACATGGATTTAATGGGCGGAGGTCATTTCCAAATATGGTAAAAAGTAACTTTTCTCAGGTTGTAATTGATGGATACCAATAAAATTTTACATGAATGATCCTTGGGTGACCCTTTATCAGTTTACCAAAAATTATTTTGATCAGATGAAAAATATGCATTTTATGGGCGGAGGTCATTTCTCTATATGTTATATAGTAGAAACTTTGAAAATTATTTTCTCAGAAACTTATTGATAGATATCAACCAAATTTTACATGATTGATCCTTGGGTGACCCTTTATCAGTCCACCAAAAATTATTGTGATCAAATGAAAAATATGTATTTTATGGGCGGAGGTCATTTCTCTATATGTTATATAGTGGAAACTTTGAAAATCATTTTCTCAAAAACTAACCATAGATATCAACCAAATTTTACATGAATGATCCTTGGGTGACCCTTATCAGTCTACCAAACATTATTGTGATCGAATGAAAAATGTGTATTTTATGGGCGGAGGTCATTTCTCTATTTGCTATATGGTGGAAACTTTGAAAATCATTTTCTCAAAATGAAAGTGATGGATATCAACCAAATTTTACATGAATGATCCTTGGGTGACCCTTTATCAGTCTACCAAACATTATTGTGATCAGATGAAAAATATGTATTTTATGGGTGGAGGTCATTTCTCTCTATGTTATATAATGGAAACTTTGAAAATCATTTTCTCAGAATGTAATCAATGGATATCAATCAAACTTCATTAGTATGATCCTTTGGTGATCCATTATCATGCAGCCAAAAATTATCGTGATCGGATGAAAATTATGTCTTCTATTGGTGGAGGTAATTTCTCTATATGTTATAAAAGTGGAAGCTTTGAAAATCATTTCAACATAAATAGAACCCAAAATATCTAAAAAATCTAGTCAAAACTTTGATTACAAGAATTTCAAGCTTGTGGAGCGACTCAAGCCATTCATGGCTTTCTAGTATGATTGAGAAAACATTGTGAAAAAAGAAGAAATTGCTTCTGACAAGCAATTTCTTCCTTTTCCACACTATTTTCTACCCTACTGAATGGTTATTTTACAAATTAAATCCACTTTAAATTTTCGTCTGCAAAACCTTTGAATTTGGACAGGTCAAAAGTTTTGTAAAACAGGAAAGGGTTAAGAAATTTGGATTGACCCCCAAATATGGGGGTGTCAGGGTTGGGCTTATTTTGAGCCCGAAATCTTTGAAACACTTCTCTTCCTAAACCACTGGGCCAATTTCAATGAAACTTTACCAGAATGTTCCTTGGGAGACCCTTTCCAAAAGTTGCTCTCTAAATTCTGATTGGCCCATAAATATGGGTGTGGCAGGGTGGGGCTTATTTTGAGCCCGAATTCTTTGAGCGACATCTCCTCCTGAATCACTGGGGTGATTTCAATGAAATTTTCGCAGGATGTTCCTTCTGTGACCCTTTTCAAAAATTGTATGTGAAATATTTTATTAGCCCATAAATATTGGCATGTCAGGGTGTGGCTTATTTTGAGCCCGAAATCTTTGAACATCTTCTTCTAAGTAACCAATGGGTGGGAGGGGTCAATTCAAGATTCAATGCTCATATTTGATATGATGTAGATCATAACAATGCTTATCTACAGATACCAAAGTTAAGGTTGTGTGACAAGGTCAAGGTCATCTGTTGAGGTCAAAGTTTTAAAAAATCCATATGTTAGTCAAAGCCTCTCTGTGTATAAACTGAATATTTTCAACTACTTCAAGCCTCTGTGAGATACATCGCTCAAGTTTGGCATGATAATAGGTTTAACCCTTTGCTGCTTAATTCCTGCTTTTTACGTGCCTGTGATTTTATGATAAAGAAAACATTGTGAAAAAAGAAGAAATTGCTTCTGACAAGCAATTTCTTCTTTTTCCACACTATTTTCTACCCTGCAGAATAGTTATTTTTCAAATAAAATCCACTTTAAATTTTCGTCTGCAAACCTTTGAATTTAGACAGGTCCAAACTTTTGTAAAACAGGAAAGGGTTAAAGGGATGTTTTATTTGCAATTATGTTGGAAATGGCAATTAAGCACATACAAACAAACAAATTACATAGCACCCGCTTTTTAGCTCACCTAAAGTTGTTCAGTATAATGAAATCCATCCTTAACTTTCCCTTTACCCTTAACAAAAAAGGTGAAGATATGAAAATCTTCAAAATTCTTTTTTTTGAAACCAGAAGCCAGACAGCTTTCATATTTGATATGTAGCATCATCTAGTGGACCTCTACCAAGTTTTTTCATATCAAGACCCTAGGGTCATATTTGGGCTCCACCCGGGCACAACCCTTTTTTCATAGAATCAAAAGAGCGAAAATCTTAAAAAATCTTCTCTGAAACCAGATGGCAGACAGCTTCCATATTGGGTTTTGCAAGGCCACATCCCTTTATCTCCTCTGAGCACAAAGGGTAAAATAAATTAAAATCTTCAAAAATATTCTTCTCTGAAACCAGATGGCAGACAGCTTTCATATTTGGTATGAAGCATCATCTAGTGGGCCCCTACCAAGTTTGTTCATATCAAGACACCGGGGTCATATTTGGGCTCCACCTGAGTGCATCCCATTTAACATAGAATGAAAGAGCGAAAAGGCATATCTGTCTTGCTCTTAGCTGAAAACATTCCATGGTATTGATTTTACGCAGAAATTATCTCCTTTTCGTCATATCCCTATTTACTTAATGTTATGTCCCAGTGGTCAAAGAGACGCAGCTGAGCAATCTAGGTCCATCATGGTCCTCTTGTTATTTTTGGTGGAATCATGTTATTGGGGCGTTATCTAGATACATCATGGTTAATACATGATATTGGAATGTTTCTGAAGATGCATCATGGTACGTACATAATTGATCTAACTCAAATTATGGACATAACTGTAACTAAATTCCAGTTAGATGACATGATAAAGTTGATAGATACCACAGATAAATGTAAAAGTGTGGCAGTGATTGGTGGTGGATTTCTGGGCAGTGAATTGGCTGTAGGGCTAGCAACTAGAGGTAAGTCACATATATAAGTCACATATAAAAGTCACATATATATAAATGTAAGATGACATGATAAAGTTGATAAATATCACAGATAAATGTAAAAGTGTGGCAGTGATTGGTGGTGGATTTCTGGGGATTGAATTGGCTGTAGGGCTAGCAACTAGAGGTAAGGCACATATAAAAGTCACATAAATTTAAGATTGCATGATACAGCTCTTAGATACCACAGATAAATGTAAAAGTGTGGCAGTGATTGGTGGTGGATTTCTTGGCAGTGAATTGGCTGTAGGGCTAGCAACTAGAGGTAAGTCACATGTATAAGTCACATATAAAAGTCACATATATATGTAAATATAAGATGACATGATAAAGTTGATAGATACCACAGATAAATGTAAAAGAGTGGCAGTGATTGGTGGTGGATTTCCGGGCAGTGAATTGGCTGTAGGGCTAGCAACTAGAGGTAAGTCACATATATAAGTCACATATAAAAGTCACATATATATAAATGTAAGCTGACATGATAAAGTTGATAGATACCACAGATAAATGTAAAAGAATGGCAGTGATTGGTGGTGGATTTCTGGGCAGTGAATTGGCTGTAGGGCCAGCAACTAGAGGTAAGTCACATATATAAGTCACATATAAATAATAGATGAGATGATAAAATTGAAAGATACCCCCGGTACCACAGGTAAATGTAAAAGTGTTGCAGTGATTGGGGGTGGATTTCTGGGGAGTTAACTAGCTGTAGGGCTAACAATTAGAGGTATGTCACATATACAAGTCATTATAAGATGATATAAAGTTTAAAGTAAGAACTAGCAGTTTGGCTAGCTAAAGGAGGTAGGTCACACTTAAAAGTCACATATATATATATTAATGATATTGATAGATGACAAGATATAGTTGGTAGATACTACACAGGGGTGTGGAAATAAGAATTTTCTCTACTTTTCCATAGACAAGTAAAAGTCAATTCCTCACTTGTCCATGATCAAAATGATCTTGTCCAAAAAAAACTTAATTAAATGGTAAATAAACATTGTTTTTAATGAAGAAAATGGAAGAACCATAAGCAGTAAACACAAAGAATGGTCCATCTGTACATTGTAATTGCCTATGTAAATTATCAATAATTTGAATAATTTTACTAGAGCATTAATTTTGAAGTGGAAAGACATTGCTAGTTCAGCACATCCTATTGTAAGTGCATATAGTTACAGGCACTTACATAGTTTTTAGCTGACGTCTGGATTTGTTCATCATAAAGATTATAGGTATAACAAATTCTTTAATGCTTTTCGGTGGTTCATCGAGAAATAATGGTAGATTATCACTTGATAAACTCACCGCAAAAGCAGTGAAATTATCAAAAACTTATACCCTGCTTTTGTGCATTCCATCCTATCTGACGTCATCTATGTGGGGCGAAATAAGTGACGTCACAATGAACGTTGTATAGCATTCACGCACAAAATGTCGCGCTTTACGATAATATGTCCTAGAAATTTCACATTTTGTCTCATTTTTGAATAAAAGAAATAGAATAATCGTTTGTTTTTCGAGTAAGATCGATTTATATTTCATTTTGTGAACAACAAAAGCTATATTTTTCCACTCGTGAAAATAAAATATAGCTTTTGTTGTTCACTCAATGAAAAATAAATCGATCTTACACTGAAACAAACGATTATCCTCTATATAATCAAAGATTTGCAACAATATATCTCAATACTGATTTACCAGTTATGCCCACCTTCAATAAAGAGGGGCTATTTTGCTTTGCACTTGTCAGTCAGTCTGTTGGTTGGTCCCTCTGTAGACTCTGGAGCATTTCTCAAAAAGTGTGCAAGCTAGAGTCATGAAACTTCACAGGTGAATAGATCTGATTGAGGAGAAGTGCAGTGCATCAGCACCATAACTCTACTCATCATATTTGTGATTTATTGCCCTTTGTTGATTGACAAAGAATAGGCTATAAGTCTGCTTTTCGGAGGCATAATGTTTAATGAATATCCCTTGTTTAAAATTAAAAATACACATTCTTGTTATAATAATGATTTAAAATTTTAATTATCATTGTTCTTTCTAGGAGAAGAATCTGGATTGAAGGTGTATCAAATATTCCCTGAGAGAGGTAAGAATTAACTTACGTAAATGGTTTACTTCAGATAAGTGAGGTGATCATTTGATAATTTCATTTGTTGTATTCAATTATTATATGTGTGTTCTGATTGGCTTAAAAAGTTGGTTTTATTCACTAATAAAAACAATTTTGAGTACACGGCTGTTTTGTAAGCTTCCACAAAAAGGCGACCCATGAGAAATCTGTTTCTTAACCAACAAATCTTTTCATTGTTGCCTCATAATATTATGTTATAAGTTATGAAGATATTGTTTGTTGACTTCTAAGAGAAATGAATCTGAAAAACCTAATCACACTCGTGTATGAATTTGCTTCACATATTCATACAGTGTGATTAGGTTTTTAGTTTCATACCTCAATGAAATCAACAAATACTATCTTTATCTCTTAAGTAATTTATTGGAAAATCAGAGAAACTACCAATGGATCAAACCATTTATACCAAGGAGTGGCCAATTATACATTTGATGTAATTAGGTTGTCATGTACTTACAAGGAAATGACCCTCTTGTAGAGAACTTATCCGTAAACTATCGCATTTCATCTCATTTTGTGTCTTTTTGCATTTCATCCAATTCTAGCCTAAATGAAAAAGAGAAGTCAATTCGAGGGGTCAACGCAAAACTGTCGTAACTCCTTTTTTGAAAATTTTACAGGAGAGACAAAAAACTCTCTAATTTCTATGTTGTAGATTACATTTCAGCATGATGGATAAATTGATTAAAGGTTATATGTCTTATTTCATTCTCATAGTTGATTTTTAAACAAAGCTAATGAAAAAGGTTGTTTTAAAGAAAATGTAACTTACGACAGTTTTGCCTCTGAAAATGCCCAAATATTTTATGATGTATTCATGCAAAACTGTCGTAAGTGGACTTACGACAGTTTTGTCACTCAAATTGCTTAAGATTTTTACATAGAAATAGTGCAAAACTGTTGTAACTCAAGTCTGTTTTCACCTTTATTTCCATTTTCTCGCCTATTTGCAAGTAAACTAATTGATGAAATGTAAGAAGGGAAATAAGTACTAAGTTTAAAGTGCATTTCAACAGTTTTGGGAATCAAAGACCATGAAAAAAGTCAATTATTCTTTGTTTCAATTTTGCGAATTTTAAAATATTTAATCATCTAGTAGATTTAACACTACTTTAAACATTTAGTATTTATAATGGCAGTTATATTGTAGAGGCTGGCACATCTACCCATTGTTTTTCAAACCAGAACAACAACAACTGTTCATTCCAGCTAACAGCTGCCCATCCTACATAGCTGCAATACTTATTATATGCCCAGTGGTGGGATTCATGACTTGTATCACATTGACTTTTGTCAAATATAGGATGAAAGTTGACTGGACCAGGGTTCAAACGCACTAACCAAGGGTTGACAGCCTTATGTGTTAACTGCTAGCCCGACTCAGCTGAATCATTTCTTAACATGGCTGTTTTAAGGAAAAAATTGCGGGATTTTCCTAGCTTGTTGTTGTTGAATTATTATCTTACAAACATGTTTCTGATATTTCTGGTATGACAAAAGATATTTCCTTGAAACTTGGTATATAACTTATCTAATGATAGAGCAACCTACAGGATGTAACAAGACAAAGCTATGCATTTTATTTTAAGCTCACTTTTTTTGGACAATAGAATAGATGTATTTTGATCTATATGATGTCTTTTATTCCATAAGTATTGTAGGAATACGAAGGAGTAGGATGTAATATTTGCTTCAAACTTGACATAAATCTTTAGGTTAACTGCTATTTTCCTTTTAAAAAGATAAGTCCTTATGCAATTTCGAAAGCATACTACTTATATATCTTTAGATGTTTGTTTTGTTGATTTCACTTGAATAAGATTTTAACACCACTTTTAAAAGTTTTGGCAGTTGGAGTACCTAACCATGGATTCTTTGCATTTGTAACACCAGTACTAACTTGATATCCTTTCTCAGCCTCCAGAAGCTCAATCCAGTAAGTTTTACAATTATCCTCTCATTTTTGGGAGAGATTTGTTGACAAGGATGTATCCCACAGCTGAGATAGAGACCATAACCCCTGATAAGGAGCCCTGACATAGTATTAACTGTGCTGAGACTGCAGCCTCTTGTCCACTTTAACCTACAGCTGAGAGTTGAATCTGTTGCATTCCTCTTGTAAGAACTATACCCTTTCATAGCTCCAGGCTATTATCATATTGGTGTGTTTGCTGTGTGTCAATAACTTTTTCCTTTGAACATCTCGGGATAATGTGGGTTTGTCAGGGCAAGTCTTCTTTTGAGTTTGATACCTTGAAACAGTTTCTACTCCAAAATCATTTGATCAGTTTCAACAAAACTTGAATGTAACTTGTGTGAATTTTGTTCAAAACTTGTCTGTGAAATTTTGTTGGAAGGTGTGACATGGTGTATTTTTAATTTGAAATTTTCAAAACATCTTGCTTCAAACAACAATTAATTTTAGCCAAACTTGGTAGAGCTGTTTTAGTTTGACACTTCTTAATTTTTTTCATGAATTTAGATTTGGCATTGAAGCATACAGGCTATCTTTAACCTCTTGTTGTTTTGAGCTGATCCCAGTTACCAAAGTTGGTAATGAGGTCTAAGCTCTGTCAAAATTGGGGTTTTGAGTCATGGTTTGGTAAACTTTTGTCCAACATTTGTCTCTCAAGAGTCAATGCCTTTTTTTTCTCCAAATACTGGGGTATAATGATTATGACATGGTGGATAAAACATCTTGTGGTTCATATGAAATCATATAAATGATGTGCTTGTACTTATGAGCTGAATTGTGGAAGTTTTTAGAGAAAGCCATTTGGCTAGGTTGACCACTTGGTTGGAAATATACTGAAACACTGTTAAAGAATGAGTAAAAACCTGTGCAAACCAACATTTGACCTGGTGTGACCTTTATCCTTAGATGAATACTGTGAATTATGCATATTCAATTTAATTTCTCTCCTAGATATAAACTAATTCCTGAAATGTAATGACAAATTGACCTTAGGTCAAAAGATATTTGACCCTTTACTGTGATTGAATTTTAGGTAAGTCTCAAAATTCAAATGCAGTTCACTTCCATTTGTAAAATTATGCAATTATGTGAAATATGATATTTCATTTTACTAAAGATTCAACAAATATAAAACATTTATGCCCCCAATAAGAGCAAGTCAAATTCCTTGGCATTAAGCAAAGGGCAATAACCCCCCAAAAATTCTGAGTAGAGTAACAGTTCTTGTACACTGCACTTCTAAATGAGATCTATCCACCTGTGAAGTTCAAGATTCTAGCATACATACTTTTTTAGATATGACAAAAAACAGTCTACAGACAGATGGTCCAACTGACAAATGCAATATCCCATTTTCTTTGAAGGGGAGTGTAATTAAAGATTTCATGAAGAGCTAGAAGAATCTTTCCATGAACACGTATAGTCATGTTGCTAATTTGATTTGATCTCTTTAAGAATCTGAAGAGGTAAATTTAAACCTCTGAGGATATTTATAAGCACTTAAAGAATCTCATTAGAGACAAGGGACCCAAGATCCCGTGAAATTAAGAAATTAAATACAGGGGACAAAGGTTTCACGGATACTAAATTAAACAAAACAAGAGGTCCATAAGGGCCTGGGACTCTCTACTGACTCCCTAAAAAAGTCTTTAGCATGATAGCATGGGTAAGTTAATCAAATGCCATTTGAAATTAATTAAAAAGCCATCAATCTTTCCAAAGTTGGAAAAAGTTAAAAAAAAAAAAAAGAATATACTAATTAAATTTTCATTACAACCCTTTTGCTGTGAAACTTCATAGACCTGAGCATATTTTAACAGAATGTTCTTCATAATGGTAAAACCATGTATTCCATGCAAGTTTAAAGCAAATCAGATGAGATCTGTGGACTAGAATTGAAAAAAATAGTAGGATATTTTAGACATATTTTGATCTCCCACGATACTTGACGAACCTGGCCCACTTTCAAAAGGAACCATTCTTATATAAGTCCAATCACTCTGTGAAAGTTTGAAGCAAATCAGATGAAAACTGTTGACCTGATGCCAAGAACAAGAAAAATAATAAGAATGGACACATAGACAGAGGGACATTCAGAAAAAAATGTACCTTCTGCCAGTAGATCTAAAACTCTGATGTGGGATAACAAGATGAAATTTCCTGAGAAAATTAAAGAATCTTATTGGGGTAACAAAATTAACAGTCTTTAGAAGTTTCTAGGACAATAAAAGTTTTCACTACATACAACATTATGAAAATTAGAAACCTTTGTAACACTAAAAAGGGAGGTAGTTGCATTGGATATAAAGACCCACCCTTGGTTAAATGGCTTATAGATGGTCTATACAAACAGTCATCAACCTGTTTAGGGTTGAGGATCTTTTCCCCTGGGTGGATCAAGTCTGTCTATGTGCTCTTTTGGTACAAATTGTTGGCAGGGGTGGGGTAATGACAAATGCCAGACTGGAGTTGCCTTACCCACAGATAGGCCAAGCCTCAGGCTTATTTTTGGGGGGAGCGTAATGTAACAGTTTAAATGGAGGTAAATTGCAGAGGATATGCAAATAAGAAGGACCTGTCTTTAGTTAAATGGCTAATGATAGTCTATATAGACAAGAATCAATTCATAAACCCTTAAGGGTTCGGTCCTATTGCACATACAGATGCATTTGGGATGTAAAACGTATGAAAATCTTCACATCCGTTGAAAAAGAAGTTTTGCATCTATTTCTAACCCTGTACATACGCTTTGCATACACTCTGTCCATCGAGTACCAGTCCATTGTCATTTCATCCGCGCAGAAAGTTTTGAACCGCACAAAACTTGTAGAGCAGACAAACTTTCTGCTATGTAGATTGTAAATGTGAAACATTTTGAGGATTAGACACTATGTCCACAAAAGGTCAAGATCAAGGTCAAATTGTGAAGGACCTTGGTCTCTGTAAAAGCCTATCACCTAGTGAGTATGTGTATGAAGTAATAATGCCCCTGAGTAAAGCATTTAGAAAATATAAGCAAGGTTAAATTTTTGGTTAAAATTTTCAGTTTAAGTTTTTCCAAGTCCATAAAAGGTCAAGGTCAAGGTCAAATTGTCAAGGCCCTTGGTTTCTGGTGAAAGCCTTTCATCTGGTGACTATGTATATGAAGTAATGATGTCCCTAGGTTAAAGCATTCAGAAAATAAAAATAAGGTTAAAGTTTTTGGTAAAAGAATTTCGGTTAAAGTATTTCTAAGTTCATAAAAGGTCAAGGTCAAATTATCAAGGAACTTGATCTCTCACAAAAGCCTATCACCTAATGAGTATGTATATGAAGTAATGATGTCCCTAGGTTAAAGCATTCAGAAAATAATAAGCAAGGTTAAAGTTTTTGGTTAAAGTTTTCAGTTAAAGTTTTTCTAAGTCCACAAATAGTAAAGGTCAAGGTCAAATTGTGAAGGACCTTGGTCTCTGGTGAAAGCCTATCACCTGGTGAGTATATATATGAAGCTATGATGTCCCTAGGTTAGAGCATTAAAAAAATATATGCAAGGTTAAAGTTTTTGGTTAAAGTTTTTGGTTAAAGTTTTTTGGTTAAAGTTTTTCTAAGTCCACAAAGGGTCAAGGTCAAGGTCAAATTGTCAAGGACCTTTGTCTATGGTGAAAGCCTATCACCTAATGAGTGTGCATATGAAGTAATGATGTCTCTAGTTAAAAGCTTACAGAAAATATAAGCAAGGTTAAAGTTTTTTTGGTTAAAGTTTTTGGTTAAAGTTTTTGGTTAAAGTTTTTTTGAAAGGGTCAAGGTCACAGTCTAAAGGTCATTTCGACATGGATGTTGGTCTCAAATGAAAGCCTATGCCCTAATGAGTGTTTCTGTAAAAAATAAAGCCTCTAGGATAAATATTGATGGAAATAAAAAACTTAAACCTAATGCGGACACTGACGCTGACGCCGACGCCGACATCCGAGGGTATGACAATAGCTCTTCCGAGACTTTCGTCCCGGGCGAGCTAAAAAAGGAAAATAGCCTGGCTTAAAATAAGCCAGAGGAACAAAAATGATAAGAACATAATGAAATAGTTACCATAAGAAGACCGAGACAATTTGGGGTGACTTACGACAGTTTTGATTATGTTCATGCAAAACTGTCGTAAGTCCATTTCTCTTCAAAAATAAATCTGGCTACCTTTTCTGACTTAAATATTTAAATATAAATGTAGTATTAAGCAAATACTTACATTTAACAAGTACATAATGAACAAACAAACTGCATACTTTTAGTACTTAAGACCAATTTTTACAAAATGAATAATTTGTGATTTTTTCTCCTTAATTAACTGTTATTTTTAAAAAATCTTATAAAAAGTAACCTTGGAAGGTAAATAATCTATTTATAGCCAGATTATCTGTAGTCTTGAATTTTAAGATTGAAAATCATTGAATGAATTAAGAAACATTAACATCTGTTGGACTTACTACAGTTTTGCATGAACATCATAACCATTTCAATCATAAATTCCTCAATGCAAAACTGTCGTAACTCCAAAAATAGACTTACGACAGTTTTGCACAACAAAATATCCTTTTTCTGAGTTACGACATTTTTGCATTTTTCAAGTAAAGTATTTTATATTTCAAATTTTCATTTTCTGTTTTAACCATGGATAAAGTATCAAATAAGGATATCAAAAATGAAAAAAAGTGGTTTTGTCAAAAAAATGGAGTTACGACAGTTTTGCGTTGAACCCTCGAATTGTCTTTCTTCCAAGATGGACTTATATTTAATCATATGAACAACAAAAGCTTTATATTTTTACTTCAGGGTCCACGAATATTGAGCTAGTGTTGATCAAGAGATTGAAGACAGATCAATCTTTCTCAAAAAAAAGAAGAAAAAAATAATCTTAGGCAATGCTGGTCAATAATAGGTCAAAGGTCTTGTCATAACAAATTTTCACTTTTAATCATCCTGTAAATTATAATAAACTATGCGTTTTTTAGAGAAAGAAAAATGAAAAATCCCGCTAAATAAGATTATTAAGACTTCATAAGAAACGATTTTCAATATTTTGAGTGAAAACATTTGACGCCGTCAATTAAGGCTACTCGTTTTAAGCCAATACAAAAGCATCTTCGTTTCCTCATTAAGATATCTTAAAATTCTTATTAAGCCGCTTAAAAATCTTAATCTAAAAAATGCTACATTTTAAAAATCTTAATAAGATTCTTAAGAATCTTAATCTGAGAAATGCACCTCTGGTATTTATTATACCCCCACCTACAAAGTAGAGGGGGGTATATTGGTTTCACCATGTCTGTCTGTCTGTCCATCCATCTGTCTGTCCGTCCATCCATCCGTCCGTCCATCCGTAGACCTATTTGTTTCCAGATTAACTCAAGAACCAAATGACCTACAATCATGAAACTTTATACAAATGTTCTTTATGACCCAAGGAAATGCCCTATTGTTTTTGGGTCACATAGGTCAAAGCTCAAGGTCACAGTCAACCTTTGTTCAATTTTCGTTTCTGGACTCTAACTCAAGAACCAAGTGGCCTACAATCATGAAACTCTATACAAATGCTCCTTATGACCCAAGGAAGTGCCCTATTGTTTTTGGGTTACATAGGTCAAAGGTCAAGGTCACAGTAAGCCTTTGTTCAATTTTCGTTTCTGGACTCTAACTCGAGAACCAAGTGACCTACAATCATGAAACTTAATGCAAATGTTGCTTATTATCCAAGGAAATGCCCTATTGTTTTTGGGTCATGTAGGTTAAAGGTCAAGGTCACTGTCAATTTTTGTTCAATTTTCATTTCTGGACTCTAACTCAAATACCAAGTGACCTAGAATCATGAAACTACATGCACATGCTGCATATGACCTCAATATTTGTTACAAACACATCCTGCACTAATAGCACTTGCATTCTGACAAAGTGCTTGTGGGGGGTATTAGTCTGCTTTGCGACAGTTCTAGTTTTATACAGATCTGTTTCTGTGGTTAAGGTTTTATACATTAGTTATTATATTACAGCTAACATGTCAAAGGTACTACCAGACTACCTCAGTCAATGGACATCTTTAAAGATGAAAGAAGGTTCGACAAAGTTTTATTTCCTTTCTTTAAGCCCACTACTTATTATTTAAACACTTATCCTGCTAAGTTTAAATCCAGTTTTATACAAATTACATATGCTTTCTGTCAGGTACAGTTAACAACATTGTGAAATTGATAGGGTGCAGGATTTTGGAATGAAGTGGAGTCAGTGTGCTAAGTGAGTTTTGAGTGAAATTATAGGGAGGTAATTCAATACCGCTAATTTTGTTCAGGCGATATTTGTTACCTCCTTTTAATAGAATAAGTAAGCCAGTTCTATAAATAGCTTAGAATTTCTTAAAAAACAATCAGAAACTGACAATTTTATTGACATTGAAATGGCGATTTTATTTTCTACTTATATTTATTTTGAATGTAGCTGTTGATTGTATATTTTTTAGTAATTTTCAAGCGCTTTTGAGCAGTTTGAGTGTTTGGAATGAATGAATGGAGCGCTGAATGAGTGAATTAGAATGGTTTTAATTGACATAAATGTCAATTTCTTGATGAAACTAACTGTAAGTGAGTTTGTGACTTAGTAATAAGTCAGTGCAAGCTGGTCTTAGTCTATAAAGTCTGCCAAGTTTCAAAATTATTGTCAAACTGAAAATGAGATACTGAAAGAATTACTGTAAATGAAAACATGGCAAGTTGAGCCAAGTTATTTTGGTTGGTCGTGTTTGATTGAAAATTTGGTCTTTGACGGGCCAAATTTCTTCCAACATTCAATTTATGTCATTTGATTCCCTTTGAGATGTAAATGAAATGCACTATTTCTAAATGGAAGTAGGTGACTTGAATGAAATGATGAAGTTGTGGTGTGAGAAACATGGTCATGGTTAGCAGCAGCAGCCTTCACAATATTGAAGTATTGTTGAAAGGAGTGTTAACCAATTAAAGTGTCTTTCTTTCAGTCTGCCTGTAATTCTGTCCATCTGTCTGTAAAAAATTAACATTGTAAATCACTTCAAGATACATGTACATTGATTATATTTTATTGATAAACATCTGTAGATACCAAGTTCATAGGTCATTGTCAATATCAAGGTTAACCATTTGCTGTTTAATCCCTGCTTTTTATTGAAGACAGGTTTACCTGTCTTTCAATATAGGGATCGTCGCCATCGGATTCTTATAACAAACCTACATGTGTCATTACGCTCAAAAAAGTAGACCCATTCATAAAAATAAACGCGGCAAAAATAATCAATAGTGTAGCAATATACCGTAAAATTTTGGTGCTGACCTAAATTCTGGCCAGGACCTCAGGGGAGTGAACACGTGATCTATGCAGAAGTTGCCTGCAGAAACGTGTTTTACTTTCGTAAATGGTGCTGTTTTAGGGCGTTTTCGGCTGCAATCTTTTGCATTTGCTCTTAATTTTCAATTGCATCCTACAACTGTTTTTATACATAGCATTGGCAAGCTATTTTCAGTTCCCCATTTTAGACTCCCTATTTCTCGTAAAATTGTGTGTTTGTGTGTCCTTAAGGTTGCTTTATTTATCCGTCTCCCGGGCCTGTCGTAGTGTAAATGGATAAAAACTAAAATAGCACAAGGCTATTTGAATAAACTCGTAAACCCTTGGAATTTCCTAGGTTTGAATTTTTACCTGGATTTACGGAGAAATTTCGATGGCTTATCAAATTACTTTATTATGCCCCCGATAGGGAGGCATCATAAATTTGACTTGTCCGTCCGTCTGTCCGTCCGTCCGTCCGTCCGTCATTCCGTCCAAAAACTTTAACATTGGCCATAACTTCTAAATCAAAGCGGTGTCGGGGGCATTGTCATCTTACAGTGACAGCTCTTGTTATTAGGCTTGTTTTGTCTATCCATATTGTACAGCATTTGGAACATCATTCGGTCATATCCGTAAATGGCAACAGATCGTAATCGTGATATTCACTCGGCAATCATCGGGCGATCTCCGAAGTCTCAGATAAATGTAGGTTACGGAATCGGCCGAGTTGTGACGAATGGGTTAGATTGGCCGAGTGGTGTTCTGAATGGCCTATACAGTAGTACCCCGCATGCGCGGTCCCGGTTTTGAGTTTCCGCTTTTGTTTTCGACAATTTTCTGACAATAACAGAAACTGTTTTGGAAACTGGAATGGATTTTTTTGTAACATTCTGGAGTGGACTTTGAAAGAATTCTACTCAAGGTGATAAATGCTGTAGCTCGGGATTTCATTTAACGATCTGTCATTTTGGCAGTTTGTCAAAATTGATAGTTCACCGGATAGTTCAATCCGAATCTTGATCTAGAAAAGCAGTAACGCGGAAAAGGCCTGAAAGGTTGGTTGTCTAAACAGGTTTATATATTATTTTGTAGTAAAAATAATTTTCTACTAAGTAAGACCATATGCAAGGAGAATAACCTGAAATGGAGATCGAAATATCTCAATGGAAAAATAGAAATAGAATGTTTCACTCCTGGAAGAAACTTAAACGGTATTCATTAAAAAAGCTACAGCTATTGTACGGGGAAATACTTCTTCTTAGTATTGACTTTGACTAGTAAAAGTATAAGAATATTGGTATTACTTTCATTGCTTCTTCTATGTGGAGATAATTAGTCAAATCCTGGATCAGATAATAAATGTAAAAGAAATTTTAACAAATTTCCAATTCAGGGCAATATTCACCATGGCAATGAAATGTTCAGCTCTTCATCAAGGGGTAAGCAATGTGTGTCATGTGGATTAACATTTTATTTAAGATTTTTACACATCCACTTAATAAGTTTGACTGGAAAAAAATCGGATTTGGATCATATTGGATTGCTGGGGATAATCTATACAATTTTATAAAACAGGGTTGCAATAATTCATATGAGTTTTTAGAATACAGGAATTGCCACCATATTTCTGTTGGTTAAATGTATATTTTTCATTTAGGATATTGCAAACTTACACTTGGGGATGAATAGCGATTATGAAGGCAGTTACCCTCTTGTTAAGCTTGAATTGGCTAGAGGGATAGGTTTATCTGGAAGTGATGAGTCTTCAAAGTAAAGCATATTCGTTCGTTAGGAAGGTGCAGTTTCCATATGTAACCATCAATGATTGTTTTAAATTTTTGATTCCCACTCAAGAGATCTTCCCGAAACGCCACAATTTTCATTCGAATTGTTAATATTCAGTCCTGTCTTCAATTCAGGCCTTTCAGGCCTTTGATTAAGTGCCTGTGATTTTATGATTAAGAAAACATTGTGAAAAAAGAAGAAATTGCTTCTGACAAGCAATTTCTTCTTTTTCCACACTATTTTCTACCCTACTGAATGGTTATTTTTCAAATTAAATCCACTTTAAATTTTCGTCTGCAAAACCTTTAAATTTGGACAGGTCCAAAATTTTGTAAAACAGGAAAGGGTTAATAAGGGTTGTTATAATGAATGCTGTTTTGCAACTGCATCTTGTGAATTCAGAGCTTGCTTTAAATAAAGGGAATACATTGTACATCTAGTGGTAGAATGATAATTCTGCATTAAAGTTCTTGTACATCTACCAGAGAGATGAACCTTTTTATGTTGACAATACAAAGTAACTCTTAAATAATTGAAGGTCTATATACCATATTCACTCTGATAAAAGTGTCCACCTTAATAAGCACTTCCTACAATATTTACTCAAAAAATACTATTCAGTTTATTGGCATACCTAAATTTGTTGACTTATATGAGTCTTTTTCTCTTATTTGAGGTTGATTTTCATAAATCAATCATATATAAAAAAAAACTGAGGGACTTGACATTGACAGCTACTTTGGGTCAGCAGGGTATGGAAATACACATTTTCTTTACTTGTCCCTGGACAAGTAAAACATGATTTTCCTCTTGACCAGGATCAATATGAACTTTTTGGCAAAAAAGGCATTTAGATAAATTAGAGAACTTATTGTTTTTAAAGAAGAAAATGCTGGAACCCAGCATTTTCTTCATTGAAAACAACATTTTCTACCTATTGACACAAACATTTGGCCGATTAATCTCTTTCCTCATTGAAGAGTCATTCCAAGTTTTGTCTTCCATTTACTTGTCCACAGACAAGTAGCAAACAAAATTTACTTGTTGGCAGGTAGAAAACCCTGTTTCGGACAAGTCGGGCATGGGAATTCCACACCTCTGGTCAGAAAAAGGGCAAACAAATGCCCCTCCCATGTTTTGTTTAGCTTCTTAGAGCATTTATTAGGAGAAATATGATTGGTTTATTTTTCATTCATTACAGAAGGTGTAGAAGTTGTCCCAAACTCTGAGGTAGAATCAGCTGTGATAGAAAACAAACAAGTCAAGTTACGGCTCAATAAGGATAGATTTGTAAGACTTTTTCATACCCACTAAACATTATGTGATCACCTGTTGCAAAAGTGAGGGGTACCCTCTCCTTTGATCTGAGCATAACTCTGTCACTTTATTTCAGATTGACTTGAAACTTGGCAGTTATCATCTCCTCATGATAACAGAGTGCAGTTTATAAGAATCATAACACTACCTAGCTTTAATTTTGAGTTATTTCCCGTTGTTAGTTTTTCATGCTTTGACAAACGGCAGTATACAGGGCGTATCTTTTGACACCTTGTTATAATTGATGACAAATTTTAACATTTCAAGGATTATCTGGAAATAGCAGTGTCTATTCTAGAATTCGAACAGTTGGGGAGAATTTTGTTGAAAATAGTTAACATTCAAAAAAAGATTCAAACTTTAACTCTTTTTCTATGTAAAAAAAAGCACCCATCACCTTCCAAAACGGGTGGGATTTTTCAAAAGTATGTGATAAAATGTGCAATTCTTCCTCCTAGAATAGACACTGAAATAGATGTTATGATAATCACTTTCCTTATTTTTAACTTGGCTGTTTTCTGAGAAAACCCGAGGTATTGCTATTGCCTTGGTGTCGTTGTCATCATCATTGTTGTTGTAGTCATCTTGCAAAAATTTTGATATTTTGTGATACCTCTGGTTCTACTGAAGGCATTTACTTGAAACTTGGCACACATGTTCACATGTTCAAAAGAGCAGCCTATACCATCAAGGGGGATAACTCTACATGCATTTTATGAAAATTATTCCCCTGTTTGACTAACCTTTTAATACAGCTGAAGGCCAGTCACTAAAATTGATCTAATTTAGACCATAACTTCTTAATTATAAACGGATTTTAAGGTAACTGCTAAAAACTTGAAAAATTGTAGGTAGCTTCAAGGGCAAGGTCAAATGTTGAAATAGACTTTTTTTGGCAACAGTATTATTCTAGTTAAGTATGGCTTTCTGGAATAACAATATTAACATGGATTCTACAAGATTTGATTAAAAAACTTGTATGTCCAACTTGGATTGAATAAGTCATACACCATATATTGAATACACAGGATTGCAAAGGTCACTGCTGAACTATTGTAAGTGCCTATATGAATATTGTCACTTACATACGTTTTGCACTAACCACTTATATTATTTATGAAAAAAATTCATTTTCGCTATTATGTGTTGTTGAATAAAGTCTGATGGAGGAGGAGTTATATGCAAAATATAAAATTCGAGGGGGGAGCCCAAGGATTTTGCTTTGCATGTAACTCCTCCCCCATCAGAATTTATTCATCGACACATCATAGCAAAAATAAAATTATATCCATTATAACACGACCACAAATCTGAAATTAAGTTTTTTTACCCTCTTCTGGATGTAATTTGTATTAAAACATTATTCTAGGTGTAAAAATAGATGAAAACTTAATAAAATTAACATTGGGAGAATTTCACAGAAAGCGAAGCGTGTCATTTAGTATCTTGGTAATGCGACATCAAAAGAATCAACATCCCACTAAAGATGACGTTGATTAAAATATGGGTGGAGCTATCTGTTTACCCAGTTAAAACACATGGCATATGAATTTTGTTTATTATTTTATGAGAATAAATTTCTATATATTTTCTTCTTATTTCATTTATGCGTTTTACGCCACTGTGTTATAATTTCAGATAAATGTAGACCATGTTGTAGTGGCTGTTGGTTTAGAGCCCAACACAGATTTAGCTGAGTCAGCTGGTCTAGAGATAGATGAAACACACGGAGGTTATAAAGTCAATATGGAGTTACAGGCTAGATCAGGAATATGGGTGGTAAGTGGCTCTTTATTGTCTAGTCTTACTTTATCCTTTGTTTATTAACCCTTTGCTGTTTAATCCCTGCTTTTTACGTGTCTGTGATTTTATGATTGAGAAAACATTGTGAAAAAAGAAGAAATTGCTTCTGACAAGCAATTTCTTCCTTTTCCACACTATTTTCTACCCTACTGAATGGTTATTTTTCAAATTAAATCCACTTTAAATTTTCGTCTGCAAAACCTTTGAATTTGGACAGGTCCAAAATTTTGTAAAACAGGAAAGGGTTAACTCACCTGAGGACAAAGTGCTCAAGGTGAGCTTTTGTGATTGCACTTTGTACAGGGTCCATCTGTGTTAACAATTACAAAAAAAATCTCTTGTAAAGTACTTATCAGAATTAGACTAAATTTCACAGATATGATCCTTGTGTCATGCTTTTTCAATATACATCAATGAAGTTGAAATGGAAAGATGAGGTTGAAAAGGAGTCAAAAGGTCAAATCTAAAAAAAGTCTTCTCTGTTCAAAACTACTGATCAGAATTTGAAAAAATTTACAGATATGATCCTTGAGTCATGCTTTCTCAAAATATTTCAAAGATTTTAAATTCGGGTCAAAATGGTGGCAAATATAGGATCAAAGGTCAAATCTTAAGATAGTCGTCTATGTAACTATTTGTCAGATTTAAACCAAACATCACAGATATGATCTTTGCTCTATGAAAATACTTCAAAATTTGACCCTAGGTTAAACAAAGGGTCAAGATTGGATTAAAAAGGGGTAAAATCTTAATTTTGCTCTGAAGGTCACAGTTTTGCTCAATATTTCTTAAACTTGCTCAGGATGTTTGTACAGGCTTAAGGAAGGTGCCTATACATTTTGGTTGTAACCCAACTTTTGTCAATGGAAAAGGGTACCTTATAGACAAATATTTGGTTAACACTCTTGAGGTCACAATTTTGGATCTATCTTTCTCAAACTTGCTCAGAATATTTGTCTAGTCCAAAGGAAGATCCCTATTAATTTTGGTGACATTCCCACTAATGTCATGGGAAAATTTCGATAACGCGCTCAAATAATCTGTACAATTACTGTAGATGTCTGAATTTTGACTTTTAAAGATAGCAGAATTGATAGTTCACTGAAAAAAGACAAGTACAGCTTACAGCTAAGCTTAACAAGGGGTCGTGATGGTACCCCTGCTCTGCTTGTGGAGAATTAAGAACTTTGAATTTGTTTAAACAACAGAGATCAAAATCAGAATAAAATGTTTTTACAATAGATAACCATTGTTGTCTCATTCAGGCAGGTGACTGTTCATGTTTTTACGATGTCAAACTCGGAAGACGGCGGGTCGAGCATTATGATCATGCTTGTTTGACGGGAAGATTAGCTGGTTTTAACATGACGGGAGAGTCTAGACCCTATACACATCAATCTGCGTACTGGTAAATATATTCTAAAGCTCTAAATGATGAAAATCCTTATCCGACTGAAAATGTATATTTTCTTTATTTAAAAATGTGTTTTGTCTAATATAAAGTGGCTTTTAATAGTGAGGGTATTATATTTGCGTCTTGATTCATCAAACAAATTTAAGAATGTTGCTTTAGTTTTAGTATAATATGAAAACCAAAAAATAAATGTACCTGTTGTCAAATATGAGTGTTCAAATCATGAAATACCTTGTTCTTCCCAGAAGCTAAGATAATGAACCAAAATTATATAGACATATATAGTCAGGTCCATTTTAGACAAGCTCATAACTTGTTTTCAGGTGATAAATTTTGGTTTTTAGCTCCACTTGCTGAAAGCCACTTGGGCTATTGTCATGGCGTTGTGTCCGTCGTGCGTCCGTCCGTACGTGCGTCCGGTCGTAAACTTTTTTCTTTAAAAATCTTCTCCTCAGAAACTACTGGATGAATTTCAACCAAACTTCACAGGAATGATCCTTGGGTGACCCTCTTTCAAAGTTGTTCAAGAAATTTTGATCCGATGAAAAACATGGATTTAATGGGCGTGGCTAATTTCCAAATATGGTAAAAAGTGACTTTTCTCAGGTTCTAATTGATGGATACCAATTAAATTTTACATGAATGATCCTTGGGTGACTCTTTATCAGTCTACCAAAAATTATTGTGATGGGATGAAAAATATGTATATTATGGGTGGAGGTCATTTCTCTACATGTTATATAGTGGAAACTTTGAAAATCATTTTCTCAGAATCTAACTAATAGATATCAACCAAATTTTACATGAATGATCCTTGGGTGACCCTTAATCAGTCTACCAAAAATTTTTGAGATCGGATGAAAAATATGTATATTATTGGCGGAGGTCATTTCTCTATATGTTATATAGTGGAAACTTTGAAAATCATTTTCTCAGGATGGAATTGATGGATATCAATCAAATTTCACTGGAATGATCCTTGATTGACCCTTTATCAGTCTACCAAAAATTATTGTGATCAGATGAAAAATGTGTATTTTATTGGCAGAGGTCATTTCGCTATATGTTATATAGTGGAAACTTTGAAAATGGATGGATATCAATCAAACTTCAATAGTATGATCCTTGGGTGACCCATTATCATGCAGCCAAAAATTATTGTCATTGGATGAAAAATATGTTGTTTATTGGCATAGGTCAGTTCTCTTTATGTTAAATTGTGGAAACTTTGAAAACCATTTCAACATCCGTAGAACCCAAAATATCTAAAAATCTAGTCAAAAACTTAGATTTTCTATTACAAGAATTTCAAGCCTGTGGAGCGACTCAAGCCATTCATGGCTTTCTAGTTAAATGAAAATATGTCTTTAGTTTAAATCAAATAACTCGCCTTTTCAGGTCTGATCTAGGCAGACAAATATCTTACGAAGCAGTCGGACTAACAGACTCTAGACTTAAAACATTCTCCGTGTTCAGAAAAGGTGATCCTACAGACCAAGTCGCAGATAAAACAGAAGAGACAAATAAAGATACTAAACAACCTGAACAAGTAAGATTGATTCTCACAAAGCTACCCTTGTCTTCTGTCACAAACAGCCATCAGAGATATTCTTTTCTTTAATGCTTTTCAGTGGTTTATCGAGAAATAACAGTAGATTATGACTTGATAATCTCACCGCAAAAGCAGTGAGATTATCAAAAACTTTTACCCTGCTTTTGTGCATTTCATCCTATCTGACGTCATCTATGCGGGGCAAAATAAGTAACGTCACAATGAACGTTGCATAGCAATCACGTGCAAAATGACGCGCTTCACGAAAATTTGTCCTAGAAATTTCACATTTTGTCTCATTTTTGCATTAAAGGAATAGAATAATCATTTGTTTCTCGTGTAAGATCAATTAATATTTCATTTCGTGAACAACAAAAGGTATATTGTCACTCGTGGCTCTGCCACTTGTGAAAATATAGCTTTTGTTGTTCACTCAATGAAATATAAAACGATCTTACACTGAAACAAACGATTATCCTCTATATCTTACACATGTTAAAGATCATTTTCTAAATGGTTTCACCTGGCACCAGCTATCTTACTTTATTGGGGTATTTTTTATACCCCTGAATCCAACGAACAGGGACATATTTTTTCACTGTTGTCTGTCTGACTGTCTGTCTGTCTATCTGTCTGGAAACTTAACCAAAAACTTAACATTGCCAATTATCTCAAGGCTATCCAAGATACAATGCTCATATTTGCTATGACCATAGATCATGATGATGTGCATCTACAGATACCACCGTCAAGGTCATGTGACAAGGTTATCTGTCAAGGTAAAAGGTGAAAAAATGGCTGTTTTGGGAGCATTCATGTTTCTCAAAGACATCTTCTTATCACCTGTGTAAATAAACATGTTTGAGACAAGCTGATATTAACCTAGAATAGAAAAGTTATTAAACTCGCCACGGCTCATGAATGTCAATAAAATTGACATTGGACTTCAAATTAAATTTTAAAAATGCAATTTTTATAATCGGTAAAACAACAAAAGTATTTCAATTTCAAAAAGAAATAATGCTTTCTCGTATTTGTGTAACTGTTTCCCACAAACTGATATTTTAATGCACAGAAAGTAGTTAAGCGGTAAAACATTGAGATAAAATGAGAAATTGATTGTTTCAAGCAATTTCTCCCCTTTTCTAAATGTTTTGTAGAATATTTTGTGTCTTGTTTTCAATGTTAATGCATGTCTGCAAATTCTTTCAAATTGGATAAGTCTAAAATTGTTTGTAGTACCTGGGTTAAACAAATGAAATTACATAATGACGTTATTGTCAAGTTGTGATTGGCCATAAATATTGGCACGGTAGGGAGGACCTTATTTTGAGCTCAAAATCTTTGTGTCACATCTCAAAATGAAACTTTACCAGAATGTTCCTTGGGTGACCCTCTTTAAAAAAATGTTCACAAAATTTATTGGCCCATAAATGTGGGTGTGGCAGGTTGGGGCTTATTTTGAGCCTGAAATCTTTAAAACATCTTATCCTCAGAAACAAATAGGTGGGTAGGGTCTATTTTCACGTGGGCGAGATCCACTTGACCAATAAAATTCAGGTGAGCAGTTTAGGGCTATTTTGACCCTCTTGTCAGTTTTCAATATAATGTATTCTGAAGAAGGCATTTGTAGAAATGTTGGAACTTTGAGTAATTAAAAGTGCTTCCATCATAGTACAGTTGGTAGCATGTCACTTGTTCTTTCCGACTATTTGTCTCCCTCCAATGAGTTGATTATCACTGACCTATGTGGGATAGCAGCTGGAGGCTAGGAAAGGATGATATGGCAGTACTGGTGTGAGAAATACCAGGAAGTCATTGTTAGGTGATCCAGCCATCATGATATAACTGAAAGATTGTTGAAAGCAGTATAAAAACCCATTTAAACAAACAAAATAAAATAATAATACTAAATATACACCTGTTGCTGTAGTTATTTTGAAAACTGGAAAAATTTTCAAAATAAGATGTAGAGAATATCTACTTTATCTTTCTTGGGGTATAAATATTGTGTTATTGTAAAAGCAAAATGATTCTGTATTCAAGAGCAACTTATGACAGAATTGAAAAAGATTCTTCTTTTATACCATTTTATTTTTCAGGCAAAATATGCTGAAACCCAAAAAGATACAAAAAGTCCAAAAGCTGTTAAAAATCATCATCAAACAGATTCTTCTTTTAAACCAATTTATTTTTCAGGCAAAAAAAGCTGAAACAAAAAAAGATGCAAAAAGTTCAAAAGCTGTTAAAAAATCATCATCATCAAAAAGATTCGTCTTTTATACCATTTTATTTTTCAGGCAAAAAAAGCCGAAACAGATTAAGAAGCAGTTTCCAAAGCTGTTTAAAAAATCATCATCATCAAAAAGATTCTTCTTTTATACCATTTTATTTTTCAGGCAAAAAAAGCTGAAACAAAAAAAGGTGCAAAAAGTTCAAAAGCTGTTAAAAAATCATCACCATCATCCACTAAAACTACAAATGATAAAGAAGCACAGAGTAAATTACAGTCATCAGGTGAGACAATGAATTATTATTAACAGTTATAATGCTTCCTACGCTAGACTGGTCCTACTGCATTTGGAACATCACTCGGCCATCTCTGTAAACTGCAACAGACCTCAGATGTATGTAAGGCGGATGGGTATGTAACAAAATTGTGCATTTTGTTAGGCAGAAACAGTGTAAGAAAAACTAGCGCGGAAACAACCGGCGCTATCTTTAGATTAATATCTTTTACAGTAAATAACAGCTGAAAAATCTTAATTTTTGAGAATGAATCGTCATTCTCAAAAATTAAGAATTTTCAGCCGTTATTAAAGAATCTTAAGATATTTATATAAGGACACCATGGTTTCACGTCACTGACTTTAAGGAGTAGCATTTGCGACATCGAATGTTTTCACTGAAAGTTTCTAGGGCTAACACCTTTTTAACTGACATCATCAAGTTTTTCCAAGGTTTAGCCCACAGGTACACACCAATTTTATCATCCATGAACTGGAAGACCCGTCCAAGATTAGAATTACCAGTCTTTTCCAGACCCGTACCCATATGAATAAAAATCTTGAAATATGAGGCCCTTCTCTGTAACTTAAGAACGATGGGCAAAATGGGTCCCCTCTCAACATATTGTTTACAAACAGTTCATTAGCAAATCTGAAGGGCTAGGCGGACATATGTCAACAAATACCAAAAAACTATTTCTTTGTAATAGTGTTACCAGTTATCCCCCTTGATGTGATAGGTTCCTCTTTTGGCGGTGAACATAAGAACCAAGTTTCAAGTGATTGCCTTCAGTTAAATAAGAGATATCGCAAAATATCAAAATTTTTACACTCTGACGACATCCAGCTGCTGTCATAGCGCAGTGTTCGGGTATTCGACTCTCATTCAAAAGATCCTATGTTTGATCCCCATGGGCAGCACTCATCCTTTTCAACTATCTGTGTCCCACCAATATCTTTATAATCATAGTCCTTTGTGAGATACCAGCTGGAAATCAAGGAAAGGGTGTAATGGTAGTTCTGGGGTGAGAAATACCAGGAATCCATTGTTAGGTGCTCCAGCCACTGAAATATGACTGAAAGATTGCTAAAAGCAGTGCTTAACTCCAAACAAACAAACAACAACACCAAGGCTATAACAAAACCTTTAGTTTTCTCAAACTTGTCTGATTTTCTGAATCTAGAATGATGATTTTAGAGTTACGACCTCTAGCTGACATATGCTGGACCCAATCTCTTTTTTCAAATATTTGTTTTATGGAGTTTCAGATGGTCCCTTTTGCGTGGCCTTTTAAATACATTTATTTATCTCATAGAAAATTGATTTGGTAAATTTTCACACCTTCGAGAAAAAAGTCAAAAGATTTTATGATTTCAAAGTGCTTTGCAATGAATAAAAGATAAGAAAATTTGCATAAATTGTAGGCATTGTAAGTTGTTAGGATTTCACGCTTTGTATATACCTTATAACTCCTAATAAACGCTCCTGGGAGCTATGCATTACATGGTTAAGGAGCTTTTATTTAGTACGCATTTTCTGTTTTAAAAAAAATTATCATGTCTTTGTAGCCAATTTCCCTTTAATTTCAGGTGAATTTCCTCTAAACAATCATATTAATGATTGTTTAGAGGATATTCATCTCAAATTAGAGAAGTCTTAAAAAAAATCCTAAAATTTTGGCATTTGAAGTGGGTTTTCTTGGTAAAAAATGAAGGGGTGCTTCTTTTAGGGAGGGCGTTATTATTAGAGGAAATACGGTATATTTGCTTATTGTAAGATGAAAAATCAGAAGAATTTAAGAATTCCTATAAAAATCCTTGTTTCTTAAAGAAGACATTTAACATTAATATAACTCTGACATAAAGACAAATATTGACTGCAACATCATACTTCCAAAAATTGGTTAATATGAGACATTTGTGTTTAACAAGCACAATTTATCTATGTTACAGAAGAACCTGAGAGTTTAGAGGATGAATACAATATGGGAGTGGTGTTTTATCTAAAAGATCAGGTTATAGTTGGTATTGTTTTGTGGAATCTGGCAGGTTTTACTGGAGAACCAACTAGACTAGACATAGCTAGACAGGTATGGGTGTTATTTGTATCTAATATGATATGGGAGTGGGCAGGTGAGATTGTACATATATGTAATATGGGAATGGGCTGGGGATGAATACAATATAGGAGTGGTGTTTTTCTGAAAGACCAGGTTGCAGTAGGTTCTATGAGAAGTGCACTACAAAAGAATCATAATTCTAACTGGCTTAGTTTTAGACAGCTTGCTTTAGTAGTTATTGCTCCTTGCTATTTTGAAGACTTTCACTGGGCACTGGGGAAGTCATTTTCTATGAATATGGCTGAAAAAACTGTATTAACAGGAAGCATTAATTTATGTTTTTGAACAAACAAAATATTGTAAAAAAAAGATCACTATCTTTGAAATTAATAGGAGTAAAGGCCCTGATCAATGAATTTTAGTCAAAAAACAAATCCAATAATCACATACAAATTAATCCACTCTTTCTACCATTAATGCATGTGTGCAAATTGGGGTATAAATGGCAAACAGTTTGCACCATTTTGTCATCTTGAACGCAAGGCTGGTTTTGTCTGTTTATGTTTGCCTATAACAACCTGAACAGTAGTTGATTTAAACCAACCAGTAACATTAATTACTTCTTCTTCTGATTGTAGGTAATAGCCAATGGAAAGAAGAATGAAAATCTAGTGGAAGTTGCCAAACTATTCAACATTTATGAAAGCTGAGAAAGAGCATTTAACAACTTACACTAAGATAGACATCATATGGCATATTTCTACATAAATTCATTCCAAAACAGTACTTAGCGCTTGTTTTACTAACCACCTTATGATTATTTTGTGTGTAAGTCAAAAAACAAATTGCTTCTACAGTAGTAACTAAATATGGAATTCTGCCATGCATTATCTCTATTGAATCGTCTTCTAAAGACGATTTCAATGAGATATTGCAAGACAGAATCTAACTATGAATGAAGACACCAGTTACGATTCGTGATTTTGATTAACAATTATTTTGTTCGTAAGTAGTTGTGTAAAACAGGACCCTGGATTTCAGGTTTTGAGCTTGACTGTTTGGAAACTAATTATTGTTTTTTATCATCACTTTGGCAGCTCTGGAGCAGGTGTTGTGATGAACATAAGTATAAGAACAGACAGGATAAAGCAAAAACTGTAGACCTAGATCATACTACTCCTCAAAGAGCTGTTTGATCAGAAGTGGCAATTTTTGCCTTTCGTTGATTCCACTCTTGAAGAATTTGAGAAATGTACTCAGCCTGTTGGGTGCCCCAAATTTTAGGGTAATTATAGTTACTAAAATTAGCCAAGCTTGTCCTATATTCAGGTTGATAAAACAGTATTAACAGTTTGCACATTATACCCCACTTTGCATGTTCAGAGAGGGGGGTATAATTTACAAACAGTTTGCACTGTTTTAGTCATCTTGAATGCAGAACAGGGAAGCCCATAAGGTAATATGTAGGGGTGTCAATTCTGGGATCATGTGTTTTCTGGCTAGACAAAATTTCATTCTCCAATTGACAAAAGTCATTGTATTCCAAGTCTCCTGCCAATACAATCGGGGACCTTCGGTGTTTCTACGGAATAGACCTCAGGAATAATGAGGGAAAGGACATGAAAGCATTTTATCACATGTGGATTTTTGTGACATCACAAACATAACTGAAGATGATATTGCGAAAAACTAAATCAACGAAAGGTTAAAACTGGTCATTTTATAATTTGATAAAAATAGCAGAGTTTTAGTGCATTTGTCATCAAATTATTATATGCCCGAAAGATATCAACAGATGATCAAAGACATTAATAAAACATGTTTCTTCAAGCGTAATTAGCGTATTAACTGAAATACCACCAGAAGCCTTTCCTCTTTTAAGATTAAGATTAAGATATACAGTCAAACTTCGGTCTCTCGAACAGGGGTAATCTCGAACACCAGGGAAAATTCGAACAAGGATCTCAGTCCCGGCAGATTTCGCTCATAATTCATAGGGTTCGACCTCGGAAAACTCGTACAGCAGGACGGTCAAACTCTCGAACACATTCTTCAGACCGGAAGTTAAAAATGCTTTATATTTCACCTGGGGAAATTCGAACAAAGGGTCTATCGCTAATAACAAGATGTCATATTTAGGTGATTTTCACACTTTTCAACCCGTAATCCTTTTTTGACACCTTACTGTCAATTACGAACCGTGCATTATAATTACCAATTCCGTGAAAAATACACTGTTTCATTTAATTGAAATTAACATGTTGTTTGGCCACTTGCTGTTTACATTCAGTAATATATATTGCCTCTTATTGATATTTTGGCGTCTAGTTAACTTAGCGATGTCAAAAAATATACAGACCCGTAACGTCCGTTTGAAAGTATGAAGAGAAGGGTCCGAACGCTTAACTCGTTTAGAATTTTGGGTTTTAAATTTAGATGGATCTACATTTTCTCAAAGACTGGCGTAAATTTATATACTCGAAAACGTTTAAGGTTCAGCATTTAGACGGTGTTTGAATTTGACTTTAATTATTTTTTTCACTTGCAATTGAGGCCGCGTACGTAACAGGAATAATAATAGGCCTACAGTAGCCTTTTTTGTAAACAAAGGGATTGCAACAAGAAGACTCTTTAGTCTAAAGTTATTTCCTCCTTTTTTTACTTTATTCATTTGCAAACACAAATCCCGTGGATCAATCGTAAGAAACCTAAAAACAGCGGATTAAAAAGTGAAATTGAAGAACCAAAAAAAGTATACGCATATTCGGATACGGTGTATTACTGGATGTGGCGCATTCCCGTCTTCTGATACCTTTACAGTTTTTTGGATTGGTCGAACAACCGATCTCTCGAACAAATTGTCAAGTCCTCAAGGTGTTCGAGCTACCGAATTTTAACTGTACTTGTCATTAGAAAGATGGAGATGTGTTAGTGAATAGCTGAACATTTGTTTTGTAATGAAGTATTTATTTTGTAATATTTTATGATACATCTAAGAGGTTATACATTTGTTCTTTCTTTTTGTGTAGAACTTGTTAGCATAGAGCTAACCCAAGTGGTCCTAATGATAAGTATGTGTATGCAAATTTTTTGGAGCATGTCTCTTTCATTTATGAATGGATCTCAAAAAAGATTACACTCATTTGTTCCCAACAATGATAAGATGTGCTATTTATAGCATTTTTTTCTGCATCTCAAAAGTCAAGGTCATACTGAAGATCAAGGTCAAATTTTTGTTAAGGTCATAACTCCTACATAGATTGGTGGATTTCAAAATAATGTGACACAGATGCTCCCCTCGTGTTTTGAAGTGCTATTTAAACTAGTTACGCTGAAGGTCAAAATATAGGTCACATTTGCAGGGTTTTAAGGGACGCAGGTTTTGGGCATCTGAGATGCAGAAATAACTAGTCAGGACTCTCAAAACTATTCGATGCGAGTCCCGAAAGACCTCTTGGGATCAGCTTTAGAAAAGAATTGAAGACTTTTCAAAACAGTCTTCAATACTTTTCCTGAAGTTGAGCCCAAAATGTTAATACACTTCCATCAATTTCTGTATCTTTGACTTGGGAACAGCTCTAAATGAACATAATACAAGATTATAGCCTGAAAAATAACAGACTAGATCTAGAGAAGGGACTCCCAAAATTTAGAAAGGACCCCGAAAAATCCAATTATCAAGTCTTTTGGACCCAATTTTGTTGATGTCAGACTAAAACCCTTTATTTCAAGATGGGTGTGCTGAACAAGTTTGTCCCTGCACAACTATTCTAGTATTGTCAAGTCAGATTGTGGTCAGTGTTGGTCACCACAACTGCATTTCAGTGACGTTGCTATAGACATCCTATCACATATCAATCTGTACAGGTTTACCCTTTTCCTGTGGTTCACAACATTACACCACAGGGGTGTGGAATTTCCATGCCCGACTTTTCTGGCACGGGCTTTTCCACTTGCGTGCAAGTACATTTTCTATGCCACTTGTCTGTGAACAAGTAAATACCAGATCAAATCTTGGAATAGTCCTAAAAAGATCTAGGAGAAAAGTCATCCTAATGTTTCTATCAAAGGGGGGAAAACATTGTCTTTAATGATGAAATGCTGGGTTACAGCATTTTCTTCATTAAAACAATGTCTTCTCAATATTTATCAATCCATTTTTAGCTGACAATTCATTTTGATTCATGGACAAGTAGGGAATCAACTTTTACTTGTCCATTGACTAGCGGAGAAAATTTGTATTCCCACATCCCTATACTATGACCAGACCGAGACCAAGAAGTGCAGTCTGACCTTAGCATAAACTGCCAGTTTTCAACTGAAACTTTGACTATTTATAGATTAGTGCTTCAATGTGAATGGGAAGGGTTAATCATCACATTGACAATGATTGATGAAGCTTGGACATCTCATCTCAAATTGGTTCTAAGAGCATTGGCATTTCACCTTTTCTATGCTGTTAGGATGCATTCTGGAAATCAGTTTGTTAGGGAACCAGCAAAAGAATTGAGCCCACATTATAGACATTCAATTGTTTTTGACGTCAGGTGCTCTAGCGACTGAGCTAATCTGGCTGACTATGCAATCTATAGCAAACCATCAATAGAAAATGTTGTTTTACCATGCTAAAGGTTTAGTAGTGTTCAATTTTTGGCTCAGCTGTTTTCGGAGAAAACCCGAGGTATTATGATCACCTTGGTGTTGTTGGCGTTGGCGTTACAAACTTGAACCTTGGTCATATCATTGTTGCTGTTCAGGATGTTGTTCTGCTCTACACAGTGTTTTCTAAGACCTGTCTACATAGCATGCGGGCTAATCTTAGCCAACATTGCCTGCTTTGATCTTTTTATCCCCAACCGTTTTCGACGAGGGGATATAGAAATGGTCTCTGTCCATCATTCTGTTGTTCCGTCTTTTCCAGGTTCAGTCACTAAACTTGTCTGGAGTTTTCCTAAAGTATGATAGCTATCAACTTGAAAGTTTATGGGTGGATAGATCCCATGGAGGAGAAGTGCAGTGCATATGAACTACAACTCTTGCTTGCATAATTTTGGAGTTACAAGATGTATTGTCATTTGTTATATTGAATACTTAGATTTTGTCCGGAGCATATCTCCAAAAGTATTATAGCTATCAACTTGAAACCTAATGGGTGGATAGATACCATTGTGGAGAAGTGCAGTGCACAAGAACCACAACTCTTACTTGCATAGATTTGGAGTTATTGCCATTTGTTATTTTTGATACTTAGATTTTGACTGGAGCATATCTCCTAAAGTATAAAAGCTATCAACTTGAAACTTCATGGGTGGATAGATCTAATGGAGGAGAAGTGCAGTGCCCAAGAATTACAACTCTTGCTTGCATAATTTTCCAGTTTTTACCCTTTGTTATTTTTTATACTTTTTGACGTCCCACATGGCTCTTGTATTATTTCAATTATGGAGAATTCTAACCAGACAGATTGAAATGCCTGAAAGTCTGCCAAGTTTTTGGAAGAAAGGGGGCATTGTTGCCATAGTCAGGAAAAAGGGGGAATGTTTTATAAAATTCGTGGGTCATACTTACAGTCTAGGTATGAGGGTTATGGAACCAAGGGGGCAGTATCCCCACTCTCTGAAACTAAATCTGGCAAAAAGCCGACTAATACACCCTTTGTCCCAATTTTGGAAAAGATTTTGAGGTGAAGTTCTGTTGTGACCTTGACCTTTAACCTGCATGACCAAGAGACAAGAGGGCACTTCCTTGGATTATGTGCACCAATTGTATTTAGATTCATGATTCCAGGTCACTTTCATGAGTTAAAGTCTGGATACGAAAAAGTCTACAGACAGTAGGATGTATGGATGTTAAGACTGAAAGACAGGCTGAAACCTATTTACCCTCCTCTACATCGAAGGTGGTGGTATAATAACTAGGAACATCTGCAAAATTTTGAGTACAATGGTGAAAACAAGAGGACCATGATGGTCCTAGATCGCTCACCTGAGTCTCTTTGACCCCAAGGACATCACATTAATTCATTAGGCAGATGTCAACAAGATAATTTCTACATAAGATCAATACCTTGGAATGTTTTCAGCCTAGAGCAAGAAAAATATGCCCAGATTTACCATAATATTTGGTTGAAATCCATCTGTTTAAACTTTGAAAAAAGTTTGTTTTACCCTATATTGGATATTACACTATATAACATATCAAAAGAAATGACCTCTGACAATAAAATACATATTTTGCATCTGATCACAATATTTTGCAGACTGATAAAGGATCACTATACACTCACTCCAGTAAAATTTGGTTAATGTCCATGAGTTTGAATCTGAGAAAATGATTTTCAAAGTTTTCACTATACAACATATAGAGAAATGATCTCCGCCCATAAAACACTTATTTTTTATCTGATCACAATATATTTTTACAGATTTGTAAAGGATCACTAAAGAATCATTCAAATGAAAGTTGGTTGTTATCCATTAGTTAGGTTCTGAGAAAATGATTTTCAAAGTTTCCACTAAATAATTTACAGAGAAATGACCTCCATCCATATATACACATTTTGCATCTGATCACAATAATTTTTATACGCCCGTAGAAGCAGGGACGTATTATGGGATCACCCGTGGCGTCCGGTGGCGTCCACTTCTTTGTCCGGAGCATAACTCTGTCACTTGAAGTCTGATGAACTTCAAACTTGGCAATTGTATTCTTCTCATCATTGCGGAGTGCAGTGCACAAGAACCATAACTCTAGCTGGCCTGTTTTTTGAGTTATTGCCCTTTGTTGTTTTTCATACTAGAATCTTGTCCGGAGTATATCTCTTAAAGTATAATAGCTAGGATCATGAAACTTCATGGGTGTATAGATCTCACCAAGGGGGAGTGCAGTGCACAAGAACCACAACTCTACCTGGCCTATTTTTTGAGTTATTGCCCTTTGTTGTTTTTCATACTAGAATCTTGTCCGGAGTATATCTCTTAAAGTACACTGCCCTCCAAAAGTTTCTTCACACACACTTCTTTTAAAGATCTTTAGCTTAAGTAATTTAAAACAAAGTTTTATATTATTTTTATTAATAAAATGTATACTTTATATCTTTATTGCAATGTATCAATTAAGAAGCAATACCAGAAATGGCAAAATCATGTAAAATCGACAAAATCAGAATTCACCATTTTGCCAAATTTTCTATCAAGGGGATCAACTTCTGTCAATATTTAGTGTAGCCTCCATTAGCAGGTAAGACAGCCTGAACATGCATCTAGGCATGCTATTTACAAGTCTCTCACAACGTTCCACTGATAATCAGCATTTTCTCCTTTTGTCTCAATATTTTCTGTTATACATTGTTCTTAAATAGTATCTTTATCAACAGTCATTTCGTCGTCTAAAGTAGCGTTCAAATGGGAATAATCAGATTTTAAGTAATAAAAAACTAATCTATAACTTTGTTTAAAAAGATTAAAGCTGAAAATCTTATAAATGAAATGTGTGTGAAGGATCTTTTGGAGGGCAGTGTATAATAGCTAGGATCATGAAACTTCATGGGTGTATAGATCTCACCAAGGGGGAGTGCAGTGCACAAGAACCATAACTCTACCTGGCCTATTTTTTGAGTTATTGCCCTTTGTTGTTTTTCAGACTTGAATCTTGTCCGGAGTATATCTCTTAAAGTATAATAGCTAGGATCATGAAACTTCATGGGTGTATAGATCTCACCAAGGGGTAGTGCAGTGCACAAGAACCATAACTCTACCTGGCCTATTTTTTGAGTTATTGCCCTTTGATTTTTTTCAGACTTGAATCTTGTCCGGAGTATATCTGTAAAAGTATAATAGCTAGGATCATGAAACTTCATGGGTGTATAGATCTCACCAAGGGGGAGTGCAGTGCTTAAGAACCATAACTCTACCTGACCTATTTTGTGAGTTATTGCCCTTTGTTGTTTTTCAGACTTGAATCTTGTCCGGAGTATATCTGTAAAAGTATAATAGCTAGGATCATGAAACTTCATGGGTGTTTAGATGTCATCAAGGGGGAGTGCAGTGTACAAGAACCATAATTCTACCTGGCCTATTTTTTGAGTTATTGCCCATTGTTGTTTTTCACACAAGAATCTTGTCTGGAGTATATCTCTAAATAGCTAGGGATCCTGAAACTTCATGGGTGCAAAAGATATTCATTCAAAATAACCTCAGTTCTATTCAAACCCCCAGTTAATACTAAGCAGTGTGACGGGTGTATCTTGTGACAATTAGGCACCTTGTTTGTAGACTGATAAGAGGGTCACTCAAGGATAATTCATGTGAAGTTTGGTTTATTTCCATTTATTAGTTTCTGAGAAAAGCTACCTATTACCATAATATTATGTGGAAATTAGCCATGCCTATTAAAGCCATGATTTTCAACTGATTAAAATTCTTTGAAGGAATCTGATAGATGGTCATCCAAGGAACATTCCTGTGAAATTTGATTGAAATCCATCAAGTACTTTATGAGATTATTAAAGAAAAAGTTTACGGACGGACGCACAGACGGACACCCCGTGATTTTCCTATTTTCACCCTTTTTGTTAATGGTAAAGGGAAAGTTAAGAGTGGATTTCATTTATCTTAACAACTATGGTAGAGCTTGACCCAAGGAACATCCCTGCAAAAAGTGAGATAAAAATGCTGCCTTGGCAAACGCAATAAACTATTTTTCTCACTTGTGCTTCGTCATCCATAACACTGCAGTTTTGTGAATCGGGCAATTCTTGCAGATGTATGGATCTAGCAAATCTATGGAAAGTCTAGAAAGGAATGGATAGTTACACTCTAAAAACAAGAGGACCAAGATGGTCCTAGATCGCTCACCTGAGTCTCTATGACCCCTGGGACATCACATTAATTAGATAGGCAGATGTCAAAAAGAAGATAATTACCTAATATCAATACCATGGAACGTTTTCAGCGAAGAGCAAGACAAATATGCCTTTTTGCTCTTTGATTCTATATAAAAAGGGATGCACCCAGCTGGACCCCAAAAGTGACCCCAGGGTCTTGATATGAACAAACTTGGTAGAGGTCCACTAGATGATGCTACATTCTAGATATGAAAGCTGTCTGGTTTCGATTAAAGAAGATTTTAAAAGATTTTCGCTCTTTGATTCTATGTAAAAAGGGTTGCGCAAATATGATCCTAGGGTCTTGAACTTGATAGAGGTCCACTAGATGATGCTACATACCAAATATGAAAGCTGTCTGCCTTCTGGTTTCATAGAAGAAGATTTTTGAAGATTTTCATTTTTTTACCCTTCGTGCTCATAAGAGATAAAGGGATGCACCTGTGCGAAGCCCAAATATGACCCAAGGGTCTTGTTATGAACAAACTTGGTAGAGGTCCACTAGGTGATGCTACACACCAAATATTTAAGCTGTCTGCCATCTGGTTACAGGGAAGAAGATTTTTAAAGATTTTTCGCTCTTTGATTCTTTGTAAAAAGGGTTGGGCCCGGGCAAAGCCCAAATATGACCCCAGGGTCTTGATATGAACAAACTTGGTACAGGTTCACTAGATGATGCTACATACCAAATATGAAAGCTGTCTGCCTTCTGGTTTCAGAGAAGAAGATTTTTAAAGATTTTCATATTTTTACCCTTTTTGTTAAGGGTAAAGGGAAAGTTAAGGGTGGATTTCATTTATTTGAACAACTTTGGTAGAGCTTGACCCAAGGAACATCCCTGCCAAGTTTCATCAAGATTGGCCCACTGGTTTAGGAGGAGAAGATGTTTAAAGAAATTGTGGACGACGCACGACTGACGCCGGACGCCGGACATTCTACGATCCCAATAGCTCACCTTGAGCACTTTGTGCTCAGGTGAGCTAACAAGAGCAAAGCAAGCGGGTGCCAACGCTCGGTTGTTAATTATTTCTTAGGCAAATGCAAATAAATGAACTTGGTACCTACAGAAAGGTCTTGTACCTAGCAATTATTATGTGCAATATGAAGGCTCTTTGACTTCACATTCAAAAGTTATGAACAAGGTTAAATTTTTTCAAACAAATTTGACCTTGAAGATGACCTTGACTGATGACCTTGAACTTGGTACCTACAGCAAGGTCTTGTCCAGAGTAATGATTGTGTGAAATATGAAGGCTCTATGACTTTCCATTCAAAAGTTATGACCAAGGTTAAATTTTTCAAAGAAGCTTGACCTCGAAAAATAACCTTGACCTTAAGTGATGACCTTGAACTTGGTACCTACAGAAAGGTCTTGTCCGGAGCAATGATCATGTGAAATATGAAGGCTCTATGACTAACCATTCAAAAGTTATGACCAAGGTTAAATTTTTCAAAGAAATTTGACCTTGAAAAATGACCTTGACCTTGAATGATGATCTTGAGCTTGGTACCTACAGAAAGGTCTTGTCCCAAGCAATGATCATGTGAAATATGAAGGCTCTATGACTTACCATTCATAAGTTATGATCAAGGTTAAAGTTTGTCACGCCTACACCAATGCCAACAACAACACCAACGATGCCAAGGTGATCATAATACCTCAGGTTTTCTTCGAAAGCAGCCGAGCTAAAAGTTGTCCACTGAACAAGAAACCTAGTCACATTTCAATCTTTCACATAATTATGAGGCAGAATATCATCAAACTGACAATATGCACAATGTCAGGTGACTAGGAACATTCAGTGAAAATTTTAAACAAATCATTGCATAGATGTTACAACAATTTTATTATATAGAAGGAGTTGCATCAAAAAGAAGTAGACAGACAGACAAAGAAGACGATAACTCCTTTTTAATTGGCCACCTTTGACAGAACATGAAAAAGTGATTACCCTTTTTTAGCTGGATTACTTGCCCTACCTCTTGATCTCTGTCTTTTGCAAACTGCTTCAGATTTTTGTCATATGTTAGCAAATTAAATGATCATGAACATTAAACAAACAGCGAGTCTATAGTTAGCAACCCAAATGTTGACTACAGCTTATTCGATCTATAGCATTTACATGCCTAATGAAGAATATGTCTATAACAAAACGGTAGCACTGACACAGTATAAGGCTTATCCAGCTATACATGAGTGATTTAATTGGTAAAAAAAAAATCAGCAGCAGCTACCTGTTGTCTTCATGATATAATTCCTATAAGTACCACCCGTTATCAAGGATTTTTGGTTGCATTATCAAAATATTTAATTCCGAATACTAATTCACCACTTCTTTCTGTATAGTAGAGATCTGCTTGGTTTATCACTGAATGGGTGTCATAAAATTCCACTTTTAGTTTGTATAATTTCATCCCCTCCTTTCTTTTCCATCCACCCTTATTATTAAAGCATGAAGTTGAGGTAGTGGACAGTCATAGTTCTGCAACGTTTCAGAAGTCATAAACTTTGAAAGTGTTAACCAAGGTTTCCGGATTTCAAAATATGTCTGTTTGAAAGGGGTCTTACACTGCTATCAACTATCTTTGTTATATTGAGGTGGCTGGGGCACCCAACAATGGATTCCTGGTACATGTATTTCTCTCACACCAGTACTACCATCACATCCTTTCCTAGCCTCCAGTTGCTATCTCAAACAGCTCTACAATTATGAACCCATTGATGAGAGACAATTAGTCAGAAAGGATGAGTGCCGCTGTCGAGGTTCCAACCAGGGAAAGACACAAAACTAAAACACATTGTTTCTATACAAACAGCAAATAATTTATTAATATTTTTTTGTTGTTTTAACAAATAAGATAAAACTTCAGCAAGTGTTCAATTAATACTCTTATTTTTTAACCAGATTTCAATTTCATCAATAAATTTAAAATATTTCTATCATTTACTAGAATTTCTGTTTTATCTATAAAATTTTTCCTGGAGTAGGCCTTTAACAAAAATTGCTTTGTTATCGTTAAAAATAACCTTATTCGTCCAAAAATATGTAAATTTTTCAAGTTCCTTTGTTGTCAGAATCTAAACTGACTTGATTTTTATTAAGTCACTGCAGTTCAATTTACTGCTATCTTACTGGTATCTTACTGATCAATCAAAAATGTTTTTAATAAAATGTCACACTATCATTCTTCTTCAGCCATTTGCTCCATCACTTCATATATATTGTAGTTCTCTGGTCTCTGGTATCTGGGACCCACATGGGCTCCTGTTTTATAAGACTGTAAAAGAAATGAAATATGAGCCTCTGTGTGACATTTCCAAAATTTCAATGTTAGCGTTAGTTGCAAATCATTGATCATGAACTGCCTAGACGACAAAATCGTGTAAAATTGTGTTATTAAAACATGGTCTCACGTACTGCCTAAAGATATGCTGGGACCTTATTTACCTGCAAAACGCAAAGTGAAGACCCTGGACAGACTGTGTGGATGCACAGGCTGGCCAGAGTCTTTGCTTGGCGCACATTTGAAATTGTTTTTGTCAAGCAAAGGCTCAAATCTGATTAGTTTGAATGAAGTTTATGCTGCTTTCTAAAATTCAACAATCTTTCAGTTATATCACAACAGCTCGAGCACCTAACAATGAATCCAAGGCATTTCTCACAACAGTACTACCATTACATCCTTTCCTAGCCTCTTTCTGTTATTCCAAATAGGGCTACAATTATGAACCCATTAGTGGTAGTTTGTTTGTTTGAATGGGTTTTTCGCTGCTTTCAACAATTTCGCAGTTATACCACAGCGGCATCAACCCATCAGTGGATGACGAAGAGTTGGGAAGGATCACCTTTCGATTACAGTCTGTTGTGCTTCCACTGTGCCATGATAAGGGCTAACACTATAATGAAATATACCATCTTGATTAAACAGTTGAACTGTGCTTTACCAGGGGTGTGGAATTCCCATGCCCGAATTGTCTGACCCAGGCTTTTTTTCAAGCGGACAAGTGCATTTTATAAGGCCACTTTTTGGGGACAAGTCAATACCTAGACAAATCTTGGAATAGTACTATTATATCTTAAAGATTAATCAGCCTAATGTGTTTAGCAAAGGGTAAAAAACATTGTTTGCAATGAATAAAATGCTGAATTCCAGCATGATCTTTTTTAAGAACAATATTTTCTTAAAAATTATCTATTCTCCTTTTTGCGGACAAGTTAATTTTGATCCTGGACAAGTAGAAAATCCTCTTTTACTTGACTGGAGACAAGTGGAATCAAAGGCCTGAAAGGCCTGAATTGAAGACAGGACTGAATATTAACAATTGGAATGAAAATTGTGGCGTTTTGAGAACATCTCTTGAGTGGGAATCAAAAATTTAAAACAATCATTGATGGTTACATATGGAAACTACACCTTCCTAACAAATGAATATGCTTTACTTTGAAGATAAACCTATCCCTCTAGCCAATTCAAGCTTAACAAGAGGGTAACTGCCTTCATAATCGCTATTCATCCCCAAGTGTAAGTTTTCAATATCCTAAATGAAAAATATTCATTTAACCAACAGAAATATGGTGGCAATTCCTGTATTCTAAAAACTAATATGAATTATTGCAACCCTGTTTTATAAAATTATATAGATTATCCCCAGCAATCCAATATGATCCAAATCCGATTTTTTACCAGTCAAACTTATTAAGTGGATGTGTAAAAATCTTAAGTAAAATGTTAATCCACATGACACACATTGCTTACCCCTTGATGAAGAGGTGTCCTGTCAACTCGGCCTGTTAAAAACTCGGCCCGCGTAAAACTCGGCCTGTGTAAAACTCGGCCCGTCAACTCGGCCTGTATATAACTTATATAGTGTTTAGCCTAATAAACGGATATATAAGCACACTTATCAGATAGTTAATCAGTGTGTGTAATGTACTTAAAGGAGGTGCAAATTCACAATTGATGACTAACAAAATAATTTGAAAAAAAAATGAATAAAAGGTGAACTAAGTATTTAATCATGTCTATTTTATCTTATATTTTCACAAATGCCATATGATAGTAAAATAAGATTATTATGATTAAAAGCCTTTAACGAGTGATTATTAATATAAAATAACACAATAGGTCCCCAAATTAATTACATTGTATCGTCATACATGAACCTATATAATATATAAACAGGCCGAGTTGACAGGCCGAGTTAACGGGCCGAGTTATTCACAGGCCGAGTTGACTGTGAACCGATGGAGAGCTGAACATTACATTGCCATGGTGAATATTGCCCTGAATTGGAAATTTGTTCAAATTTCTTTTACATTTATTATCTGATCCAGGATTTGACTAATTATCTCCACATAGAAGAAGCAATGAAAGTAATTCCAATATTCTTATACTTTTACTAGTCAAAGTCAATACCAAGAAGAAGTATTTTCCCGTACAATAGCTGTAGCTTTTTTTATGAATACCGTTTAGGTTTCTTCCAGGAGTGAAACATTCTATTTCTATTTTTCCATTGAGATATTTCGATCTCCATTTCAGGTTATTCTCCTTGCATATGGTCTTACTTAGTAGAAAATTATTTCTACTACAAAATGATATATAAACCTGTTAAAACAACCAACCTTTCAGGCCTTTTCCACGGGACTGCTTTTCTAGACCAAGATTCGGATTGAACTATCCGGTGAACTATCAATTTTGACAAAACTGCCAAAATGACAGATCGTTAAATGAAATCCCGAGCTACAGCATTTATCACCTTGAGTAGAATTCTTTCAAAGTCCACTCCAGAATGTTACAAATAAATCCATTCCAGTTTCCAAAACAGTTTTTGTTATTGTCAGAAAATTGTCGAAAACAAAATCGGAAACTCAAAACCGGGGTCGCGCATGCGTGGTACTACTGTATAGGCCATTCGGAACACCACTCGACCAATCTAACGCATTCGTCACAACTCGGCCGATTCCGTAACCAACATTTAGAAAGATCTGAGACTTCGGAGATCGCCCGATAATTGCCGAGTGAATATCACGATCACGATCTGTTGCCGTTTACGGAAATGACCGAGTGATGTTCCGAATAATGTACATTATGGATAGACAAAACAAGCCTCATAATAAAGTAATTTGATAAGCCATCGAAATTTCTCCGTAAATCCTAGTAAACCTAGGAAATTCCAAGGGTTTACGAGTTTATTCGAATAGCCTTGTGCTTTTTTAGTTTTTATCCATTTACACTACGACAGGCCCGGGAGACGGATAAATAAAGCAACCTTAAAGACACACAAACACACAATTTTACGAGGAATAGGAAGTCTAAAATGGGGAACTGAAAATAGCTTGCCAATGCTATGCATAACAACAGTTGTAGGATGCAATTGAAAATTTGGAGCAAATGCAAAAGATTGCAGCCGAAAACGCCCTACAACAGCACCACTTACGAATGTAAAACACGTTTCTGCAGGCAACTTCTGCATAGATCACGTGTTCTCTCCACTGAGGTCCCGGCCAGAATTTAGGTCAGCACCAAAATTTTACGGTATTTTGCTACACTATTGATTATTTTTGCCGCGTTTATTTTTATGAATGGGTCTACTTTTTTGAGCGTAGTGACACATGTAGGTTTGTTATCAAAATCCGATGGCGACGATCCCTATATTGAAAGACAGGTAAACCTGTCTTCAATAAAAAATGTGTATTTCCACAACCATGGCTTTATGTAGCTTTGCTTTATGACAATCCCCCTATTTTCCCTAAGAATAAGATGTGATTTGCAAAACGGAATTTTTTCCCAAGTTTGACTTTGATAAATGACCTTGACAGATGACCTTTACATTAAATGACAGGGGTCGACACTAACACCAGTCCTCGGGCCTAAGACCTGTGGATTTTAAAGGGACTGGTAGAAGTAAGATCAAGTAACAATGTTGCAGGTCCTTCAGGCCTGAGTAATGGCCATATCATTTCTAATCTATCTAATTCTTTTTCTTTTAAGTTGCCTTTCAAATAATAATATTTTCATTACCTTAATGACATCAATGTGGGAAAACAATGTTTTTCCTACTATTTACTTCTAGATTGCTACATAATATCCTTCGTTTTCTTGGAGGACCTGTTATCATCAGGGAGGAACTGTAAGTTTTAAGACTTACAAGTCTTTCAGGCTTGTAGCAAAAAATTGTGTGTTGGAACCCAGAATGATGCCCATCAATAACTAATAGCTTCATACCAAATATGAATATATTATCTCAAATACTTTTTAAGTTTAAGGAAAATGTTAATATCCCTAGTAAGGTTTTCAGACAGACAGACGGTAGACAGTTGGAGACTGGTAAAACAATACACCCTGGTCTATCTATATGGGGTAACTTAAAGATTAGCTATTGGCCTGTTCAACCAATCAGCCAAATTCCGGAGATTTTAGGGACGCTGCTGTTGCAGGTTTTGTTTGTCTGAGACCCCTACGTAGCTAGAAGTGGACTCTCAAAACTATCTTAAGTGAGAACTTAGGACCCTCTAGGGTTGAAATTCAGAAAAGATTTGAAGACAAACTGTTTTAAGTTTTCAATGCTTTTCTGAAGCTTATCCCAAAGGTACAAATCTATCCAAAACAGTGTGTAGTTTAATACAGAGATCAATTTAATATTAATACAAAAACATGAGAAAAGCTAAAACACTGACTCCCAAACCTTCAGTAAGGACCCTTGTGAGCCTAACCATAGGGGTACGAAATAACCCCCCACCACCATATAGACTAATAATATAAACTATTATTAGTCTACATGGTGGTGGGGGGTTATTTCGGACCCCTATGAGCCTAACTATTGAGTCCTTGAGACCCCTTTTGGTGAGGGTTTTCTAAAACCCAAAAATCCTATTAGTACACACATCAATTTATTCCACTCTACTTACTGTATATATACTAGCAGAGAAAAACAAAGCTGAGATGAGGATGTGCATGTTGAATTTTCTATTTTTTTCTGCAAATTTGGTCTTATAGTCCCCCTCTGGTTGGGGAAGCAGGTCCATCAAGGCTCCTCTATCTTCACAAATCTCCTTCAGGGTCATGTGATGTCCATGGCCTCCACCATAACAGCGAGCCACTGAAATGAAACAAAATACAAACTTCAAGAATTTTTTTTGAACTATATAAATGCATGACAGGGGTCGATATTCATAAACCCATTCTTTTCAGTTTTCAAAAGATTATGTAAAAATCCCCTGTAAAACAAAATGAGAAAATAAAATTTCATGAAAAATTTAAAGTATCCTGTTCAGTATGATAGCAAAGAGTTATTTTTTGTGCTAATTTCTATATTGGTTATTTTTTCAAATTGGCTGCCAGAGTTGTCCATTAAGCTGCACTGACAAGCAGATTTTCATGGCTAGGTAGATAGACAAGATAGACAAGTAAAAAAATCACAAGAAAAAAATATTTTTTTAAAAGTTAACCGTTTTCTGTTAATCCATAAAATTCCATTTTAAAAGAAAAGTCTTTTTCTGGGATTAAATAGCAACATAAATTTTGTTTTCTTTAATTCACAGACTTCATAATTCAATGGACAAGTTTATATACGGACAAGCCAGTTTGTGATTGTTACTTGTCCGTGGACAAGCAGATTTTCAAAATCTTTCAGAACCACTGAGACAGAGTCGACCCATATAGGGTTGAGGATCCTTTTCTCTGAATGGATCATGTCTGTCTATCTACTCGGTTTGTTACAGTCCCATCGTCGCCAGGTGTGTTTAGTGGCAAAACACCAGCCTGAGTTCTCAAAGCTGTAGAATTCAGTAGCAGTTGGGTTAAACCACTGCCCCTATTTAAGGGACAGTGTCTTAAGTATTCTAGAAATTCAGAAAATAGGGGGAAAATTTTGTTAAAATGCGGCAAAATTGCCAAGAAGATGGAAATTTTTGCTCTTTCTTTATGGAAAAAATTCTGTCATTCTCAAAAATAGGGGGAACTTTTTAAAAGTATGTCAGTGTTCCCACTGCTTTTTCAATCTGGTGGTTTAAATGGGTATTTTACACCGTGCATGTACCCCCTCTATATAACACAAAGAAGGCTGGCTGATAAAATGAGGGTACAAGCTTCAAATAAGGGGTAAATCAGCCCGAATTTTAGGGTTTTGGGAACACTTTATCAGGGCTCCTGTTAGAATCTGAAATTTAGGGGTCAATGACCTCCTGACCCAAATTTTTTGGGGGTCAAACTAAAGGGGGGGGTCAAGACTTGCTTGTAGGGAGTCAAAGTTTAGCTAAGTAAACTCAATCAGCCATCTGCGTGTTCATCTGGGTCCATTTTAAAACGCCCTCATTTCAACATCCCTATGATAGGGATCTTTGCTTAAATTTGGGGAGTGTTTTAGCTTAGATGGTAAAACAAGTTAAATGACAAATTGCAATGACTAACTACCCTGCTGATTAGAAACCAATTCTCATCTAGTACCAGTTCTCGCCAACCACCCCGTTTCTCAGTAAAGGCGAAAAGGAATCCTATCTAATTTACAAGTTTTGTAGACAACAACTTCTTTTCAGAAATAATTTGTTTTAAAAGAATACTGCGTCTTAACTTTGAAAATGGTCCGTTGGCAAGAATGGTACGTACTACGTGGCGAGAATTGGTCTCAAACCAGTATTCATCAAATCATATTTCTTTTATCCACCGCAGAAACGTTTTATCCCCACTTGAATATTGTTTTGTGAACATTTATTTCTTTCATTTGAGGATTTCATAAAGCAGCCTATTGTTCATAATTCTTTTAGTTCAAATATTGGTTTAAGAAAACTCGGACAATTTAATATGACCGGGTAACAACAACTAACCACTAACTTTCGTCACTTTAACACACATAAATCGTGGTGAATAACGTAATGTATGTTTCGTCGTCGTACATGAATTATTAACTCATTAATTAATTTCAATCATCAATAAAAAAAGCAATTTACCAATTTCGCCAATGCCTATTGGAAAATTGTGATTCTCTAATGCATAAAATTCAAAACACAAATTTGCGTGGAAATAGCTAATTTACATCCATTGAAAGTCAGACTCTGCCCAAAATGTCTATGGATAATCAATTCTGATTGGCTGTTAACCCAATATAACACCACGCCCACCGCTTTAGTGTACCCGACTTCATATATGACCATTATCCATTTTCTCACGCAACAGTTACTTCTGTAAACAATGCTGAGTCTGTAAAGCGTGTCATGCCAGGTATACAACTGTTTTACACACGTCGCTACGTTCTTTAAACGTATTACCTAAATTTTTGGCGGGTCGAATGGACGTACAGGACACATTTTGTTGGGGGTCAAAAAAGGGTTATTTCAGAAAATCTGTGAGTCATGACCCGGGTTTACAGGTCAAACACGAGCCCTGGTATGTGATAAAATGCATTATCCCCCCCTCCTAGCAAAGACACTGTAGGGACAGGAAAAGATCTGGATTTGGTTTTAGAGAGTGACTCTAAAAGCTTCTAAAGCCTTTGTCCAAATCAAATTAAAAGAAATCAGTGTAAACTTATGATTGGCAGAGAATGATAATGCTTTTTAGAAGTCATTCAAGCATGCATTCACTGTTATGAAATTGGATCTCTAGGCCAACATTATTCCTTCTTTCTGAAAATGATTCTTTGAAAATTCCTCTTTTCTAGAAGAATTCTGTTTGACAATTTTCGACATGGAATTGCTGGCAAAAAAAAAACAACCTGCTAAAGGACTTTGGATTGAAGCCAGCAAGGTTTGAATAACTTTTTCAATACTTAATGAGATATCCAAACAAATAACGGGAATCAGTAACTGTAAACTTAATCCGGGTGTTATTTTTTCTTTTTTATCAATTCGGACAATTTCAAGGTCAAGGTGTTACTGAATGAGTTATAAATCGCAATAAATTTTGAACCAATTTAAAACATAGTCTTAAGAAAACAGACTAAACGACTTACAATTGAAAAAGGGACTTCTCACAGCAACAGTTCGGATGTGGGTAAGCATTTTTAGTCAGTTTTCATGAGCCGAACAAAATGCACGAACGCCGGAAGTGGAAGTCTGTAATGTACCCAAATTAAGATTTTGGAACGAAAGGATTTTTGTCACGGCTATATTCTAATCATGAGGGACTCTCATTATACTTTATAATTAAATCGACCATGAATATCGATCAATTTTATATTGACGATTTATCTTTTTTCTGATATGATTTAGATTGACTTGATTTTGCTCAGTTTGGCTTGACTTGACCGTCACTTGGTTTGGTTTGGTGAGCGGGCCCGGTGTGCCCGACGCCGTGATTCATAACTTGCCGTCTAGAGATAGACAAACTCAAAAAATCTATTACTCATAAATTTGTGTTCCTGGAAATATCGCCAATCATTAACAAGTGTAATTATATTAAATCAAGATTTAGAATTGAAGAAATAAGTAATCTTTAATTGAGTCGGCCATGATTCCCAAAATAAGTATAGTGAAACAAATTGATTTGTTTGAATGGGGATTCACTCTACTTTTAACATTATTTCAGTCATATCGCGGCGGCTGGAGCATTTAACAATGGATTCATGGTATTTCTCACACCAGTACTACCATCACATCCATTCCTAGCCTCCAGCTGCTGATGATCCGGCCACATAGGTATACGATTCAGTATCAACCAATTGGCGGTAGACCAATAGTCCGCGGAAAGGATGAGTGCCGCCGTCGAGCATCTAGATTTACAGTCCGACTGTGCTGGCTGCCTAGTAACGAAGTGAACGAAGTTATACGCCTATTCAACAGTGAACCTGGAATAAGGGAATAAGTTCTCCATGATTTAACCTAGATTTAACCTAGTTCTAGAAATAGTAGAAACTTACGGGACAAAAATGAAAACAAACAGAGGCAGTCGACAAATTTCAATTTACTTATAGACGGAGTCCATTCATCAGCTGACTTTAGTAAATTATGGATATTTCGCATTCAAAAATGTATCTTGTGAGTCCCCTAATTCTTAATTACTTAGTCCTCAAACTCATAAAAGACCGTAAAAACTGACTCAATATATCGGAATTGCATACATTGTACCCTGGGATTCTGCATTAATTGTGCCAAAACAAAGAAAAAATTCAGATTTGTACTCCCGGTCTAAACCTTTCATTGACACGTCCGAATCACAGGGGAATGTCCCGCTGATTTTTTTTTTTAAATATTTATGAAAATATGTCTATATTATCATATTTATTTTTGAAAAATCACCGGGACATTCCCCTGTGGTCCGAATTGTCGATTCGCCGTTTTGGCCGTGTGCACGGGATAGTTGGTTAGTTGCTTTATTGACTGATTGTTATATTGTCGGATTTGATTGATTGCCAGGCAGTGGCGGAGCCAAAGGGGGTTCGGCGGTCGATCTAACCGCCTCTGTATCCAAATTTATAACTTTATCGTAGGAGACAAATTCTATCAAGAATTTGCAACACAAGAAAAACATCACTGATTCTTGTTGTGGTTTGGAATCACATTGACTTGAAATTCTACAAATAAAATATGTCTGATGTACAGAATTTTACTTATTAGTCACATCTATATAGAAATGGAAACTATGGAACCAATTACTCGAAACATCTAGGCCGACATCGAACCCCCAATAAAGAAACCCAGGATCCGCCGTCGAATTTACATGCCTTTCTGGCTAAAGTAGGGTACAGTTCAAACAGAAAAACAAAGAAACCTTCATCATATCATTTATCTAAACATTCGTTTAAAAATAATATTGACACTCTATTCAATGAAAATAATTGATCCGGCAGTGGCGGACCCCCTCTGTACCGAGATTTATAACTTCATTGTAGTGGACAAATTCAATAAAAACTTTGCAACACAAGAAAAACAGCACCATTTTTTTCGAATAATATGGACTTGACATAGATAGGGATACTATAGAACTAATTACTCGAAACTTCAAAGCAAAGCTAGCTTTTTATAGCAACGCGGTATAGCTCTCGCTTTTGGACAAAGAGGTCCATGGTTCAAATCTTCACCGTCGGCGTGGAGTCAAGAGGTATCGAATTGATAGCTTCTTCTCGTAAGATAAGTAAAACGTTTGTAACCCTTGGTTCGACAAGATGCTAGGCCGACAGCGAAACCCCATACAAAGAAAACCTGGATCTGCCGCTGAAATACAAGCAGAAAACCAAATCAAATCATTTTGACGTCCGAAGAGGGCTGTTTTAGAGCATGGGGTTCTATTAGAATTTTTATTTTTTAACGGGGAGACATATCACTGAACCGACTGCGAAAAATATTTCAGATATAACCATGTCTACAGACTGGTGACAGACAGATCTTAGTCTATACTGTAAGCCATTTTTATCTCAAATGAAGTATATCTTGAACAGCAGCATAAGGGTTAACTGAAATTCTACATGAAAATAAATCAGTGTCCGGGTTTGAATCCCCCGACCCTCCCTCGGATCCACCACTGGGTCAAGGGGCGTCTTCTAGATAACCATGAAAAAGATTGGCTGAATGAAAAGATTCTTGGGTGGTTATAGAGAGAAAGAACGACATTTTCAAAGTGACTTTGGGTCCGAGGGTTGTATTTGGCGTGACTTCAGAATCTGTAGGGTTAGTTCTAGGGCTTGGGTTAGTTTCAGGTCATGTACAAGGGTAAGTTTTATGGAAAATGCGGCTCCGGTTTCGGATTTAAGGCTATTTTAAAGGTAAGAATGAGCGCTATTGGCATGAGTGCTAGTTGCCGGTATCCGGGGGCTCGGGCAGTTATAATGGAAACTGGTGATAAGACACATAAAGGGACACTGATTATTAAGATGCTCATTGGCCCCCCTTAAATCGACCAGAGTCTATCTTAATTGGTGATTCCGGCTGCGCTGCATTCTATAACTATCGTAGCCTAATTTTTAATCGGAATGGGTAATTCGGAAAATACTCAGTGATGACACCATTAGTACTTTTATACCAAACTTTCACTACTGCAGCTCATTCAATCTCCAGTAACGCCGACATGGTCATTTTAAATAAGTACCGATCGTCATTCCAGACTACGGTACAGGATGTTTTTCAACGGCAAACGATCAGCCGGCCTCTACTTGATGAAACTGACCGGACCGTGAATGCCACGGAAGTAAAGTTAGGCCTATAGCTAGAGTCCATGAAAACACACAAATGTGAATATCAATCTAACTACCGTGATGTATCGTAAACATTAATTTCTATAAATTTTGATATCAACTTCGTGACATAGGCCTATAGATTAATCCTAATCATGTCGAGTAATGTTTGTTTCCAACAAATAGCTAAGCCGCAGTTTTACCGAGTGGTATGACACCTCTGAAATCCGAACAACGTTCGGCAAACTTCGGCTGATAACGATACTATAACTCGACAGAGGGCGCGCTAAATATTTGAAGCAGCAGACGTCAATTATCATTATCTACTTTTTTGAATATTTATTTCTGTTACATTTAGTATTTTTTGCTGTTTTCTTTGCACACACGACTGGAAAACATAAATGCAGAAAATACTACCACCAACAAAAAGCTTCAACTGCCGTATAGTTTTTTCTTTTTTTTTTCAAATATCTTTTCGATGGTAGTACTATTAAGTAGGGAGGCGGTAACCATGGAGTGATGTAAAAATCGACCAATGAAATGCGGCCGTCTGGTCCAAACCGGTTAATTTATATTCAAGTACGTTGGCGCTTACTCATCAGCCGACAGTTAACGTATTTCGGGAAGGAAGCCAAGTCTCGTCTACACATCCTAAAAACACGACAGAAATATGAGAGAAATCGTACATTTACAGGCCGGACAGTGTGGTAACCAAATCGGGGCCAAGGTAATACTTCATTTTACTGTCACTTTAATTCAATTCATATTTGTTTCTCAGATTTCCTATCAATTTTCCCTCCATTATTGATGAAAGCTGGCGCAGATGCTGGCGGTTTAAATGTGCTCGACTCCATTTCCGCTTTGTCATCGTTAAAGGCCTTCAAATCTTCCATCATTTTTGTACTCGTGATTTACTAAATTAAACCTTTTCCTAGATTTAATCATGATCATGTTTTGATATATATCCTGTATTATTCATTTCTTGAAAAAGCTGAGTACACATGCCAATGTTCACTAAATGAGGCACGCCATTGTTCTTGGAAACTGATGTGCATTTTGTACCAAGTCCCTCTAGCATTAATGTTACAGATTTACTTGGCTATTTTTGGGAGTTTTTCACAGTGGGATTTTTTGTAAATATCTTGGGGAAAGTACCAAAATATTGTAAGCGCCTATACTTTTATAAATATCTGAGGGAAAGTAATAAAATATTGTAAGTGCCTATACATTTATATATCATTGCCAATTTTGTGTCATTTCAATCAGTCTTGATCAAAGTTGCCCCCGCTTTGATTTATTTGGTATAATGAGCAGAAAGCAGATGGTGTAGGCTTCGATCAGGCTGCACATCTGTGCAGGCTGATCTTCTTCTAAATTGTCTGCTACAGCTATTTGTGCTGCATAAATATGTCATTTGATAACAGCATAAGAAGGGTTACAGGGTTTTCCCTATATGTTCAAAACTTGGGGTCATGGAAAACTGGGTTACATGGAAAATTTGGAAATATTGTTATGAATAAAGTTAAAATTTATGCATGGATGGGTGGTAGGGTCACAGAGCTACAGATAAAGGGGGTATTTTGGATTTTAGACTAGGTTATTTCAACTATACTTACGCAAACCCTTTATTGTGGGTACTCATTTGAATCATCTTGTCAAGACGATTCAAATGCATACTCACAATATAGGGTTTCAATGAGAAATAAAGATTTTGAATTGATTTAACCCCTTATCTGTACCTCTGTAAAGAATTTAGAAAAATGAAAAGGGTTACACTTAAATTTGTTACAGGGCTATGTTCCTCTTGACTGCCTCTGTACCATCTTACTTCAGTACTGCTGTATAACTTTATTATTCTATGTTTAACTTTCTTTGTTTAACCTTTTCACACTACCATATATTGTTACAATTTAGGCAAAGTAGCATGGTGCAAATTCATACAATTTACATTCAAAACTTTTTTGTTTACGAAATTCTAAAAAATGATACGAAATTCTAAAAAATGATATCTAATGGGAATGTAGGCAATGTTGGTGTTTTGAAAGCTCACAATAAGCAATTTCTTCATTTTTCACATTATTATTTAGGTTTTGGTGTCCCAGGGTAGAGTTGAGCCATTTCTTTTATGATATAATCTTAACTCTTCTCATGCTGAACCCGGAATATTCTTGCTTTGGCAGGTGGTATAGACAAAGATCAGTCTGCACATATGTGCAGTCTGATCTTAGTAAAAACCAGCCAATGTCACCTTTTAAGCTATATTAGTTTAAAAACTTGTTTACTTTCAAAATAAATACTAAGAATAAGTGCATCCAGTGTTTTCAGCACTTTGGTTTTAGTATAAGATTGCTATTTTTTTTATTCAGCATGACAAGGGTTAATAAATTTTGAATATGAATTCATAGTTTGCTCTTAATAGCTACATGTATTTGCTGGTTGAAGGTAAAGAAAGTGTTGGTTATGATTTGTATGAACATTTTGGACTAAACTTCATGAACAAATTTAAAACTGTTTTTTTATGAATAATTGGGGGCATATTGTTTTACCCTTGTCCGTCTATCTGTCTGCAAAACTTAACCAAAAAACTTAACATTGCCAATTTCTTCAAGGCTATTCAACATATAATGCTCATATGTGGTATGATCATGGATCTCTACACACATCTGCTGGTACCAAGGTCATGTTACAAGGTCAAGGTTATCTGTCAAGGTCAAATTTAAAAAAAACATGCTGTTTGAGGGGCATTCATGTTTCAAAAAAATATCTTGTTTTCTTCTCGAATTGATCCCCAGAGAGTCTATTGGACTTGGATAATTTGAGGGGGAATTTTATTATCTCAAGACTTGCACATCCTGCACCCCTCATGATACACGTAGGATATTTTAAATCTATTAATTAGCTTAAACTTAAAAAATTCTTTGTATATTTTAGTTCTGGGAGGTGATCTCTGATGAACATGGTATTGACCCCACTGGTACCTATCACGGTGATTCTGATCTCCAACTAGAGAGAATAAATGTCTACTACAATGAGGCCACAGGTAGGTGATTCATTTATTTTCATTTTCACTAGAAAATTTTGTGTAAGAATAGTAGAATAGTAGGATGATAAAATGGTGAAAACAGTTTTCCAAATGTACCCTGCTTTGCACCTGCACTTGTGTGCAAAGTGGGGTATAATTGGCAAACTGTTTGCACTGTGTTTACATCCTGAACACAGGGCTGGGCAGCGAGTTGTTATTATTGTTAATTTTTATCGAAAGTTACTTTCAACCTATCAGGACTTTATTTTAATCCATAGGATTGAAATAATAATCTTGTTTGTCTGAAAATATATTTCGAATAAAATGAAACAATAATAATCTTAAATACAGCTGGGAATTGATAAAAAGTCATATATGACATTCAAATGGTTAAAAGCAGGGGTGTGGAAATGAGACTTTTCTCCACTTGTGCTTAGATAGCTGTGTTTGTATTGGTGTGAGAGGCAAAATAAAGCAATTGTAAGGTGCTCTAGCTTCTGGGATGTTCACTTTAAAACTCCTGAAAGCTACTTTCAAACCCCCTTACAAAATTGATAAAATATGTTACCTGATGGGGACTGAAGATAACTTACAGTGCGAACTTGAAGTCCTATATCTTGCATTGAAGAAAACATTGTGAAAAAGGAGAAATTGTTTTCAGTAGTAATTCAGTGACTGGAAAAGGCCTGCAGCATGTGCAATAGTCTCATTAAAATCTCAAATGTCACAATGTTTTAGTTGAGGAGTTGGCCTTGTCATATCGAGTTTTGTTGAAGTTCGGATTGGAGCAATATCCTACACTAAAACGGTCTTATTAGTCTTCATAAGGTCTAATTGATTTTCTAAGATGAAGGGACATTGTCCCCTAGGAAAAAATTCTTTCCAAATCACTGGTAATTTTCTAACACATTACATGTTTTGTTAAAAGCTTAGGAATGAAAACTTATTGCCATTGTACCTGATCCAGGATTTCTGTAAAGGAGGTTCCTACATCAGGGGTGTGGAATTCCCATGCCCGACTTGTCCGACATGGGCTTTTCTTCCTGCGGACAAGTACATTTTGCAAGTCCACTTGTCCGAGGACAAGTAAATACCAGGGCAAATCTTGGTATGGTCCTATATAGATCAAAGAGATTAATAATTTTTATGTTTGTACCAAAGAGTAGAAAACACTGTCTTTAATGAAGAAAATGCTGGTTTCAGCATTTTCTTCTCTAAAAACAATGTTTTCTCAAAATCTTTCTATTCTGTTGTTTTGCGGACAAGTAATGTTTAATTCTGGACAAGTAGAAAATCACACTTTACTTGTCCACGGACAAGTAGAGAGAATCCGTATTTCCACACTCCTGTACATACAAATAGGGAGATTCATTTTCCTAGGATTACATAAGTTTGGTAGAGATTTGACATGAATTTTTCTTATCAAAAATGTATTGTATTGCAAAGGGCATTGATAAGTATTGGTTTTCATGGATTGATTGATTGATTGAATGGAGTTTAACGCCGTTTTCAACATTATTTCAGTTATATCGCGGCGGCTGGAGCACCTAACAATGGTTTCCTGGTATTTCTTCTCACCAGTACAACCACCACATTCTTTCTTAGCCTCCAGCTTGGTTTTCATGGAAAGTTGAAAGAAATTGTTTAGAATTACAGTAAAAAATGAGCCCAGAATCATGAATGTATTCTGTTAAAAACAAAAGGTTGTTTGATAAATGGTTAAACCTTTGCTGTTTAATCCCTGCTTCTTACATGCCTGTGATTTTATGATTGAGAAAACATTGTGAAAAAAGAAGAAATTGCTTCTGACAAGCAATTTCTTCTTTTTCCTCACTATTTTCTACCCTACTGAATGGTTATTTTTCAATTTAAACCCATTTTAAAATATGTTTTACAAAACCTTTGAATTTGGACAGGTCTAAAATTTTGTAAAACAGGAAATGGTTAAAGGTAAATGTCTCGCGTACCCAGTGATGTATGCCATTTTCAGGAGAAATGTTGTGAAATTTTAATGAGCTGTTAAATTAAAGACATTCCTTGGAGATTTCACACTACTCTAGTCATGCATACAATCTATATATCTTATACAGTCAAAACTGTGTGAGCGGTCACCTGAGAATAGCGGTCTCACTGCCGTATGCAGCCAGCTCAGGTCCGCCCGCGCAAATTTACTCTTTAAAGTTACTGTGAATAGCGGCAATCTGTCATATGTGGCCGGCGGTCACCTTTAATTGTCTGGATTGCACTCATTGTATATCCCCTTAGACGGTCACGCGAGTCATCAAATTATGACAGGTGACTCGCTGATTAACGAAAAATCGATAACGCGTTTGGATTATCGTATGCATTTACCGTGACGCTTACCTAATCAACAAGTCTACTAATTTGTGTTGTCTGAGCGATCCGCATATAAGTTGATTTATAACGGTAGCAGATTATTAATATTCCGATTAGTAAGCCTATTAAACATTGCTGTTTGTCCGAACTATCGAAAGGCTTTTTCGACGGATTGATCTCGGAGGGGATTTCCCTTCGTCGGCTCCGGAAGTATTCATTTTTTTTGCCAGAAAAACCGTTTTGTTTTTCCTCTTCATTGCATCAAAAATCGTGTCCTCTTGGAAAATTTAATGATACACAGATGAAAAAAATAAATCACAGATTAATAAAATTGCCGTACTTTTGTTTAGTATCGGTTGATTCCGTGGAATAATCGCCACTCTGGGGATTTTCCAAATGACGTCAACTAACGTCGCCAAGCATACCGGAAAACCCGACTTTGTTTACACCCCGCGCACGTGAAACAAATTGCCGCCAAATCCACAGGAACCCGCTTCTAGCTTCTATGAAAACTATGAACAGTAAAAACGTCGTATCTCCAGCGCATTTATACTTTCATGGTATGAACACGAAATTGTCGCTTTTTCTAATGAAAAATAAAATATCTTAAATAATCAGGAATATTATCGGTGTCAAAATCTTAAACATCGTCTTTCTCACACGAAGTTTATTAAAAAAAATTCTGGTTCCTGTGACAAAATGCAACTCGGTTACATACGCTGTTTACATTCCATAGGTGAGAACATATTGATCGCGAATGACCAAAACATCGTAAATACCGCCATTCAAGAAATATTTAGATTATTTTGGTCTCCTATCGCCGATTTTGAATGGAATTTTTTTGACACGAATACTAAATTTTCGGTGTGCCATCCGATGGAGTTATGATATTAACAAAATGTTGTTCGTCTCGGCGGCCGCCGGCGTGAGGGGAGGGGTAGGGGGCGTATTTTCCGTTAAACGGCCAACTCCCGTATGCGGTCGATTTTGTCATGTCCCGTGGCTGGCCGCTATTGACAGTTTTGACTGTATAGAGTTCAAATGAACTGTTTGGGTAAGAGTTTATTGTTGCTATGGTTACATAGGTGATGATGAATTGTTATTGCTGGACCATTTCCTTTTCCTACCTAGAGGTCCATTTTGAAGGAGTATCTCCAGGCTAAAATCTTTATTTATCGATGAAACCCTATATTGTGGGTACTCATTTGAATTATCTTAACCCTTGTCACGCTAAACCCGGAATATCCCTGCTTTGGCAGGATGTATGGACAAACATGAGCCTGCACATATGTGCAGTCTGTTGTTCGTTCACACCACCTGTTTCTCACTTTCAAACCAAAATTGTCAATAGATTTAGTTTTTCAAAGAAAAATTTACCTGAAGTTGGAACTTTCAGTGCTTTTTGCCCTTTGATTTTGACGAAAATCTTTAGCCAAAATTTAATTAGCATGACAAGGGTTAAAGAGACAATTGAAATGAGTACCAACAAAATAGGTGTTATGCTTTAATTTTATAAATTCTTTGATGAATTCGATCTAAAAACTGAAATACCCCCTCCATCTGTAGCTCTGCTACCAGACAAGTAAACAGTAGACTGGTCCAAATGTATAGAAAATTATATAGAGGATAAAATCATAATAATAAATGTTTGTACAGATAAGAGGTTGTAAAGACTAAAGTTAGTCTGAAATCTTTATTTCTCAATGAAATCCTATGTTGTGATTACTTTGAATCGTCTTAACGAGACATTTCCAATGACCACCCACAACATAGAATTTGTTTAAGTTTTGCTGAAATAATCAAATTTGAAATCCAAAATACCCCCTCTATCTGTAGCTCTGTCTGTAAGAAATTGATGTATATTTTCTTGAGAAAGATGGAGGAAACATATCATTGCTTTTCTTCTAAAACCTTGTAATTACAGCTTTATTCAAGCTACAGTTACGAGGTTTTGGAAGAAAAACGACTATATGTGACAAAAAAAAGGTAACGAGACTATCTGGGTACCCAGTAGGGTTCAAGATCAGAATTCCAATGTTAGGTTAAACCACCACCACCCACCCCGCACTTGTATCTAAATTAATGAAGCCATGTATAATTGGCAGAATTTAGGAGAAATTTTTGTAACTATATCTTCTAATATTCGGACAAATAAAATACAATTATCAACTTGTCCAAGGACAATTGAGAAAAATTATATTTTCACACCACTTCAAACTATAGCTATAGAGAAACATAAAAGAGAAAGGACATCACACACATGTAGCCAAATTCCCTGTTATATGATTCAGTGTTTTATTGTAGTAAACACAACTATAGGGCCAAACCACATGCATCAATAAGTCTCCTGAGACATGCTGCTATTGATTTACATTTAATGTCTGTCAACATATGTTGCCAAGTGAAATATTTCTGAGGTGATGATGACAGTGTCACATGATGTGACTTGTTATCCTTTTATTGCGGCATCATGAAGATCAGACTCAACAGGGGTTTGGAAATACGACTTTTCTCTACTTGTCCATGGACAAGTAAAGGTCAATTTTCTACTTGTCCAGGATCAATATGAACTTGTGACTTGTCCACAAAAAATGAAATGTTATTATTGAGAAAGCATTGTTTTAATAAAGAAAATGCTGTAATTCAGCATTTTCTTCATTAAAGACAATGTTTTCCTCCACTTTCATACAAACAAGAGGATGTCTTTCCTCCTAGATCTTTTTAGTACTGAATCAAGATTTGCTCTGGTATTTACTTGTCCAAGGACAAGTGGCCTAGACAAATGTACTTGCCCGCAAGTGAAAATGCCCGTGTCGGACAAGTCGGGCATGGGAATTCCACACCCCTGCTCAACTTCTCAATATTTGTAGGGCACCCACATGCACCCCTGTTTAGTTACCATTTGCCATAAGCAACCAGTTTTGAAAATGAAAAAGTCTATACTTGCAGATTAAATAATTTGTTGAGTGCCCATGTGCACCCCTGTTTAATCATCATTTGTCATAAGCAACCAGTTTTGAAAATGAAAATTATATACTTGCAGAGTAAATAATTTGTTGGGCGACTATCCCTGTTCAGTCACCATTTGTCATAAGCAACCAGTTTTGAATAGTTGTAAATGGGGAAGGATTAGTATTATGATGAAATTTTACGAAATGATTCTTATCATTGATTCTCATTATTTGGCCTTGTAATCCCAATATTATCAGGGTTTTAGGCTATGTCAACATTTATTAAGGGGTCTTTTTTAATTGCAAAAAGGTGTGCTGCTATGCCTAGTATATATTTGGATTGACCCTCGTGTGTGTGTGTGTATATATATATATATATATAGATAGATAGATAGATAGATAGATAGATAGATAGAGAGAGAGAGAGAGAGTGAGAGTGAGTTTGGAGTGAGACTTGACCAAATTTATGTTATAAAATTGTGTATTCATGACTATGTACAACTTGTACCTGTCAAATAAAATATATGTTCTGTTCTGTTCTATAATGTGACAGTGGCTTTAGCTGCAGATCTTGTTTGAAACATATATATGCATATATTGACACTAAAGTTAATTTGAAATAAGACACAAAAAACATTATTTTATAGAAAGGAACTCATTGAAAAAGGTAAGGGAATATAAGGGAATAAAAGGAACATTTATAACAGCATTTTGAATGTATGTGGACTTACAATAATCTTCTGTTTGACCCTTGAAATGGTATCCTACAGGAAGTTTCATTGTAACAATCTTATTTCTTAACTTCCTCCCCACATCAAACTGTGTTTTTAAAGCTCTACTGATGATGGGACTTAAAAGTTTTGAATAAGGATTATTTGTTGAAATAATCAAAAGAAAAGAAAAAACTTATTTCTGTAAACAAAGTTTATTATCCTCAGAACGAACTAAAAGACTAGGCTTTGTTTTGTCCCTAGCATGCAATTGCTTTTATTTTCACCAAATTATGTTAAATATGAATAAATCCAGTCCCATTATATATTGATATACTGATAAAATATTCCTTAAGTCAAGTAAGCTTACTTTTTAAAGATAGTATTTCTCGAAAGCCTTTGATAGGGGCGTGAAAATACAGATTTTCACTACTTGTCCCAGGACAAGTAAAATTCCATTGAGGCAATTAACTTCAAATTCAAGGGGAAAAAATCTAAATCAATTTGATAGATAGGTACAAAATAAAAGTCCCCTGTCCATATTCTGTATTTATAGCTTGTGGGAGCATTCATTAGAAAATAATCCGGTATTCAAATTTCATTTATTGCATTTTCATATCATACCTCTTTAGATATTGAACCCAAAAGACCAACCCTATATATTATTACCTTTCCCACTATTTAACTGTCAAGAGAATCGTGTTGAAATATTTATTAGATGCTAATGGGAGTCAATAACAATCCTGATATCTTAAAGGAGCAATCAAGTAGTGTTCATAGCAACAAGTTAACAAACAGTTTCTAGGATTGATATCCCTTAAAGCCCACTGTCAGTGAAATGAATTCTAGTACAGGCCATATTGCTCGAGTGATGCATGTTCATAATTTGAAGACGTACAACTTTATCATAGAGGAAATGTCGCTCTTTAAAAAAAATCCCCGACAGTAGTACATATCCTTCCCTAGTACATATCCCTCCCGACATTTAATTTTTGTCTCCCATCAATCTGCCAAAGGATGGAAAGTCGTATGCTAGAGGCTAGTAAAGGATGTAATGGTAGCACTGGTGCTACATGAAGCCATTGTTAGGTACTCCAGTCGCGCTCATATGATTTAAAGTTGCCATAAAATGTTTTAACACTTGTCAAGCTGAATCTTGATTTTGCCTGCCGTGGCAGGAGCTATAGACACATATCAGCCTGTACATCGGTGCAGTCTGATCTTTGTCCATACCACCTATTTTTCCTCTTTTTTTTTGAAACCAGAAAAGCTAGAAAATTTAATTTTCAAAATGAATACCTAATTACACTAAGTGCATTCAGAGCTTTGAGCACTTAAATTTCGTTGCAACAATTTGGCCAATTTTTTTTATTTAGCATGACAAGGGATAATCCCCTTTCTAGCAAACAAATCGTATTTTGTGGAGACATTCATTCTACGTTATCAAGGTAGAATGTTATGTATATAAAAACATAAAAAAACGAAGTCTGTTCCACATGAATTGATGTGATATTCATAAAAAACGAGAACACACGAAATGATGTGATATTCATGAAATTAGACTTGTGACCTTAAATTGCATACCTTAATTCATACCTGAATGAGTTACACAGCTTTTTATAGAATTATGTACTTGACTACTGTGTAAAATATTTCGACAGTTGTCGACCAAATTGCCACTTAGTATGATATGATCAAATCATCTTAGTTTGTATATACAAAAGCTATTTCACTATTACTTATTACGAAAATAGTTACATCAATCCATTAGTCACTTTTCAAAATAATTTAAAGACTGATTTTTCAAGTCTTTACAGTTATTTGAAATGTCCTGTTATATGTCGTCCAAAATCAGTTTTGTCTGGTAATTGGTTAAGATACGTCACATGAATAATTTAATGTTAGCTTAGACCATCGAAAGTTGGGTATTTTGATTGGATAAAATGGCTGTTAATTATCTACAAAAACAATTTTGAGTTTGCAGCTATTTTGCGCCCAAAAGATGCGTCCGCAGGAAAAAGTCTCATTAGAAATTTGTTCCTTTTCAACAAATGTTTACATTTTCATATAGTGTGATTAAGTTCTTAGTTTCACACATCCTTGAAATCAACAAATACTCTATTTATTGAAAGCCAGTGATGTCAACAGTTTATAGAACACTTTCATTTTAAATGCAAGGCCGGATCGCAATTTTAAAGAAGTAACATTTAAAGGAATAAAAGCGATTTCATAAGTAGAAGCAATTTTTATCAAATCAAAATCGAGAAGAATAACATTAAGTGTTTGTTCATGGGAAGGTCCAAGTCCTAAGTTTTAAAGAAGGACCCACTGGGTGAAAAAATGAAATCTCGATTTGTTGATATATTGTAGGATTACTTGAAATCCTCAAAACTAGTCCTCGAAACCATAAAAAGTCTGAAAACGACAGTTTTAAAGTAGTTAATGTCCCTCTTAACATGCTTTTTGTAAAGCTATTGACTACCATAAATCTTTTTTGTTTTCATCTTGAATCTGGAATGTTTTATATAAATTGAACAGTTTTTGGGATACACGCAGTTACTTGTTATTTCAAATCAATAAAGTTGCCCGTATTTAAAACGTATAACAAATACAATGGTCTACATCTTTAGATAGATTTCAAAGGGGTTTTACACTATTACATGTTTGTTAAAATGATTAGACCCGTATGCAAGGTAAACAATTTTGTCTATTCCAAATGTTAATCAAACTTCATGTCATTATCAAATCTTTGGTCGGAGAACAAGTGGTGAATTCCAAAATAAGTTTGTGCCGATGTACCACTTAAGGTGTAAATTTGCCAAAATTTAAAATATTATTTAAGAACTACAAGTCAAATTTCACTGCTAAATTCCCTCAGCATTGGTGCGTATTTTACCGACATTCAAGTTAATCCTGGTTTGTTTACTATTTGTAATTTTGAAATTATATCTTTTCAGGAGGAAAGTATGTCCCCCGAGCCATCCTTGTCGACCTTGAGCCAGGCACCATGGACTCTGTCCGATCAGGACCGTTCGGTCAAATATTTCGACCAGACAACTTTGTTTTCGGACAGAGTGGTGCTGGAAACAACTGGGCCAAAGGTCATTACACAGAGGGTGCCGAACTCGTCGACTCCGTTCTAGATGTGGTCAGAAAAGAGTCTGAAAGTTGCGATTGTCTTCAGGGATTCCAACTGACTCACTCACTAGGTGGCGGTACTGGTTCTGGTATGGGGACTCTGCTCATCAGTAAAATCAGGGAAGAGTACCCGGACAGGATTATGAACACGTTCTCTGTCGTCCCCTCTCCTAAGGTAATTGGACTGAGAGAAACGAAAATATATCTTAATATTGAAGTATTTAAAAGATTATCTAGGATCGAGACTTGGACAGGAATCTATTTTCTTTAACACAAATCTTAACACAATTCATTTATTTGATGTTTTGCAAGTAGTTTTTAGCTTATAATTTTCGGAAAATATGTTCATTCAGTTAATTGAAATGAATTAATGTTCCGTATTATAAATGTATGTCTATAAGCATGATGAAGATCTATTCGCGTATTTATTAAAATAATGGAATTATTCTATTTCATCTTGAAAAGACTATCCAAATATTTGTGAGTGTTTTAATGTCTTGCATCTTGAACACTGCAGAGCTTGGTCCTAAGTTACCCAGGTTTCTATAATTTCCCGTCTTTTCTAGGTATCTGATACCGTAGTAGAGCCGTACAACGCTACCCTGTCTGTCCACCAACTGGTCGAGAACACAGACGAGACCTATTGTATCGATAACGAGGCTCTCTATGACATCTGCTTCAGGACCCTCAAATTGACCACGCCAACATACGGGGACTTGAACCATCTCGTGTCTGCCACTATGTCAGGTGTCACAACTTGCCTTCGATTCCCTGGTCAATTGAACGCCGATCTTCGTAAATTGGCTGTCAATATGGTACCATTCCCTCGTCTGCATTTCTTTATGCCAGGGTTCGCTCCTCTGACCTCACGAGGAAGTCAGCAATACAGAGCTCTCACTGTCCCAGAGCTTACCCAACAGATGTTCGACGCCAAGAACATGATGGCTGCCTGTGATCCCCGTCACGGCAGATATCTCACTGTCGCTGCTATTTTCAGAGGACGTATGTCAATGAAAGAGGTCGACGAACAGATGTTGAACGTCCAAAACAAGAATAGCAGCTACTTTGTTGAATGGATCCCAAACAACGTGAAGACCGCTGTCTGTGACATCCCACCACGTGGTCTCAAGATGTCCGCCACCTTCATTGGTAACAGCACCGCCATCCAGGAACTGTTCAAGCGTATCTCCGAACAGTTCACGGCTATGTTCCGTCGTAAGGCTTTCTTACATTGGTACACTGGTGAGGGTATGGACGAGATGGAGTTCACAGAGGCCGAGTCCAACATGAACGATCTGGTGTCTGAATATCAACAATACCAGGATGCAACAGCTGAGGAGGAAGGCGAATTTGATGAAGACGAAGAAGGAGAAGAAATGGAATGAATAAATAAACACTCGCCATTACGGAGCTTATTTCTATTTAACAAGCATAAGTAACTTAAAACATTTTAACTACAAAGATAAATTATCATGACAACAAACCTAGTTTTTGGATTTGCAGTACCAAAAACCAAAGATAAAAAGCTACTTTAATGTCACCAAATTTGCTCGATAATATTTCTGAATAATTTTCTCTACGATCTGGATCTGAACATATCGTAGATTGTTTAAGTCTTTCAATCATTTGATCAACAAAAATAAGCAAGGGTATTATGGAAAGAAATTTAGAAATTACTGATGTCTTGTCTTTCTCTCTTTAGCATGTGTCTATCTTTCTATGTTTCTACTCTTAACTCTTTTCTCCCCCAATTCTTTCTTTTCAATAAAAGGTAATGGTTGAAATTGGTTTTGTGTTTTCATTGCTCTTGCCATTTTAAGACACGATTTAATCAGACAAGTTGTTTGAGGGCCATTTTAACTAGAATGATTGGCCAGACTCCACACAAGTATATAATGCGAGTCCCATAGAAACTCGGAAAAACCTATTAGCCCAGTCGTAGAGTACCAAACTTCAAAATAGATGAAGTTCGATATCAAGGGTTAGACTCCTGGACCAGCACACTTACTAATTAAGCCTGTGCGTGACATTTCCAACAATGTGAAACATGCATGAAATGCAAACATTGAACAACCTCCACAGTACCACAGACTAGGAATATTGGTGTCTGTCTGAAGATACTTCTTGACTTGATCTATCTATAAAGTGCAAAGGCACTGCTCTGGTCGGACTGCGCATGTGCACAGGCTGGCAGGAGTTATTGCTTTGCACAAATTTCAAATGGTTGGCAATGTCATGCACAGGTTCAATTGTCTTTTGAATGAGATGCTAAACTAGGCCCCTTGTGATATGTTTTACATTGAATACGCAACAAGACCATGGTGGATCTCGGCTAAAGTTTCGACGTGTATCCTTGCACTACATTTAAAAACTCCGTGAAATCGACAGGTCGGGTGATTTTGGAGAGAAATTGAATCGAGTGTGATGAGCGAGATTTACATGGTTTTCAAAGGAGGTAGAACATTGACGATAATTTCGTCCGATTAGGCGAAATAGGCTATAATTAACTACCTCTCTTTACTAAAATATACGTAATTTTCTAATATTTTGTCTTCAAGAATAAATCAGACGCCTAGAAATCGTCGGCCGCTAAATTAAATCATGCAATTATTTGATCGATTTAATTGAAATATTGATCATCTCGGACGATTTCGGAGCGTCTTTGAACGATTTTGGAGCGTTTTTGAGTGGGTGAGTGCTTGTATTTAATGGTTAGATTGCTGAGAGAGTGATTTCGAATGGTTTTGAACGGGACGAGTATCGATCTCACGATGTGATTAATGGTATCCCCTGTAACAACTAACCGTCTTCAGGGAGCGCTAATATGGGCATTTGCTGGGGTAGCGACGATAGATAAACCAAACTTAACCAAAAATCTTAATATCACCAATTACTTTAAAGCTATTTAAGATACAGTGCTTATATTTGGTATGATCATAGATCTCAATGATACGCTGATACCGAGGTCATGTGACAAGGTCAAGGTCAAATTTGTAAAAAAATGCCGTTTCGGGGGCATTCGTGTTTCACAAACGCATTGTTTTACTTTTGATCAGGGACTATATCTAAACTCTTCATCTCAACAAGAATATTGCGTAAAAGAAATAAACTTTCAATATAATAACTTAGGCCAAATGGAATGGCCCGGACTAAGATCCAAATCATTTTATCCTTTGGATCCCGTTTTGTTGACGTTAAACTATTATCCTGCAATTCAGATAAGGTAGGAGAATACAATCACATGGGTATTGTGGTGTAAATAGCCTCTTAATTGGCATTAATGAGTTCTAGGCTATCCCAAGAACTGGTGCATTTGATGACAGCCTCACGGATCATCACAGATAAACGCCCAAAACATGAAGAATATCTGCTAATTGTCTAATGAAATGAGGATGGAGCCAATAGGAAATCCTCGGCGTTTTACAGAATATACCTCGGGGGGGGGGGGGGGGGGGGGGTGTTAAAGGTCGCAGCCATAGAAGCGCGTCATTTCGCTTTTGGGTTTATTTGACGTAACAGAAATCAAGATGACGGAAGAATCAACGCAAGATTGAAATTGGTTTTTTTTTTGTGTGTGTGTTTGGTCATCAAACTATCATATTGTTCCACCCGAGCAACCGGCACGCAATACGGGGTATAATTTGCAAACAGCATAATGTTGCCGTCTTGAACATCTGGCTGTTTTCCATTCAATTCAAGCACTGTTGTGAAAGTTAAGTAGACCCTGTTTTCAGCAAAATGGCGCGTTCATGAGCAATTTCCCTTGCGTTTAAGGTAGATGACCCGTAATAGTTCCGCAACATTTCGGAGGTAATGAAATTTAACAGTGTTAATGTAGCTTTCCAAATGATTTCACTAAGAAACCTTGGTCGAAACGACTTCGGAATGTTGCGGAACAATAAAGGGCCCACTACGTTTAAATGGTGATTAACAATTTCTGAGAAATTGTCATGAAATGTTTCACTTTTAGCTCCATTTTTGTTCCAAATTCGTTTTAATTGAAAGATCAATATTTATAATGCAATGAAGCATGTATTGACCTGATATCACCTGTCTGATAACAACATGATATAGGGCGGTCTATTCTTAGAAACAATTTGTATAAACTTTCACCTGAATTTCTTTCATTTTTTAGGTGTTATTATTATCAAGCACTGAAAAGATAACATAATAAATAGAATAACATGTAAGTGTCTTAAAATTTCAATGTTATCTGATCTCGGCTGCGAGAAATTAACATGACTCGACAAAGCCTCTTCATAATAATTTCTCCCAACCTCGAAAAGATAACATTCATATTTTAAGACACTAACATGGAATTCTCTATATCTTTTATTTCATCAAAAACAAAAGTTATATGTTTTCATGGCTTGAAAATACATGCTTTGTTGTTAACGAAAGACATGTCGATATTGTACCAAAACAAATGAGCCTGTTCGTGTGATTTCCAACAAATTCGTGTACATAGCAAAGACTCTGGCCAGACTATGCATCCGCATATTTACAGTAGGTGGCTGTCAAAGCTGCTCAATATTTGCACCTAACGAACATTTGAAAATTGTTGGAAATGTCACGCACAGGTCAAATCATATCTAAAGTTTGATGGACCAATCAAAGCACTCATTAGGAATGAGACATTTAAACCCGTCCGACATGTTTCCTTAGTTTCGTGGAAGCAGGACACCTTAAGCGGCGTATTGACAGCTTGAGACAGCTATTATTTCGGCGTTTTGGTCACCCTTCATCGATATGCTCCTTTGTTGTATATACATAGAGGATAATCGTTTGTTTCAGTGTAAGATCGATTTATATTCATTGAGTAAACAACAAAAGCTAATATTTCACGAGTGGTGGAGCCACGAGTGAAAATATAGCTTTTGTTGTTCACGAAATGAAATATTAATCGATCTTACTCGAAAAACAAACGATTATTCTATTTCTTTATTGCAAAAATGAGACAAAATGTGAAATTTCTAGGGCATATTTTCGTAAAGCGCGTCATTTTTTTTGTGATTGCTATGCAACGTTCATTGTGACGTCATTTATTTAGCCCCGCATAGATGACGTCAGATAGGATGAAATGCACAAAAGCAGGGTAAAAGTTTTTTGATAATTTCACTTTTTTTGCGGTGAGATTATCAAGTGATAATCTACCGTTATTTCTCGATAAACCACCGAAAAGCATTAAAGAAATAACTATATTTTGCGGATAATAATAATCAAATCAAAAATAAATCAAATAATGTTTTGAAATATTTGAGGGGTATGCCTTGACAGAGGTGAACGAGTGGGCCAATTGTTCAATTTATTGTTCGGATAAACGTATGTATGATCGGTGAAGTCCTACAACACAAATCATTTTGGATGGCTTTAAGATAATGTCGAAACCACAGCTTGAATAATAAATATGTCAAATGACTAGGGGTTTTATTTATCCGAAAATCGGGGCTGCAAATAGTCGACGGCTTGTGCGTCGGTCCGGAATTATATATTCACAACCTTTACTAAATTGGATGAAACTTCATATGTTATCTAATTGTAGAATGTCCTAAAACGTGTATTTTTTCTCTTTCTTAATATGAGACTGCAGCGCGGAAATCGAGCATCGAATGCAACCTATCTTCTTAAGCACAATCTACCTCCTCGCGCTCAAAATGACTTTAAGTAACCATTTCCCCTCTTCTTATGAGCAATGAGTCAGAAAAATATTTTCTGCAAATCGCAATGGACACCATGTCCGTTTGTACTACATCGAGAACAAGAATCATTCACTAGGAGAAACACACACACATACAAAAAAAAAAAAAAAAAGAAAAACAAATAAAAAAAACCCCGCTTGTCATTTTTGAGTGTAGGCCTACCCTTGCTCACGAAGAAAATGAGATTTTCTTCTTATCTCTGAAATTGCATTTGGATGGAGCTCGTTACTAAGTGAAAATAAATACTGTAGTGCATACATTCTCCGGTCTTGAACTTCTTCAAGGGCGCAACTCCCATACGCAATTTACGCAAGTGCGTAAAAGAAATAATCCTCTGTTGAAAAATATGTCGTAAATGAATGATCATAACATAGAAACTACAGCTTATTCAAGCCTACATCAGCCTTTCACCCGCCGATTTATCGCTTCAGATCAAGTCGGCAACTGGATATCTCCTCACAATTTTTTCAACACACAGCTGAATGTAGAAATTGGGGAGGTACACACCGTACAACCGGTTGCGGCGATGACGGGTGAGAGTCAACGATGACAGCATCGGAACATTATGCCGAGGAGATAGTAGGTCAAATAAATTTATTCGTGTAAATAAACGATTGAAGCTTTGGTATTTTAAAGCAGATAAATGATCGTGTAAGTGTTCAGCGATTCTATAGAATAAATATTTTCTCATATCCCTCCAAAATAAGGCCACAATTATTGATTATTTCGGAGGTTTCCCATGAAAAGTTACGAAATTAGACTTTGTGTTCTCATATTTCGCCTATCTCTCAATAAATGCTATTTTAACTGGATTGACGTAGATGACAGAACGGAATTATTTGTGATTGCCGATGTCGACAGACCCATATTCAGATTCTCGCATAAAAATGATCATTATTGGTGTCGTATTTTTCAATAACACATCAAAACAATTATATGGATAAACAATAAGCAAACATTACATTCAAGTAACAATATATACCCAATCGTGATACTAGAATAGAATGAGATATATGCATAAGGTCAGAGATTCGCAGTGCAGAGGTCCGAAGATCAAATCTCCCTCTCACCTTTTCTTATATATCTGCATGAAGTAATTTCCTATTGCTCAGTGGCCTTTGCATAAAATAATAGTAGGTTTAAGAAAAGTAATGGATAGATTTTTCATTTTTCATAATTCTCCTTTTTCGATCTCTGGCTATGTTAGCAAGATTTTATTTTATCTAAAATAAAAATCATTCTTGGAACTCGTGGATATTATCGAAAGTTAACGAAAGATAATGAAAGACAGGCCAACTACGTTTTCCAATAGAAAGGCTTTTTTGACTCGTCGAATGTATACTAAGTCACTGGAATTACAAGTAAAAAACGTATACGAGATATTCAGTCTGCTCACAACTGTTTTTTCTTGGTTTGTTAGCATTTGAAATCCTACACTAAATCTCTTGAATTATTTTTCGATATGACACATCATTTGAAAAATAGTGGACATGAATGTCAGCATGTATGTCGATCTAAATTGTTTTGGTGTGTTATTGAAAAATACGACACCAAAAATGATCATTTTTATGCGAGAATCTGAATATGGGTCTGTCGACATCGGCAATCACAAATAATTCCGTTCTGTCATCTACGTCAATCCCGTGAAATTCCGACTGTCTACAGAGGCAACATTTTTCTTACTACATGTCGTCTTTGGGGACCCGCTGTGTGTTTATTTCTTTGAATTATGGCTTCAAATTTGGAAGAAATATCGGCGGATGATTAGACTTCAGCTTTGTACAAGTTAAAATAGCATTTATTGAGAGATAGGCGAAATATGAGAGCATAAAGTCTAATTTAGTAACTTTTCACGGGAAACCTCTGAAATAATCAATGATTGGTGCCTTATTTGGGAGGGATATGAGTAAAGATTTATTCTATAGAAGCGCTGAACACTTACACGATCATCTATCTGCTTTAGAATACCAAAGCTTCAATCGTTTATTTACACGAATAAATTTATTTGACCTACCGTCTCCTCGGCATAATGTTCCGATGCTGTCATCGTTGACTCTCACCCGTCATCGCCGCAACCGGTTGTACGGTGTGAGGTAAGCGACTGGGGTATTGTCAGTCGGCTTTTAAGCGGGATATGAACAAAGGGAAAGAATTGGAGTAAACGTTTCGGAGGATAGAACGAGATTATTTCCCTGTACTAAATGCTTTAGATAAGAATTTAGAAACAGCCGATTCCAAATGAGGTCGAATAAACCATTCAAGATGATGGCAGATCTTTATCTGTTTATGTAATCCACAATACAATTCAAATGAGTAATTTTGAGAAAATGATTTTAACCTGTGCGTGACATTTCAAACAATTAATGTTCGTGACGTGTAAACATTGCGAGGTCTGGACAGCCAAAAACTGTGAATATAAAGTTACCTAATGGTGAAAAAATACTTTGAGTCCATACCTAGCTACTAAGCGCATAGCGAAGACTCTGGCCCGACTGTGCGGATGCACAGACTGGCCAGAGTCTTTGCTTTGCGCATTTATAAAATTATTGGAAATGCAACTCACAGGCTCTTTTGGAATACATACCATAGTGGTTTTGTGAACCTTACAATGATATAGATTTTTGTTCTATCATCATTAAAACATACCTTAGAGACATATAATCACAAGATAAAATACCTTGATTTAGACCAGTTTATTGCGTTTTTACTTTAAGCGAGTTCGCTCCTGAGATGAAAGTAATACAGTCTTCTTGATCTTATATGACTTAGCCAAACATTTATTCTACTACGAAAATACATTTAAAGGTCATTGGATTGGGTTTCGAGAAAACGGCTGTTAAAGAGGATGGGTCTACTTTTATTGATTGTGGAAAAATGTATGTAAAAAACCCCACTCCGTCTTTATAAATGCGTGTTTAACAATTAAAAGAAGACTGAATTTTGAAAATAGGTATCATTTTAGTTACATGTTTGAAAGATTAAACGTTTAAATTCAAAATTATGTGGAAAAACGGTCATTTAAAACAAATTATGGTCAAAGTTTTTCTTCACTTAAATTTAAAAAGGTATTATCATTCAACGCTAATGAAAACAATATAGAAATAGATATACTATCTTTTTTGCATCGTCTCGATTAATTTAAGACATCATGACGATTCTAAACAAATAAGTAGAATATGATATATTTTAGGTATAACGATACTTTGCATTTTCTTGGATTAAACGGATGTAATAGATTAAAAACAATATTTTTAAGAAAAAATACTCAAAACCAGTAAATTGATAAGTGTTTTCAGAAGCCAATTTGAGAATATTGCATTCATGTAGCGTATATTTTTCTTATCTCAAGGCTAGGTCTCCGAGGTTAATGTCCCACCAGGAGGTCAAACGTCAAATCGGTTGAAAATATTCATTTCCACACCATACGTCTGGTATTTATTGATCGTTTTCAAAATAGCTAAGCACAAGTATTAAACATCACGGGACAATGTGTCATAAGAACTCCTTTTGTTTGTACTCAAAGGTCAAGGTTGCACAAAGAGGCCAAAAGCAAAAAAAAAAAAATAAAGTAAATTATTTATGTTTTTCACAGTATTTCGGATAAACATGTATTTAAATGTATTTTCTGATAACTCGTCACATCTTCCACCAGACATGTACACCATGGTATGTAAAGTTGTTAATGGCAAGAATTTAGTCAGAAGCTCAAATGCCAATGCTATATTTATTGGTCAAAGATAAAAACGCGGGTTAATTATTCAACAGTTCTAAAGAAATGGCGTTCAATACACGAAACCTCCCTGAAATGTTTTTAAATAGTAGGTCAAATTAGATTTGAAAATTATCATGGATAAACCAACCATAGGCGGACAGCAGTGAGGCTGCAATGTAAAGGATTTGAATTTTAAACGTACTTAAACGACGTAGACGTCACATCCTGTATTAAACAAACAAAACAGCTGTGTTGATTTATACGATATCTGGCAATAATTTTGCCGAAATATTGAAATCAAATGTTTCGTTTTCAGTTAAAAAAATCCTAAAAGAGGACTTTTTTTAATAATGTGCCATATTTTCTTTAAATCATTAAAGGAATCTATTCCGCATGAACGAGTGGGTTGTGCGAAAATAGCCGGAAGATCCTGTTGCGCAATGAACACCATTTCTCAGGAGCGAACTCCCTTAACTGCATAGAGCGGTGTCGGGTTTTCTCGGATGGCGGCTATTCTCGATAGTCACGTGTTTCTCCTATGCATTGGCCAGGTGCATGGTTCTTTTGTGCTTAAGTTTCTTCTTCAAGATATTTGTTTTAATTACATATCTGCATTTGACATAAACTCTTATGAAGGAGGGAGATAACACCTATTTATTAAATTAGTCATTGTGGCAAAAGCTTTCAATTGAAGATAACTGTTATTCTTTTTATCTTTCTACAGCTTTTTCTTTAATGAATGGTTATGGGATATCGAAACACAACAGAGAAAATTTTCACAAATGGAGATATTTGCTACCTGAATTGCACATCTTTTTAGATGAAATGATAACTGTAGCTAATATAATATGATTATCCGAAAGACCCTACAAAAATGTTGCTTTCGGGTCTTCCGGATACCTTTGAACTACGCAATATTTGTGCACTCTTCTACTTGTAGAAGGCGCAATTTAAGGTTTAAAAAAATCATCCTAGGAGAAAATTCATGTCAGACGACGAATTTAGACAATATTTTTACAAAAGTAGTACAAGATCTTTTTAATTCAAGAAAAGAAAGATAAAGATGCCGTTTTCCGTCGTACATCCTCAATCAAAACACAATAAGAAAATTTTATGAAGCGTTTTGATATGAAATGATTTAAGGTAACTGCGGACACATAGAGGGTCATTTTAGGTCCAAATTTTAAAATGTCTGCAAATCTTGCCTTATGCGATAAAATTGAACTTTGAAATCCCCGCTTTCATATGTCGGTCATAAAAGGAATTTCATAACGTAGAAATGACGTCATGACGTCATCAAGGGGCCGACCCCCTTTTTACGGACCAAATTCAGTAATTGTCGATTTTTTGCGAAAATAAGTAACCGATTTTTATTCCGAAAACGCCATTTGATTCGTAAAAAGACGCATGATGTTTTGTTTTGATTGATATGAATATATAATGTAAGAAATACAATAAGGTGTAACGTATTAGATGTAAACGCCTTCTGCGTTGCTGTTTTCGAGTACAGTTACTGAAATATTGACTTTTTTCTCTAAAATTTGTCCGGTGACCTATGCTGAAATTTAGATATGTTGCTGCCAAACAATTCCACTGAAGATTTTTAGAATAAAATCTATGTGTCTTCGGGTTCGATTTTTTGTAAAATTCGATTCCGCGAAGATATCGCAAATCAAAAAATATTTCAACGTCGCGTCGAATATTCACAAAAGCTGTCTTTTTAAACTGATTGAAAATTAATTGATTTTTTTTTCTTAAAATCAAATTCAGACTTAATACTTCTGAAGCCTATATTTTACAATAAACCTTAATTTCAAATATTTTGAAATACGTTATTGCATGAAGATTGGCGTCAAATAAGCATAGTAATGATGGTTTTGGTGCGACGTCGAATTCGGCGAAAAATATTGCAACAACTTTAAAAAAAATGAATTTTATGAAAATTTTATCCCGAAGACATATAATTTTTATTTGATAAATGTGAATCGTATTTATTTCGCTACAAAATAACAAAAAACAGCATAGGTCACCGGACAAAATTTTGAGATTTTTGGATAAATATGTTTACAAGTAACTCAACATTACTTAACACTCATTCAAATGGGGTTGACAGAATGAAATAAGATATAAGATTTCGGAACAGATCTAGATTCTTAGTGTCTGTGTATTTATTTGCTTGAATATGAATCACTATCTTGAAAACTTCCCAAAGACATATCTAAATACCGAATCTATACTTAGTTCCAAAAGAAAGTTTGCCCTTTTGAATTCTGAATATCTCTGAAATTACACAATATATCGTCATGAAACGTCGTATAACTATCCCCGAGAGTATGTGCAAACGATATTTGAAAACAAAAATCGCGCGATGAGCAAATATTTTCTGCTCAATTGAGACATTTAATTTGCATATTTTGCATGTGCATCACGCGTTAGACAAATAATTGGTCTGAAATTGCATTCAGTTGAATCTTTTCGGCTTTCTTAATCATAGAATCATATCTTCAATACAATTATGTATGATGCTACAGCGTGGTTTGACTACCAGTAAACATCGTACAACAACCTTGTCAGATTTAGCACGTCATTAAAACCGATTGAGAATTCTTGTTTCAATAGAAATTGAGGTCGTCATTTTATAAGGCCTTTATTAAGCAAATCGAGATGTCATAGAACGCCATAGCACCATTCAACGACAAGCTACTGGCCTAGCAAAGTAGCAATGTCTAACGTTGACGTACACGTAACGTCTGTATAAGAATTAAACCTTTTGTTTGGAAATGGCTTGAAATGGCTTCTAAAACTGCAACATCAACACATAGCTCTTACCAAAGAAAAAGTTGTAAGGAGGTCAAATCTCAACAATTTAAGTTCTGACTGCGCGTTTGCAGCATGCGATACTTTATCCAAATCTAATTTGACTGTTAATTTCAAAAGGTCTTGACTAAAGTATGGTATCAAATTAACTCCCTTATTTTCTTCCAACTTTGTAAAAATAAAGAAAAATGCAAAAAGTGTAAGTGCACACTTTCTTGTGGACCTCAGTATATAAATACATTTAGAGATTTAGAAATACTCTTCTAATGAAGATATACATTTATTTCAATTATTCTAAAGTATCCGTGATTACCCGACAGCGGCCAAGATCAGATGACTCAACCTGGGTTTCTTTTATCTGGTTTGAACAATTTTTTTTATTTTTATAGTGTAACTTTTTATTATAAAATCCTGTCAAGTATTGATAGCACCTGTCAATAAACGCCGCAAGATCAAAAATAGTATTGCCTATCTGTATCTTTTTTATACGAAATGTCTTAGGTGTCCGGAAATACCCGACACCACTTTACTTTGTATATGGGAGACTATGAAATGAAATTCCTCAAGGAACTCCTTCCCTCGTTGACATTCAAAGAGAATGATTAAAATAAAAACACGTAAAAGAGTTTCCCTCAGAAACCCATATTTCATTCCATTGTTTTGTTTAAGAAAAGAGTATAGAACCTATCTACCAACCATGGAAATTCATACGCACTCAGAAGGCGACAAGTAAAGAATATATAGAACGAAGGCGATATGAGAACTGTGACAAAAGATGAATGACCTCCGTCTGCCCCCTTTTTATGATTTGAACGTTGGTGAATAGTCAAAACATCGTAACTACAGCTTGAATAAGCTGTAGTTTCGATGCTATGATCATTCATCAACGATATTATTCAACAGAGGATTATTTCTTTTACGCACTTGCGGAAATTGCGTAATGGGAGCTACGCCATTGCCATCGATTGACTAAAGAGACAATCAGTTTACCATCAGTTCATTATCGAGTCACTGTTGTCACAGTCACAAACATCGTAAAATTGACAAAGTGAACATTTCGGATTGATTTGGGAATGACACTTGCATATACGTAACTATGATTTTAAAATTCATAAGTACTCAAAAGGCGACCAACATAGAATATATAGGATAAATGTGATATGTAGACTGTGAAAAATGCAATGGCCTCCGTCCGCTCCCCTTTTCTATTATTAAATCGTTTATTAATAAGCTGTAGTTTCGATGTAATGGTCATTCAGCAACAACATTTTTTGAAAAAGCATTTATTTCTATTACGCAATTGAGTAATGGGCGTAATGGTAGTTACGCCATTGACTTGGGCATTGTGTGAGAGAATTTTGAAAGAAATTGAAGAGAATTGATACAATCTCCTTAATTTCGTCCAAATTGTCGATATTCTACTGTTTCCTCTAAATGAAAATATACGTGCGTTTCTGTATTTGTGTCATCACGGTCAAATCAGACGCTTTAAAGGCCACTCCAGCCCATCGTATATATAAAATAAAATTGTGACCCGCTGGGAACTATGTAAAATGAATTTCTTAAAAAAAGAGATTGGGTCCAGCATTGGTCAACTAGAAGTCGCATTTCAAAAATCCTTTCACTGGAAGGCAGATTGAACATTTTAGATTCAGAAACTAAGCATATTGTGAAAAGTTTCGACCCTAGTCAGTCTGCGCAAAACGCGCAGTCTGAATAGAGTCGACACTTTACGCACTACCCAGATGGTCCCTTTTTGCGTGACGGGTCACAAACATGATTAAAAAGGTGATCGTTTTGAACGACTTTGAAGTGTTTTAGAACGAATTCAGAGTATTTTTGAATGGTGTGAGTGTTTTGATTGAATCGGACGCTGTGTGAGTGATTTGGAATGAATTAGATCGACATAAGTGTCATTTTCGCTATTTAACTAACTGTATTTGAGCCCATATGAGATTGTTTTCTTTAAGCTTTTACTGTAAACTATAGGTGTATAGATATTTGGTTTATATTTATATTAAATGCATAGGTGATTCAAAATATATCATGAATAGGATAATGAATTCAAATACCATTTCTCATTATCCTTATTATATTATTATTACCATTGGGATATTTATTTCAAAAGCATACTTATGTAAGTCTATTTTTAGATATAGAATGGTCAATTCTGTTACTTACGATTCTTACACTATGGGCTAAAAGTGATCTTTCTAATTTCAAAAATGTAACGAAGACAACGTTTGACGTGTGTACACCTACACATGTGAATGTTCTATCCTTTTGAGCAAAGTTGGTCTCTTATTGTAATAATAACTCTTGTATTAAAGTATAAGGAAATAAAAGTCTACAATTTCGTCACATTGAGATGAAATAAGCGAAATTGCAAAACATCTCCTACCAAAACTTGCTCACATTCTAACAATTAAAAAATGTAACAACGTAATGAATAAGTTTAGAAGTCTAGAAAAAGTGAGCAGTTTAGAGGGAGCATTACTGAAAGAAAAAACAACTTATCAAATACTACAGGTATACAAGAAAGGATTATTGATAACATCTACACTAGGAGAACTCTAAATATAATTCGTATTAGCGGCCAGGATTTGATAAATAAAAGTACACAAATTTTTAGATTTCAATTATATATTTGCCATACATATAAGATGTTTTTTTCCAAAGCGCGATTTATAAATGAAATGTAAGGACCTTGCCAAATGTACATCGTATTTTCACCTCATTTTGTATATGGTTATTATTGTTGTTGTTGTTCATCTTCTTCTTCGTCTTCATCAAATTCGCCTTCCTCCTCGGCTGTTGCATCCTGGTATTGTTGATATTCAGACACCAGATCGTTCATGTTGGACTCGGCTTCTGTGAACTCCATCTCGTCCATACCCTCACCAGTGTACCAATGTAAGAAAGCCTTACGACGGAACATAGCCGTGAACTGTTCGGAGATACGCTTGAACAGTTCCTGGATGGCGGTGCTGTTACCAATGAAGGTGGCGGACATCTTGAGACCACGTGGTGGGATGTCACAGACAGCGGTCTTCACGTTATTGGGGATCCATTCAACGAAGTAGCTGCTATTCTTGTTCTGGACGTTCAACATCTGTTCGTCGACCTCTTTCATTGACATACGTCCTCGGAACATGGCGGCGACGGTCAGATATCTGCCGTGACGAGGATCACAGGCAGCCATCATGTTTTTGGCATCAAACATCTGTTGGGTTAGCTCTGGGACAGTGAGAGCTCTATATTGCTGGCTTCCACGTGAGGTGAGAGGTGCAAACCCTGGCATAAAGAAATGCAGACGAGGGAATGGTACCATATTGACGGCCAATTTACGAAGATCGGCGTTCAACTGTCCGGGGAATCGAAGACAAGTAGTGACACCTGACATGGTGGCAGACACGAGATGGTTCAAGTCCCCGTATGTTGGCGTGGTCAATTTGAGGGTCCTGAAGCAGATGTCATAGAGAGCCTCGTTATCGATACAGTAGGTCTCGTCTGTGTTCTCAACCAGTTGGTGGACAGACAGGGTAGCGTTGTACGGCTCTACTACGGTGTCCGATACCTGAAGTAAACAGGTAGGTTATATTGCTAGAAAATTGGGTAATCTGGAGCAATTAAGGATGTATGGAGGATCTTATAAAGAGAATAACAAGTTTGTGAATTAAAATATCAATGTTATCTGGTCGAGGTTGGGAGAATTTATCATGACGAGGCTTTGCCTCGTCATGATAATTTCTCACTGCGGATGCAAGATAACATTGATATTTTTAGACACGTACGTGTTATTCTTTTCATCATGCAATCACTTTTCAGCGAATAATTGATAAACCCTTAAAAAGCAAAGAGATGAAGGTGAAAGTGTATGCAAACTGTTTCTTAAAAGACTACATGTTATCATGTTATGTAATCAGACAGACGAAATCAGGTCAAAGTAGGCTTCAATGCAGGATAAACTGTCATTCTTATAATTGATACGCACTGATTAGATGTTCTCCTTGCTCGTTGGTTCACATTCCTAGATAAAAGCGAATTTAATCTATTTCAGGTTACTGAAATGAATATACTTTCTGACGCATTTCGTTATTATCAAAATACTTTTACAAAATACTTTTTGATTTTTTCTTTTGTCTCGATCCTGTAATCTTATCAACTAAATTCAGCTATGCCCTTGAAGTTGTTTCTAGTTAAATTACCTTAGGAGAGGGTACGACAGAGAATGTATTCATAATCCTGTCCGGGTACTCTTCCCTGATTTTACTGATGAGTAGTGTCCCCATACCAGAACCAGTACCGCCACCTAGTGAGTGGGTCAGTTGGAATCCCTGAAGACAATCGCAACTTTCAGACTCTTTTCTGACCACATCTAGAACGGAGTCGACGAGTTCAGCACCCTCTGTGTAATGACCTTTGGCCCAGTTGTTACCAGCACCACTTTGGCCGAAAACAAAGTTGTCTGGTCGAAAGACCTGACCAAAGGGTCCGGACCTGACTGAGTCCATGGTTCCGGGCTCGAGATCAACGAGGACTGCACGTGGAACGTACTTCCCACCTGAAATTTACAGTTAATTCATTTAAGCTATCCATATGAGACGAAATGACTTCGACCTCATTTCTTCGTTAATTTTAGGGTTCTTGGTGTCTATTTGTCTTTATTTGAGGTTTATGTGGCAAAAATAAACCACTTTTAGTTGAACGTGACATAAAAAAACGCCACATCTCTTTATTTGTAATCGGTATCGATAATGAGGCTTCCGCACATGCGTAGTGATATGGGAAATACCCCTATTGTTCCCTCTTCATTGGATACCATGTTTCATACTCTGAGCTGTTTCTCTTAAATTTTGTTTTCTTTTCTAAAAACTTACATCAACAGTCTGGGAATGTTCATTTGACATGGGAAGCTGAGTTTTTAAGATTTTAAAAGATTATATTATAATAAATGGAAAAATGCCCACCTATAAGTTAATATTCGTTATCCCTAGTTTAAGTTAAAATCACCCTGGTGGTACCCAAAGAGTGTACTATTTTGACTCGAAAGGTAAGAAGAAAATTAAACAACTAAATCACCAACCTGTGGCCTCGTTGTAATAGACATTGATTCTCTCTAATTGGAGATCCGAATCACCGTGGTAGGTTCCAGTGGGGTCAACACCGTGTTCGTCAGAGATTACCTCCCAGAACTGTAGAAAAAAATACTATATACAATGTTTAAACCATTCCAAAACAATTCCCCGATTAAAAGCCCCGGAACAAAAAAGCTTTTGAAAACATTATGGGAAAAAAGAAATCTCTTTCTTACTAACACAATTATCAATAGAGTTCTTTAGAAATCTTTTTTACGGCGATAGACAAATATGTATACATTTGCAAGAATAACAACTACAACAACAAAGGCGTATCTATGACTTTAAAATTTATACGCATTCAGAAGGCGACAACCAAAGACTATATAGGATAAATGCGCTATGAGAACTCTAAGAAAAGAGGAATGCCCTCCGTCCGCTCCTTTTTTAGAACTTGAGCGTTGGTGAATAATCAAAACATCGTAACTACAGCTTGAATAATCTGTAGTTTCGATGTAATGATCATTCATCAACGTTTTTTTTTCTAAAGAGGATTATTTCTTTTACGCACTTGAGTAAAAAGCGAAATGGGAGTTACGGACTTTACAATATCTAAGACAAACAACTAATTTTATGCCACTTCTTTGAATTTGGATCAGTCTAAAAAATTGTAGTTTAGTAATGGGTTAATCGCACTGCTTACACATGACCTGCAATGGCGATGCGACCGACCGGCAATAGAAATTTTTAGCTTAAGTTGTTGCAACAGGGTCGGAGAACGGTCGCAATGTAGTCTCCCAAAATTTACTACCCCGGCGTTCAGGATGACAGAACGGTGTAAACTATTTGTAAATTATACCCTACTTTGCACGTGCACTTACACAACTCGCCAATTCACCAAGATATTGAAAAATGCAACATATTCAATCTTTTATGGGGCGGAATCCAAAGCAAAATCTTAAGTGCATTTTTGAGCTAATTTCTCTGATTAAAAGGGGTGATTTTTTGGTCTAAAAAAGTGGTAGTCCGTTTCTTGTAAAATTACCTTGCCATAATTTACCGGTAATAATGTCAATATTAAATACTATTTTGTCTGAATGCGACGCAAAATTTACGTGATATCTTATGTTTCGAGTATTCGAGAAGTTTAATTAAAATTAGAAAGAGGGGTAAATAAATAAGCTTACCTTAGCACCAATTTGGTTGCCGCACTGTCCGGCTTGAATATGTACGATTTCACGCATGGTTGTCTTTTAGCTTCAGATGTTACAAGTTGGTTAATTAAAAAATGTTCAACACTCGTCGACTGAGCTTGTTACTCGATATATCCGCGTTTTATACCGCATCAATGTCATCGTCATGACAACTGGGTAACATCCGGGCCTGATACCCGGCATCACGCAATGTGGAGATAATAAATTGATCGAGCGACCGGATACCATGGCCGGTAACATCCTCGCTTCAGCGCTTGCAAACATAATTTTTGAATCACATCACGTATACATCTTTTCATTGAGAAATAATTGATTAAAACCTTTACCTATCCATGAAACATAGAAAGAAAAAAAAAACAACATTATTTTCAATGGAACACTTTTTTGTAGAAAACAATTTATCTTTTAAGAATATAAGGTACGCCTAAACAATAAAGAGTCCCATGTTTTATTTTCAAAGGTATATTTCATTTAGACAAAATTTGTATATAGAGGTTCGTTTTTTTTTCTTTAATTATGAATAGAGATCTTGTTCTCGTAGACATTTTTTTATTAAAAGTAGGATATATATATAATACGTACTAAGTGTTTTGTATGCAAAAAAATATCTAACGATGTTGGGAGAATTGATCATTGTCGAGGCTCTGCCGAGACAATTTTCAATTCTCACAACCGACTTAGATATTTTTTTCATACAATACACTTAGTACGTATTATATTTATCTTATAACCTCAATATGTCTTGTTTTCGTCGGTGTTTCTAACCGAAATGCAAGTTTCTACAATTAACTGCATGATATTATTGTTCTAAAAATAACTATGTGATATCATAAAAAATATCATACGGCAGGTTATCACACTGATATTTGTATAGTTATAAGATAAAGGCCTTTATCTTACTTCAAACGTTCTTTAATGTCACATAGGATTTCTATTCTTCAGTTTTGTATCAGATAATTTCACCGTGTTTTTATTTAGTGGGGAAGTAAATATGTTTTATAATTCTATAAGCATTTCCATTTAGTTCGAAACTTCGCATTGTTTTTCTGTAAAATCTTTCATTTTCGCTTGACAGAGCATATATCAAATTACAAGAAATGAAGAGATTAGTTTTTTTCATATAGGAATTTAAAACATTAAGCACATATCTATAAAACGTACTTAGTGTTTTGTATGTAAAATATATAAGAGGTTGGGGGAATTGATAATTGTCTCGACAATTATCAATTCCCACAACCGAGTTAGATAACTTTTCATACAGTACACTAAGTACGTACGTGTATTATATACTAATGGACAAAAGTCATGTCCGGTATCACGAATACGCAAATAAGGCAAAATATATTTTATGAAAAATAGATTATGAATGAATGCAGCATTATTGCAAAGTAGACAGTTAAACCTTCCAATCGGTGGTTTGTAAAACATTGATCTACGGTCTAAGAATAAAACGACGTAATATCAAACACGTTAGAATGTCTAATTTCGACTCGGTCTAAACCAAGCAAAGGCAAAATTTAGTAAACAAAAACCATGCATGCTTGAACGCAGTATAAATCTTAATCACATCGCGCATAGGATTTTCTTTAAAAAAAATGGAAGAGGTCATCATAACGCTGTTACAACTGTCCTGACTAACGTCGATAAAAACCTTGGCCTGAGGTGCGTTCGTTAGAGCAAGATGAAAAATCCATCTAAATGAGATGTTTAAGACGTCGTAATGAACGATTTTCGATATTTTGAGTGAAGATATTCGACGTCGCTATGACTACTCGTTTTAAGCCAATGCAAACCCATCTTCGTTTCCTCATTGAGATATCTTAAGATTCTTATTGAGCGGCTTAAAAATCTCGCTCTACCGAACGCTTTATCTTAAAAATCTTAATAAGAATCTTAAAAATCTCTCTCTAACGAACGCACCTCTGATGAATCCTAGAATTCAGAAAGAAGATGTCATGCTTCACAATAACGCTTAATTGATTATGTGCGTGATTCGTTAAACCAAAAAAAGGCAGAAAACGCCTTTATTTCATGACCCAACAACAAAACAACAAAAAATAAAAAGTATGCTAAAATTTAAATAACGTTTCTCAAAGGCAACCGATTTTCTACCAACCTTTTTTGTGTTTTCCTATTTGATCATCAATACAGAAAGGCTCTGATGCAAAAGTTTACTATGCTATGTCGTGAAAAAAATAAGAACGCCATTACAGTCATTGGGACAAAATCAACGTCATTTATGATCCAATGCCTGTGAAAGAAGTCCCCATGTTTTGAAGATAGGGCCGATATTGCTAAGCAAAATTTTCAAACATTATCGTTCAAATTAAAAGTTTTATCGAACTGTGTTTTATCGAACTAAACAAAACCGGACAGAACTTTTGTCCTTAAATATAGTTATCTTATAATCTCTTTTTGCCTTCTTTTCGTCTATTTTTCTAACAGAAATACGTTTATCAAACAACCGCATTATGTCATTGTTCTAAAAATATCCATGTGATTTCATAAAAAAATATCATATGGGATGTTATCACACGAATATTTGTAAAGTTATGAGATAAAAACTCTTCTGTACAAATGTATCTTGCAAATTCACATGTGGGATTACGTTTTTTCGGTTTCATACTTGAATAAAACAAACAAAAGCAACAATAACGCCAACAACAACAAAAATAAAAGAACTTTCTCTGGAATAAACACTAAATATAAAAGATGTTTAAGAAACAGAGTACTGTTTTTCGATTTCATTTTACTTGGTTATTTTTTCATGGAGCTACAAAATAAATCAATTTCAATTAGGTTATGCAGAGCTCTCCATAATAAACCAATGAAGCAGAAATTATAATCCGTCTTTCCTTTTCATCCGAAAGAAAACACAAAAGACCTAAAGGTTCCTCAATAGAAAACTTACATTATATACATGTTTTGGTTTACTTTGGAAATAAAAAGGCAATGGAAAGATACTTCTGGATTTTCTTTCTTCTTTTTTTTACTTAAAAGATTTTCATTTGACCATTTCCTCATTAAATAGTTAGCTTTTGGGAAAGTCAAAAATAATAATGTGAAAATCTCAGTCTGCAATGTTAAAGTAAACTATAAGTTATTGTTGATTTCTTAGAATGGGATGTTGATAATCGCATATAATGTTAGCTACATCCCTTCCCGTTTTACTGAATTTTCAGACTGACCAAAATTTAAAGGGTTCCATGCGCCAATGAAAAGTTGGCGTGCCTTGAAATAATCCATCTATAATGTGGGAAAAGGAGAAATTGCGAACGTACAATCAACTGTCGAATATTCTCTAGGGAGGCTTTTCCCTTGCCCAGATGCCCAGGAGACTCGAACTTTCGACCTCTGGCATATCACATGATATTAGTTGACACGTACAGGAATGATAAATGAGCCTGTGCGTGATATTTTCAACAATTTGACATCTGCGTAAGGCTCACACATTTAGCAGCCAAGACAATTACATGGTGTAATAAAAGATTGCCTAATTGTCTACAGACACTTTGAGACATTTTTTATCTACAAATCGCATATATAATGAAGACTCTAGTCAGACTATGCGGATGTACAGGCTGGCTGATGTCTTTTCTTTTTGCACATTTGAAATTGCTGGAAATGTCACACACAGTCTCATATGTTTTGGAGGGTAAATATTTTGGTAAATGTAGATTTATTTCGCGTGATTCAGAGAGATTAGACCGTTTTCTGTAGACTACCATTGCAGGGCTGTATCCATTAAACTGACGTCAATTGAAATTAATGAAAGAGCGGATTATTGCCTCATCAATAGAAATTTCATGTGAATCTATCAAAACTTTACTATTGCAGTTCATAGCCATAACGAGATATATAAAACACTCAATTCAAATCTCTTTCGATAAATGAACAGTCTATACAAACAACTATTCAAAATGCAATAAACATTTATGATCCGTCACATAAAAAGGGAACGACTGACAAATCATATAATTAGTATATGAAAAAAATGCCTTCAATTAAGCAGAGGTCAACAAGAAGGATCTAATTTTGAAACAGTCAGTAACATTGTGAAAAAGACCCGAATAAAAAAAATATTATCACTCACCCAGCGCTCCATTCATTCATTTAAACACTCACTCAAACCATTCAAGAGCGCTCCCACATCGTTCAAAATGGTTAAAAATGTTTCATAACGACCAAAATCATTGCAGAATTTCATTATCGAATGTGGATTCCAAGGCGCATGATATCCCGAAAAGATACACAAACCGTAAAATAAATTGATTTTCTAAAGGGAGGTAATAAATAACCGCTAATTTGGCGCAATGATCGATATAGTATTACCTCTCTTTTTTTTAATTCATAACTCGCTCCTCCCACTCATTCAATATCATTCCGGTATCAAACAAAATCATTTAACTTGTCATTTTCACGATGTTAATAACTGAATACGCCAAAAGCTTTTTCGAGTGTCATTGACGCATAAAAGCATGATCGCATTTAAGTTCATAGGTCTACTTTCACGAAAAATGTATGCTCTACGAACTCAAAAAATGAGTTTGAACACGCGAAAAAATGCATTTAATCTCGCAATAATTTAGATGATTGTTAGAAATAAAAATACGTGGGATGATCCGGATATCCGTGAATTTTCATTATATATCGAAAATTATTCGTTGCCATAGAGATATACATAAAGTCAAGCGGAGCCGAGACATATTTTCATTTTTAACATCTATGCATTTTGTCACTTAAGCACTACTATATTATCTACCAGTCAAATAAATTTCTCAGCATTTTGCTATTTCAATACTGACACAATACTATTTTCGAGCAACTTAATCGGTTGAAATACGTTACGTTGCTCGAATAAAGTGCCCTGACAAACGATCGTGGAAGATAGAATAAAATCACCAGGACGTCAGAAAGACATCGTAGGCTTCCGTAAAAGAAAATGATTAAAGGTAAGAGCAGGTTTTCGAAAGCATTGCCATTTACATCTACCTATTTACGACTTCACAAATATTTCCACAACAAAACATAATCAACATGAAAGCGTAAAAACTCGAATGTTAAAACAAATTATCGCCCATAAAATGAGTACTGTACAGCGTACTTTCATCATACTTTAATTAGTTAGCACAGCAATGATTACACAATCGGCGTACTTTCACCATATTCTAATATGTGAGCACAGCAATGATTACACGATCGGCGTACTTTCATCATACTTTAATTAGTTAGCACAGCAATGATTACACGATCGGCGTACTTTCATCATATTTTAATGTGTGAGCACAGCAATGATTACACAATAGGCGGACTTTCATCATACTTTAATTAGTTAGCATAGCAATGATTACACAGTCGGCGTACTTTCATCATATTTTAATGTGTGAGCACAGCAATGATTACACAATCGGCGTACTTTCATAATACTTTAATGAGTGCGCACAGCAATCATAACATAATCGGCGTACTTTCACCATTTTCTAATGTGTAAGCATAGCAATGATAACATAATAAGTGATTAAATATGTGATTTATGATTTCATAGTTTTTTTTATAGTTTAAAGTTTAACAACGTCTCATTCACATACAATGCATATTTACAATACAAAGAGTTAAAACATACAATCATAGTATATGACCATTCTCAGTAAAATACAAGAGACTAAAATGCGATTAGGAGTGTGTCAGTGCAGGAAAATTTCTGTCAAAGTTTGGGCAAAATTGATCCATTGGTTAAGGCGAAGAAGATGTTTAAAGAAATTGATAACGACGGATGACGGATCCTACAGTCAAACCTGCCTTAAGCAAGCACCCAAGGGATATTCACAAAGTGCTTGCTTAAGACAGGGGCTTGATTAATGCAGGTCAATTTTAGCACAATTTGTTCATTTGGGACCTTGGTGGTCGCTTGCTTAAGACTGGTTGCTTGCTGAATACAGGTGGCCGCTAAGACAGGTTTGACTGTATGTTGTTTCAATAGCCCCTTGTGCTCAGTTGAGTCCAAAAGAGTTCCCATACAAGCCATGATATATCCCAGGACGTATGACAAAATTCTTGTCTAAAATCTTGTCTAGAATTATGAAAGAAATGACAACATCCAATAAGCTAAACCAATTCAAAATATTGATAAACTGAATGCAATTTGAGTCATCGATCATACTTTACATCAATTGCCGCCAATGACCTATGTGCTACAGCACGTTATGACATGGGTTTTATCAAATATGTAACCTGCCTCAACACGCGGGTCTTTTGGCGCAAAGATTTTAATTGGGAAGCGTCAAGCGAAAAGGGGGGGGGTCCCTTGGATAGAGTGTAAAGTGTCAAATCTAGTGTCAAATTAAGTGTCAAATCAAGTGTCAAAATAAGTGTCAAATCTAGCTAGTCAGACTGTGCGAATTACATTTAGACCCGTTTTCTTCATCTTTGCTAGCCAAGGTAGATGTCCACTACGTGTTCTATTCTACGTGAATAGAACACGTAGTGGGCATATACCTTGGCTAGCGAAGATGATTTTTTTGTCGTGGTGTCCTTGAACTAAGACACCTTGAACTAAGATATCCATAATTTATACTTGCCAACATTTCTAACTCACATCTATAAATCGTAATCATTGTTTTCAAAATTTCCTAACTTTCAATGTTGAAATTTGGCACATATGTTCGAAAATCATTCACCATAAATTTCATAATGATAAGCGCACTAAAAATTTAACAATCAATGAGCTGTGTTCCTTGAACCATAGTCAGTATGAAATCAAAATTCAGATTTCCCCATTTTTTGCTTGAAATTGCTAGATAAGAGACAAATGTCAAATTTGTGTTCATAAATGACCAGCTCGTCTTTGAAATCAACTTTAACCCTTTCCTGTTTTATAAAATTTTAGACCTGTCCAAATTCAAAGGTTTTGCAGACGAGAAATTAAAGTGGATTTAATATGAAAAATAACCATTCCGTAGCGTAGAAAATAGTGTGGAAAAAGAAGAAATTGCTTGTCAGAAGCAATTTCTTCTTTTTTCACAATGTTTTCTCAATCATAAAATCACAGGCACGTAAAAAGCAGGGATTAAACAGCAAAGGGTTAAACTCGGCATAGTGTAGTTTTTATCAGTTTATAAATGACTCGTGTTATTTTTGGACTTCTCAATCAGTTATGTCATATATACACATAGCATAGTTAGGAATATTATGAAATTGACATTCATCTCGATCAAGAAAACCACTCCAAATCACTCACTCAGTACTCCATTCATTCATTCCAAAAACTCACTCAATCCATTCAAAAACGCCCCAAAATCACAAAATAAATTTTAAGACAGTAACATGTTATTCTTTTTTTATATCTTAAAAGGCGAGCCCCTTGTGGAGTATTTATGTCGAGTCCGCCAAATGGCCCTCCCTGTGATCCCCTCGGTGGTCTTATTGGAACCTGAAATATCACAAGTAAGGGATACAGTTAACAACATCGTGAAAATGACAAACACACATTCATTCAAAAATTAATTATCGCACTCATACAATTTCATTCCAAAATCATGTCAATTTACGGGATAAAGCGTATCCCGTAAAGATCTCCTGGAAAGGCACACCCGAGTGTTGGCACAGTGTCTTCTGGCAGAAAGCAAAGTCCAGGCGATTCTAGTTTTAGATGGAACCTACATATATATTAACAAAAGCAGCAACTTCAAGTTTCAATTGATTGATTGATTGAATGGGGTTTAACGCCGCTTTCAACATTATTTCAGTTATATCGCGGCGGCTGGAGCACCTAACAATGGATTCCTGGTATTTTATCACGCCAGTACTACCATTACATCCTTTCCTAGCCTCCAGCTGCTATCTCACATAGGTCTACGATTATCGACCCATTGATGAGAGACAAATAGTCGGAAAGAATGAGTGCCGCCGTCGGGGATCGAACCCGGGACCTCTAGTTTGACAGTCCGACGCGCTACCAACTGGGCTATGACGGCTTTCAAGTTTCAAAGACGTTCGTTTAGTATGCATAAAGGACGCAAACTTGTGAAACCTATGATAAAAACAAGTACCATTGGGTATTTTGTCAGTGTATTAGGGCCTTACTTTGCAGACAGTTAAAACACTGACGCATTAAACGCAATACTAAACCACATTTTCAGCAACAACATTGGCGAAATAAGGTTGTAGCATAGTTAGGAAAATCGTGGAATTGACGAATTGAATGATTTTGGAGTATGCATGCATTCGGAACACCACTCGGCCAATCTCACGATCAACCTCGAATGTACATAGACGGACTATTTTTAAAAAATTCGGGAAAACCTTTGAAAAACCCGATTACGTAAGTTAAAATGGCGTTAGCCCTCGAAACTGTTAGTGAAATCATTCGACGTCGCCAACGATACTCGTTTAAGTCGATGACGTGAAACCATCGTATCCTAATACTTGTATAACTAATTTTAGATTCTTAAATAACGGCTGAGAAAAATCATAATTTTTGAAAATTTTTCGTCATCCTAAAAAAATAAGATTTTTCAGCCGTTATTTACTCTAATAGATATGAATGTACAGTGCTAGTTTTTCTTACACTGTTTCCGCCTAACAAAATGCACGATTTTGTTACATACCCATCCGCCTTGTACATACATCCGAGGTCTGTTGCAGTTTACGGAAAAGGCCGAGTGATATTTCGAATGGTAAGAATGATGAGCGAGTCGAATAATTTTCAAGGGATTTAGTACAATGGGACGAAATTAACGAATTATTTGGGAGATTTGACTAACATGCTGATCATTTTAAACGACTTCGAGACGCTTTGAACAATTTCATTGTTTTTGAGAGATTATTTGGAAAGAATCATTGGAACGCTTAGCGAGTGATTTTGGACGGTTTTGATCGAAATGAGTCTCATTTTCACGATCTAATTATATAATTAGATAAAAAATATTTTTGGTTTTTTTAATCGGCCATTTAGATGCCTTTGAATTGCATGAGCACGATTTTTATTTAGTCAATTTTGAAATATGCTTAATTTCTTGAGCTTCCGAAGACACCATTATATTTCGGTTGAACCAAACATGTTATTTTTTTCGTAATCGTATTAGACATTCGGAATATCAATCGGACGTTTCCCTAAAATCTAAAGCATCTGTAATTTCCGGTCATTTTTAGGTGATTCTGCTTCTGCTGGTACTTTTGTCAATACGCTTGAAGAAAGCAAAATTTCCGTTCATGCTTTCCGATCGTCTGTGGAGAGCTTTTAGGCATGTAGTAATTTGAAAACAAAACGCAGAAAACACTGCGTTTTGTTATCAATTTATAAAATGGTGAATTGGAACCTTTCGTTGATTATGTGTTTCGCAACGTCATCTTCAGTGACGTCATAAAAGCTCACGCGCGAAACGTCGCGCGATCCACAAACTCATTATTCCCGAGGACTATTTCGTAGAATCCCCGAGGGTTCTTGATTGCGTATAAGAATGACAACGAAGGTCCATCAATGATTTCGTAAACTATTCTTACAAATTCTATCTGCGTTGATGCATGGTAACAAAATTTGACTTGATTAACCACATACCTTCCTGACATCACGTATCATGACGTCAAAGCTGTTTGGTGACGTCACTTTTGTTAGAAAATGCCGTCTTGAATTATAAATAAACTACTGATTACTAAAGGACATTACAGGTTACTCGGAAAGGACTTGATTTTCAAATTTTGCACAGCTTTTTGCAAAGGACTCGCCTTGATAAAAATACCAATTTCTTAAAGAAAATTTATTTGTTAATGGAAATAGTACCATCGAAATTGGGATATTAATTTTCACGCAAATCATGGGGCAAACTCGGCTGAATTTCATGAGTAGAAAAGTTTTTCAAGTTTAAGGTTCATGTAAAGAGTTAGAGATCCAATTTTAAGGGCACTTCATTAGCCGAGAAAAAGCAGCATGTCCAAGTATATTATATATCAAAATGAAGGTATTCATGAGCACAAGCAGATAAGCAACAATAGACCACCATAGCTAAAGCGGTATAGCCAAAACATTGTGGAAAAGGGTCATTTTGTACAGAACAAGCAACTGCATGACGGTTGGATGAAATTGCCCCATATTTCAACAAAGTACAGTCTAAAGCACTATCTAGGTAGTACTACAACCGTTGTTATAAATCTCAGTCTCAAAAGGCCCTATTGAAACGATCAATTTCCATTCATTTTGTCAACATGCATGTCAAACCGGTTTGGTCCGTTTTCAAAATAGATGTTAGGTATGGTGCAACATCACACCATAATATTTTGAATTATTTTCTGCGATTTATTTCAAATTATAGTTTTTAATTGTGCGGAAGCACAATTAGAGTGGTTCTGCCCAGGTTGTGTCTAATGAAAAATTGCAAAATCACCTTTTTTCATACTAATATCCATTTTGTAAACAGTTTGTTTCGAAAATTTCTGGCATAAATTGAGCTTCTTGTTTTCTCTGATTATCTATTCAAGTTTTATTTACAGTGCTTTCCATAAAGGGTTTAATAGTTCATTAATTTAGCTCAATATCAAAATATTAACATTAGTTTAAAAATACAGTTGTAAATTTGCACTTTGTACCTATGAGGGAAAAAGCTACAGAGATGGATTGTGGGATGAATTACCTAATACCCCCTCCTGGAATAACCCCTTATTATTCACCTATTAACCTCTTCACCATTTACAAGGCGTAAGTATGTGCATTGTGTCACTCCTCGCCCTATAGCTTTATCTTGGTGTATTTGTCTCTGTCTGCCTGTGATTTATTTACATGTACATTTCTGAAAACTTATAACTTCAACTTTTCAAGATGTGGCATAAGTTATCATTGTCTAAATTGTCTAAAGACTTACAATAAAGAATGCTTTACTTGTTTTGCAGACTTTTTCAGCTGTATGAACACTGTTTATTTTTAGATTTTAGCATCAAAAGAATGGAGATGTATTCGCTTGTGTATATTCAAACCTAAAACTAAGAAAGAAGCAAATTCCATTTCTTATATTTGGCACTTAAATGATAAATTAATATTGAACACGACCTTGATAAAATATTTGTCTAGAGAAAGTTTACCACAAACTTTTTAGGTATCTTTAAAAGTGGAATGTATGGTTTGACTATATCTGCAACAATAACTTGGATTGGATTTTTTTTATCTATTTTTTTCTTCAAAACTATATATACATAAACTCCTGAAACAACAATAAGCAGTTCAGTCATTCAGTACCGCACAATTACAGTGCTTACAGCACTTTGATTTTATTCAATGATCTATAATAAATTACTATATATTCACCATTCTGTGAGATAGAAATTGATATATTGCTAAACAACCTTACAGGAATATAAACTATTTATGTCCATTTATGTTGTGATAACACACAATACCTTACACAAAACTACACGTTTACAAAATTAGAATGACATTTATGACATATGTATTTATAAAAATAAGTCAAAATTAATCGCTTGCATAACTACGTTTTCGGCCCGAATTTTATACCAACGGTTGTAGTACTACCTGGATAGTACTTTAGACTATACGTTGTTCACATATGATCCATTTTTTTACAACAGTCATTCAGTTGCTTGTTCTCTACAAAATGACCCTTTTCCACAACGTTTTGGCTATACCACTATAGCTATGACAGTCTTATGTAACTCAACTGATTGTGCTCTTGAATAGCTTCATTTTAATATATAATATGCCTGGACATACTGCTTTTTCTTGGCAAATGAAGTGTTTTAAAATTTGGTCTCAAACACTTTACATGAACCTTAAACAAATCTAATGCAGACAATTTCCGTTGGTTGCCCCTTATATTTAATGCCAGATATACCAAGAAGTCTACAAAATTCTGAAAGGGAAAAAAGAAGAGGTAAAGGTAGATCTTAAAAAAATAGTGCAGCTTGAAAACGGCACTTTGAAGTAGAGAACAGTGATTCACATGCATATTTATTTGATTTTTTGCTAGTTTTGCACATCTTCTTTAATTTGATGCTTGGTTTGATCTTTTTGTTCACGATTTCCTTTCCGGGAGGACGGATGAGCGACGAGGGGCGTACCCGAACTAACTGTCCTCTTCATATGTTGGAAAAAGACGGTTCCTTTAATTTGGCTTGAATAGCCCAAAACTTAAACCTGAGAGACCAAGGTTTTTAGTCTCAAAAGACAGAACAATGAATGGAGATGCAGCGCTAATAACATAACATATACGGGTCGATATTTGATAGGTTAGTCTGTCTCATCTAAAGTTATTGTTATTGAGACAAGTATAGCGCGGTTTTATTGACCCGAGTCTGACCCCTGCTATTTAGGTGATTAAAAAACCCGATTTTTCCTACTCGGCTTTGCACGTGCTTCATAGGATTAAATAACAAACGGTATTGACTGTAATATATATTTTGTTAAGAAATAAAAGGCCTTCACCGTTGGCAACTTGGTAGGCATTTTTTCTACCCCTTTGCCTTGACCAATCGACCCGAAATTCGGAGCGTTGCAGGTTCAGGTGGTTCCCTGGTCACTCGCGCAAGCCCAGGTCAGGCCGCACAGCAGAAGGGTATGCAGATCGCCATTGAAAAGACCAAAAAAAGCCCAAAGGCCTTCACTTTTGGCGACTTGGTACGCAGTTTTTCTACCCCTTTGGCTTGACATATCGACCCGGAACTCTAAGCGTTGCAGGTTTGGGTTGGTCCACTGGTCTCTCGCGCGAGCCAAGGTCAGACCGCACAGCCAAAGCCCATGCTCTATGCCGCTCAAATTTGCATACCTGGCCAAACGGGTCGACCTTGACCTTGACCGATCGACCCGAAACTCGGAGCGTTGCAGGTTCAGTTGGTTCCCTGGGGCACTCGCGCCAGACCAGATCAGACCGCACACCCGTGGGGTATGCCGTTCACTATTGAAAAAACAAAACAAGCCAAAAGGCTCCACTGTTGGCAACTTCATAGGTAGTTTTCTACCCCTTTGGCTCGACCGATCGACCCGAAATTGGAATGTTGCAGGTTCGGATGGTCCCCTGGTCACTCGCACGAGCCCAGGTCAGACTGCTCAGCCCATGGGTATTGTGTTCACTGTTGAAAAACCCTAACAATCCCAAAGGCCTTCACTGTTGGCAACTTGATAGGCATTTTCCTATTGACAGTAATATATATTTTGTTAAGAAATAAAAGGCCTTCACCGTTGTCAACTTGGTAGGCATTTTTTCTACCCCTTTGCCTTGACCCATCGACCCCAAGATCGGAACGTTGCAGGTTCAGGTGGACCCCTGGTCACTTGCGCAAGCCCAGGTCAGGCCGCACAGCAGAAGGGTATGCGGATCGCCATTGAAAAGACCCAAAAAAAGCCCAAAGGCCTTCACTTTTGGCGACTTGGTACGCAGTTTTTCTACCCCTTTGGCTTGACCTATCGACCCGGAACTCTAAGCGTTGCAGGTTTGGGTGGCCCCCTGGGCTCTCGCGCGAGCCAAGGTCAGACCGCACAGCCAAAGCCCATGCTCTATGCCGCTAAAATTTGCATACCTGGCCAAACGGGTCAACCTTGACCTTGACCGATCGACCCGAAACTCGGAGCGTTGCAGGTTCAGTTGGTTCCCTGGTCTCTCGCGCGAGCACAGGTGAGACCGCACAGCCAAAGCTAATATTCTATGCCGCATCAATTGGCATACCTGGCCAAACGGGTCGACCTTGACATTGACCGATCGACCCGAAACTCGGAGTGTTGCAGGTTCAGGTCGTCCTGTGTTAACTCGCGCGAGACCAGGTCAGACCGCACACTTGAAGGGTATGCCGTTCACTGTTGAAAAACCAAAACAAACCAAAAGGCCTTACTGTTGGCAACTTCATAGGTAGTATCTACCCCTTTTGCTCGACCGATCAACCCGAAACTGGAAATGTTGCAGGTTCGGATAGTCCCCTTGTCACTCACACAAGGGGACTTCACTGTTGGCAACTTGGTAGGCATTTTTCTATCCCTTTGTCTTGACCGATCGACCCGAAACTGGGAATTTTGCTGGTTCGGATAGACCCCTGGTAACTTGCGCGAGCCCAGGTCAGACCGGCCAGCCCAAAGGTATGCGATTCATTGTTGAAAAACCCTAACAAACCAAAGGCCTTCACTATTGGCAACTTGGTAGACATTTTTCTATCCCTTTGCCTTGACTCATCGACCCGAAACTCGGAGCCTTGCAGGTTTAGGTGATCCACTGGTCCCTCGCACGAGCCGAGGTCAGACCGTACAGCCAAAGCCAATGCTCTATGCCGCTCAAATTGGCATACCTGACCAAACTGGTCGACCTTGACCTTGACCAATCGACCCGAAACTCGGAGTTTCGCAGGTTCAGGTGGTCCTGTGGTCACTTGTGCCAGACCAGGTCAGACCGCACACCCGAAGGGTATGCCGTTCACTGTTGAAAAACCAAAACAAGCCAAAAGACCTTCACTGTTTGCAACCTGAAAGCCAGTTTTCTACCCCTTTGGCTCAACCGATCAACCCGAAACTCGGAATGTTGCAGGTTCGGATAGTCACCTTGTCACTCGCTCATGCCCAGACCGCTCAGCACAAGGGGTATGCTGGTCACTGTTGAAAAACCCAAACAAACCCGAAGGCCTTCACTGTTGGCAATTTCATAGGTAGTATCTACCCCTTTTGCTCGACCGATCAACCCGAAACTGGAAATGTTGCAGGTTCGGATAGTCCCCTTGTCACTCACACAAGGGGACTTCACTGTTGGCAACTTGGTAGGCATTTTTCTATCCCTTTGTCTTGACCGATCGACCCGAAACTGGGAATTTTGCTGGTTCGGATAGACCCCTGGTAACTTGCGCGAGCCCAGGTCAGACCGGCCAGCCCAAAGGTATGCGATTCATTGTTGAAAAACCCTAACAAACCAAAGGCCTTCACTATTGGCAACTTGGTAGACATTTTTCTATCCCTTTGCCTTGACTCATCGACCCGAAACTCGGAGCCTTGCAGGTTCAGGTGATCCACTGGTCCCTCGCACGAGCCGAGGTCAGACCGTACAGCCAAAGCCAATGCTCTATGCCGCTCAAATTGGCATACCTGACCAAACTGGTCGACCTTGACCTTGACCAATCGACCCGAAACTCGGAGTTTCGCAGGTTCAGGTGGTCCTGTGGTCACTTGTGCCAGACCAGGTCAGACCGCACACCCGAAGGGTATGCCGTTCACTGTTGAAAAACCAAAACAAGCCAAAAGACCTTCACTGTTTGCAACCTGAAAGCCAGTTTTCTACCCCTTTGGCTCAACCGATCAACCCGAAACTCGGAATGTTGCAGGTTCGGATAGTCCCCTTGTCACTCGCTCATGCCCAGACCGCTCAGCACAAGGGGTATGCTGGTCACTGTTGAAAAACCCAAACAAACCCGAAGGCCTTCACTGTTGGCAACTTGGTAGGCATTTTTCTACCCCTTTGCCTTGACCCATCGACCCGAAACTCGGAGCGTTGCAGGTTCAGGTGGTCCCCTGGTAACCTGTGCGAGCCCAGGTCAGGCCACACAGCAGTAGGGTATGCGGATCGCTTTTGAAAAATCCAAGAAAGGCCCAGAGGCCTTCATTTTTGGCGACTTGGTACGCAGTTTTTCTACCCCTTTGCCTTGACCCATTGATCCAAAACTAGGAGCGTTCCAGGTTCAGGTGGTCCCCTGGTCACTAGCACGAGCCCAGGCCAGGCCGCACAGCAGAAGGGTAGGTTGTTCACTTTTGAAAAGACCAACAAAAGCTCAAAGGCCTTCACTTTTGACAACTTGGTATGCAGTTTTTCTTTCCCGTTGGCTTGACCTATCATCCCAGAACTCTGAGCGTTGCAGGTTGGAACGGTCCACTAGTTTCTCCCGCAAGCCCAGGTGAAACCACACAGCCGAAGCCAATGCTCTATGCCGTTCAAATTGGCATACCTGGCCAAACGGGTCGATCTTGACCATGACCGATCGACCCAAAACTCGGGATGTGCAGGTTCAGATGGTACCATGGTCACTTGCGCAATCCCAGGTCGGACGCACAGCCGAATGATTTGCCGTTCACTGTTGGATTTAATTTTCATGTGTGTGTCAGAATCCTAGCGTACAAACGGGGAACTGAACGATATACTCAAATTATCTGAGATTTTTTTTCGATGCATTTGTTTACAAATAAAACATGCGAACCGGGAAAAAATCAAAATGACCATTTCTGAATAAAAATTATCGCACCCTATTTAACCCTTTCCTGTTTTACAAAATTTTGGACCTGTTTTGCAGACGAAAGTTTAAAGTTGATTTAATTTGAAAAATAACCATTCACTTGGGTAGAAAATAGTTTTGAAAAAGAAGAAATTGCTAGTCAGAAGCAATTTCTTCTTTTTTCACGCTGTTTTCTCAACCATGAAATCACAGGCACGTTAAAATCAGGGATTAAACAGCAAAGGGTTAAAATGAGAAATCCGGGTAACGGATCGCTCCTAATCTTAAAATAATTTCAGCAAACTACCTTCGTATCACAACTAACGGAAACGAAACTAGAGACTTTTTGAAAAATACGGTATCTTTCCATAGGTCAAAGATAGGCTATGATATTTGTATAAATACACTGTCGATAAGATAATATTCGCGACTTTTAAGCAACAACCATGTTTGTTAAGCTTTTGCTGGCTTTAACGATCTGTTTATGTAAGTAGTAATATTTTCCCTCTCTTTTAAAAATCTACTCGTGATATTTTTATTATTCAGACAGCCATAAACCTGCACGTGACCCGTCAGTCAAAATGGTACCATCTAGGTAGTGTCTAAGGGGAAATTGGTTAAAATGACATCACTAACGTCGGAACCGAGGTCGTTCTGATGGAAACCTGGTTAACTCGGGTCGAAACCGAGTCCGATATGAACTTACCCTAAAAGTATGGTTTATAGCATAGGCATAACTTGGGGCAAACTTATTTCACACCCGGCCGGGGCCCGTTGTGGTTGTTTTTTCAGCTTTAATCCAGCCCTGCGTTCAGGATGACAGACCGGTTCAAGTCATATCCCGCTTTACCCGTATACTTACGTGTAAAGCAGGGTATAATTTGAAAACGGTTTGCACCATTTTTTCAGCCTAAACGCAGGGCGGGTTTCAAGCTAAAAAAAAACAACAACAACGGGCCCCGATAGGGCGTGAAATATGTTGGCCCTTGGACTTTGAAATTTATACGCACTTAGAAGGCGACCAACAGGGAATAAATAGGATAAAGGCGATATGTTGACTGTGACAAAAGATGAATTCATGTCCTCCATTTGCTCCCCTTTTCTATGATTTGTGCGTTGGTGAACGATCAAAACATCGTAACTGCAGCTTGAATAAGCTGTAGTTTCGATGTAATGATCCTTCATCAACGACATTTTTGATAGAGGATTTATTTCGATTACGCCCTTGCGTGATGTGTATACCTTGTATAGTCATACTGTACGGACTATGCAGTCTGACTAAGGTACAGTTAATAACATCGTGAAATTGACAAGGTGAATGATTTTGGAATGATTTAGTAATGAAATTGAATGAGTGTGAGGAGCGAGTTTTGGGTGATTTTAATGGGAAGTAATCCTATATCACAAATTTTGTTCGGGATGAACAAAATTGGCGATATTGATTACCTCCCTTTAATAAAAAAAGTGCATACAAGTTCTGTGCACAGCTTCAAATTTCTTCAAGAACCTATGGGGCACTAACTTTTTGAATTATGTCAGTGAAATCGCGATATTGCTCTGTCAAAATTTATTTTTGAATGATGTTGTTGATTCTATATTTTTCAATGGGTTTGGTCGTTTTTGAATGGTTTGAGTGAGTGTTTGGAATGAATAATTGGAGCGCTGAGTGATCGATTTAGAATGGTTTAGATTCAGGTGAATGACAATTTCACGATGTTATTGACTGTACTGTACGGACTATGCAGTCTGACTAAGGTAGAAACTTTACGCATGTTGATGTTTGTTTTCTGAATCAAGAATGGCCATTTAAGCCTCCTGTGTAAGAATATTTGAAATGCGACCGCAAAAACGCTTCGAACTCGTTTAGAACACAATGTAACCTTGTAAAATTCAAATCTATCAAATCATTCCAAGTTTTCTTGGTAGCCTCTGTGTATTTCAAATTCTCTGATCGGTTAGGGAAAACACAAATATAAACATACAGAACAGTGTGCAGATTTTTATTTAAAATAGGTTAAAAGATAATGCTAATTTTTGTCAAAATTTAACAAAGTTAACATATTGTACCTCCCCTTTTAAACCAATAAAAACTCATCTCATTTCGTTTTCATTTCAAACTCTTTCGAAAATCATTTATCATGTCACTTTTACGTGGTTATTAACTCCTAGCATCAAACACATTTTTTTAACGATTCGTGGTAAGTTTTCAATATATATATACATATAAAAGTATCCCAAGATCGCTCCAATCAAGCATTATCCTGTGTCTGTGTCTCTGTAGCTAGCCCGATAAATCAAATTAAAACGTAATGATCGATGTTATCAATTATGAGTTTTTAAATGATAACCAATATCATTATAATTTAGTTTAAAAAATGTTTGGATCAGAATGGTGTATGTATGACCTTCTATGTCCTATGGCCTTCAAGACAATTATGTTAGTTGTCGACTCAGCAGGTGTTTACCACGTCATCCAGTTGACTCTGTACCTTTCACTCCACAGCTCATATTTTGAATCCTAATGTCTCTTAATACCCTAGACTTTCTGTTTTGTGTGAATCAAATGTGCAAGTCTTGCTTGGCGATCTGCCAATTGTCAAAGGATATTTAATTCAACAACTCATTGTGAGCTATTGTAATCGTTTGTTTGTCGTCAGGCGTCCGTCGTCTACATTTTTTTTAAAAAATAATCTCCTCCTAATAAGTAAGCAAATCTTTATGAAACTTTCATGAATGTTCCTTGGATCAAGCTCAACACGAATTATTGAATTAGTTAAACTTAACTCTTAATTCTGGTCGCCATGACAACAATAGGGGGAAATACGATAAGCTTTAAAAAAATTCTTCTCTGTAACCAGAAGTCAGACGGCTTTCATATTTGTTATGAAATAATATCTAGTGGACTCATATCATTCCCCTTTGGCCAAATTTGGGATTCGCCTGGGTGGATCCTAATTTGACCAAAGACAAAGAACAGAGTCTTTTGAAATATTCTTCTTTGAAACCAGTAGTCATACAGCTTTCATATTTGGTATGGCGATTCATCTAGTGAAACTTTGACAGGTTTATTCTTATCATGCCAAATTTGATCTCTTAACGGGCGTATCCCATTTAACAAAGAAACAACGAGCAAAATCTTTGAAAAATCTTTTCCTCTGAAATCAGAATTTACGCAGCTTTCATATTTGGTAAGAAAAAATATCTAGTGGATCTTTTTTCGGGTTGTTTGTAACGTGCCCCTCAGGACAAAATATGACCACCTCCAGGGGTATTCTATTTTACAAAGAAATAAAAAAACAAAATCCTCTTTTTTCCCTTTTGGTTCCAAGTCTGACAGTCTGCTTATTTAGTTACCTTATTTTTCAAAGAGACGAAGAGCAAACCTTTTAAAAATCTTTTGATCTGAAACTGGAAAGAAGATAGTTTTCATATGTGTTTTATAATTTGTTAATATTATGCTTCTCGGGTCAGAATAAGGACTCTATACAGACACATCCTATTTCAAAAGAAATGATGAGGGAAATGTGAAAAGTCTTCTTTAAAATCTAGAAGGCAGAAAGCCTAGAAAAATAGTATAAAGTTTCATTAAGTGGACTTTTAGAGAAGTTGTTTTACCCTTTGCTGTTTAATCCCTGCTTTTTACGTGTCTGTGATTTTATGATTGAGAAAACATTGTGAAAAAAGAAGAAATTGCTTCAACCAAGCAATTTCTTCTTTTTCACACTATTTTCTACCCTACTGAATGGTTATTTTTCAAATTAAATCCATTTTAAATTTTCGTCTGCAAAACCTTTGAATTTGGGCAGGTCCAAAAGTTTGTAAAACAGGAAAGGGTTAAGGTGGTCAAGGAGGCTAAGGTGAGAGATATAGGACCGTCATCTTGTTTTAATTTTGTTTGGAGGTATAGAGTAAATCAGTCTGTACATATGTGTGAAGCCAACAACAACTGATTTTCCATTCTAAGCCGAAAAGTTTAAAATGTACCTTTTTTTCTTGGAATAAATACTGACTCACAATAAGCGTTTCATTGCTTTAAACGCTTTTGTTGTAAACAAGAAAGCAGAGGTTTTTTATTCAGCAAAATGAGGGCCAAATGGCTTGTCGAAGTCAATCGAGACAGGCTCGTAATCCGTAAAATTGTAGAAGAATATTCAAGCAACAACATGTATCTTTTTTCAGTTGGCGTCACATTCGCGTCAGAATGCTGCGTTGGCTACTTTGGCGGTATAGACGGTGACTGGCACGATCCCCAGTGGTGTAGCGACTATTGTTGTGGAAGCTCTTCTTTAGGACTGACGTGCTGTAGTAGTATATTGCTTCAAGCACCGCTCGATGACCGATCCGACTATTGTTATCTATGGTGGAAACACCACGTGTACGTATCATTGACGTCAATCCTGCCTTCAGAATAACAATCTGGTCGATAACGCCTTTTTTTTAACACAGGTGATTGATTTGGTTCGTAACGCAATAAGTTGTACGAAATGCGAAACGAAAGGGGTCATATCCTAAACACAGGGTAAATTCATAGACAAACATTTTCATTTAATTGATGGGGTAACAACCACAATGTTACGCTATCATTGACAAACGTCAAAAAGACGTTGTTTAAGAATTTTAGCTCCAAAATATTTGTTTCTGAATATAAATTTTTCATTCACATCTGGTAGGCAAAATTTACAATTTTTGGTCTCATATGAGTACATATCGATGGCTCAGCGCGAAACAGTTGTAACTGCCTAAATGTTTATAGGCAGTTACAACTATTTCGCGATGAGCCATCGATATACGCATCACCGTGTTTTGGATTGCGATATTTGTATGCACTTTTATTCATATTTTCATTTTAAATATTCTACTGCTTTTTTTTCATTTTAGATGGGCGCCGATACTAATCGCTGTATTTTGGATCGCTGTGTTTGTTTGCTGTTGTTTTTGTTGTTATAAATGTTGTTGTGCTCAGAGGAATACTACTGTTGTTGTACAACAACCAGGAATGATGCCAGGTAAGTGATTTTGATTATATTTCATGTGTTGTTTATATGTAGTGCTATGTGTTGTTTAGACTTTGTTGTATTTGGAGGTAAATCATTGTTGTACAGCAACCAGGAATGATGCCAGGTAAGTGATTTTGATTACATTTCATGTGTTGTTTATATGTAGTGCTATGTGTTGTTTAGACTTTGTTGTATTTGGAGGTAAATCATTGTTGTACAGCAACCAGGAATGATGCCAGGTAAGTGATTTTGATTACATTTCATGTGTTGTTTATATGTAGTGCTATGTGTTGTTTAGACTTTGTTGTATTTGGAGGCAAATCATTGTTGTACAGCAACCAGGAATGATGCCAGGTAAGTGATTTTGATTACATTTCATGTGTTGTTTATATGTCGTGCTATGTGTTGTTTTAGACTTTGTTGTGTTCGGAGGGTAATCGTCGCTGTACAGCAACTAGGAATGATGCATAGTAAGTGATTTTGATTGTATTTCATGTGTTGTTTATATGTCGTGCTATGTGTTGTTTTAGACTTTGTTGAGCTTGGAGGCTAATCGTTGTTGTACAGCAACCAGGAATGATGCCGGGTAAGTGATTTTGATTACATTAAAGGTGTTGTTTATATTTAGTGCTATGTGTTGTTTTAGACTTTGTTGTGCTCGGAGGCTAATCGTCGTTGTACAGCAACTAGGACTGATGCCAGGTAAGTGATTTGACAGTTAATGTGTTGTTTATATATCGTGGTATGTGTTGTTTTAGACTTTATTGAGCTCGGAGGGTAATCGTGGTTGGACAGCAACTAGGAGTGATGCCAGGTACAGTTAACAACATCGTGAAATTGACAAGGAGAATGAATATTGAATGATTAAGGAATGAATTAGAATGAATGTGTGGGGCGACTTTCGAGTGAAGTTAATGGGAGGTAATCCAGTAATGCAAATTTTGTTCAGGATGAACAAAATTTGCAATATTGATTACCTCCCTTTAATAAAATTATGCATACAAGTTCTATAGAAAGCTCCCTATTTCTTCGATAACCAATGGGACCCTTATGATTTCAATTAAATATTAAGTGAAATCCCGATTTTTGTCCCAGCTATTTTTATTTTGAACGAAGTTGTTGTTATATGTTTTTCAGTGAGTTTGGATCGTTTTTGAATGGTTTGAGTGAGTGTCTGGAATGAATGAATGGAGCGCTGAGTGAGTGAGTTAGAATGGTTTTGATTGAGTTAAAATTTAATGTCAATTTCACAATGTAACCAACTGTAAGTGATTTGACATTTTATGTGATGTTGATATGGTGCGATATGTGTTGTATTGAGTGTTGTTTACCTCGGAGGAACACGATCGTTGTTGCAACAAAATCAGGAATGACGCCAAGTAGGTGATTATTTATGTGTTGTCTATATGCTGTTGTATGATAGGCTGTTATACATATTGTTGTACTCGTAGAGACGTAATTGATATTGTTCAACAGCGGGAAATGGTGCCGGTTATGCCATATTTAAATTTCCTTTTCTAAATCGGCCCTTTGTGAAGATAGAAACTTTTAAGAAGTGGTACCCCGCTGTACAAATCGTGGTAACATTTCTTACACGTTTTTTTTTAATCTTTTTATATTCTAAATCCAAGGCTGATTTTCTTGTTAAAGTTAACACTGTTAAAACTACTTGCAAAGTAATTAACCTACCACCGAAACAATTCCTTCTTTTTTCACAACATTTGTTGTGAAAAAAAATGACATTGTTTGTTGGTAGGTGATATCTTTTTCAAGTAATGTTTTATACAGATCTGATGTAGTACTTAGTTGTTGATTTAATCCTGCTTTATTTGGACTGTGCCGTTGTGGTCACTATTAAAATATTATGTCAAATTAGCCTTCAAACTGCAAAAGCAACACACCGTTATAACTTTTCATTCCTTGAATATGTTCACGTAGAATAGGCTTGGCAGTTAGGCGTTGAAAACAGAAAAAAGATTATTTTAAATACAAAAATGTACATGTATAGTCTTACCTATTCGCGAATACATAGCTCGTTTTATTGACCTTAAATGATCCCTGCTATTGAGATGAATAAAAATCTGACAATTCTTACAAATCTTTACAAGGGCTTTCATATGATTAACTACGAAAGGTATGTAATGTAATATTTATTGTATGAATTGATAAAATAACCTATTGTTTTATGGCCAAATCGAAAGCTTGTTGTTTTGCAAAGTGACAAAATCAAGATTTTTCAAGCTTGAAAGATAGTTTGACCGTTATCTTGGATCAAATAGAGGCCTCGCAATTTCGTCCTATGACTTTAGATACACGGCTTTGAACAAACAAACTATTAGTTTTTTTTATCAATATTCAACTTAAAAATTCGCACAGACTTGCATGGTGATAAATCTAGTGTCCGTCGATCGGCAACAATAACCTCGTAAATGCGTATTGTTCAAGCTGCAGTTAGGAAGTTTCTGTTGCCGAAAGCCGAAATGTGTAACTATCTTTTATCAAAGGCTGAACATATCGTTATCAAACAAACCCTGCCGAAATAAAGACATGTCGTATTAAATGTCATATGCCTCAACGTTTTATATTTTTCAAATGTTATGATTTTGTCACATTTTAAATATTTCGCAAGTGCGTGAATTAAAGACTTTGGCGATCAGCGCGTCAAGGTCTCTGTAAGTAGAAGTCGCTTTTTTGACCCTTCGATTGTAAACAAATGTATTAAAATCACATAACAATACCGCATGCTTTGTTTGCATTTCACATACATGCTTGGTTTTTGGTATCAGCTACAAAAAGGGACTTTCACGTTTCAATGGCTAGTGCACCTACCAATAGCTTCCTGTGGTTTTCTCAAAACAAGTACAACCTCGTGACGGATCATTTAACAGATGGAGGAAATATTTGTCTGACTTTAGTTAATTTATTTTAATTAAAAAAAGGTGCCTTGTATGAATGTGCGAAACCTCATACAACGGTATTAATTATCTCTTATCTTTTGATATGATCATTAAAAAAAGTGAGCCTGTGCGTGACATTTCAAAAATTTCATGCGTGCATGATAGACATCGGTTAAGCATCCTAGACAATCGCACAGTGCATTGAAATTAATCTTGGGTTGCAGACAGCACCTTTAGTTCCGTGATCATCTATTGTGCGCCTTGTGAAGACTGATCAGACTGTGCGGCTGCACAGGCTGATCGGAGTCTTAACATTCACGCATTTGAAAGTGTTGGAAATGTCGCGCACTGGCTCAATTAGAAGTTTCCATCATTTTTCTTGCATTTTGATTGGCTTTTATTCCTCAATGAAATCAGCTTTGTAGTAGGCATTGACTACGCAGGTATTTTTAAGCTTGCGCACAAAGAAGTCACACAAGAAATTGTGTATTATTATGAAGAAATTCTTTCATTTTTGTTTCAAGGTATTGAATTATTATATATGAAGAGAATAATTTTAATTTCATTGAGGTATGAAACTAAAAACATTATCATACTCACGTCTGAATCCGCTTCAAGCATTCATACAGAGTAATTAGGTTAAACTCAACTCAAGGAAATTAGAAAAAAATCAACCCTCTTCAACCCTTAAATATTGTGAAGCAAAAATATATTAATAAATAATTCATAAAATGAATAAACACAAGAATTAATTAAAGAATCTGTTTTATAAACACATTTTCACTAATGCTTTTTGATGGTTTATCGAGAAATAACGGTAGATTATCACTTGATAATCTCACCGCAAAAGCAGTGAAATTATCAAAATTTTATACCCTGCTTTTGTGCATTTCACCCTATCTCACGTCATCTATGCGGGGCGAAATAAGTGACGCCACAATGAACGTTGCATAGCAATCACGTGCAAAATGACGCGCTTTACGAAAATATGTCCTAGAAATTTTACATTTTGTCTCATTTTTGCATTAAAGAAATAGAATAGTCGTTTGTTTTTCGAGTAAGATCGATTAATATTTCATTTTGTGAATAACAAAAGCTTTATTTTCACTCGTGGCTCTGCCACTCGTGAAAATATAGCTTTTGTTGTTCACTCAATGAAATATAAATCGATCTTACACTGAAACAAACGATTATCCTCTATGTATTTACAGCCTCCGGAGTCACAATCCAGCAGATATCATCAAGCCAACAGTCACAGTCGGGTATGAACCCAGTGAACTATGGATACGATCAGAAATATTAGGTCAAAGCCTTAGAAAAATAATAAATACTTCCATTAATTGTTTGTTGTATAGCAAAACGTCGTAACTGTGGCCCATTCAAGACATAGTTTCTAGCTTTCGCAATACTTAAGACAACGTACAGACAGACAATTTTTATCCATTACTAGATTATAAAAATTCAGATTGAGATGTTTTAAGGAGATATAGACGAATAAATGATTCCATTTGGTAGGGAAGATATCCTGCTAAAATGAAGTCAAAACTTTTTACGGTCAATCAGTTTTTTTCCCAAATGTGTAATCCATTTCCACGATGGATACCAAAAGCATGGTTTGTTTTTAGTGAGTCGGGATAAATCATCTTCACTCCTAGTAACCTAAGTAACACGCAACTGCAGACGTTTTAGAATCGTTAAAAATGTGATCGAATATGTCGACGTCAATTTTGGCCTTCCTTACCGCTAAAACGTCGAGAGTAACTGGGTGTAGCTAGTAATTTATCATGCAATGAAGCCTGTATTGACCTGATATCACCTGTCTGATAACATAACATATCAGGCAGTCTATTTTTAGAACATTTTGCATACACTGTGCCTGAATTTCTTTGATTTTAAATCTTTATTATATTTAAGCGCTAAAAATGATTGAGTGATAAATAGACTAACAGGTAAGTGTCTTAGAATATCAATCTTACCAGGTCTCGGCTCCCAACCTCGACCAGATTACATTGATATTTTATGACACTAAAATGTTATTCTCTATTTATGTCTATAGCAATGTTCAACTGTTTTGTTTTTTCTTTTTTTCCTAAAAGTATTTTACATTTTAACTAACGATTTTGAAAAATACATACGATACGTTCACCGGAAAAAAACCTGCCTAAATGATAACTAAATTGACAAAAAGACATAAAACATAATTCTAGAAAAGAAATGCAATATTTGTTATTCGTAAAACAAGAAAATCATGTTTTTTTCCCAAAGAGAAATAAATTTTTCAACCTGTTAAGGTTATTATTTTCCATCAAACCTTAATGATTATGCACTGAAAGTAAGTAAGACAAAAAGCATTTAGATAAAATAAATTCTCCCTTTCTCTCAAAGTTTTTTTTTCAATATTTTGCAGTCTATTTCCATTAAAGCACATTGAATTAACGTCTGCGGATTCTTTGAATTGGATTAGTCTAAATTGTTTGTCCTGTAATAACCGGATTTAACACATAAAATTTCAAAATGACGTCATTAAGTCAGGTTTTCCTAGAGAACGGTTCATATATGAGACCCGTCACGAAAAAAGGGACCATCTGGGTAGTCCGTTAAGTGTCGACTCTTGTCAGACTGCGCGGATTGCGCAGACTGACCAGGGTTGAAACTTTTCACAATGTGCTTATTTTCTGAATCTATAATGATCAATCTACCTTCCACTGATTTTTTTTGAGATTCGACCTCTGGTTGACCAACGCTGGACCCAATCTCTTTTTCTAATATTTGTTAAACAGCTTTCCCAGATGGTTCCTTTTCGCGTGACGGGTCACATTTATGTATGTGTGTGTGTGTGTGTGTGTGTGTGTTCAATTCAACAGGCATAGCGATCGAATGTGATTATAACTTCCTCTATGATTTGTGTATCTGTGTATTTGAATATAACATCGACTCTCACCTTTGTATTTTTCTTTAAAATTGTAGAAAATAAAACTTTTTATTAGTGTTTTACTTATCTATCTCAAAGCGTTATTGACTGGACTTACAGGGTTTGACCCCTGCAAGGCAGGGTTGACTTGCGAATAAAAGTAATTCGAAAAATAACTCGGACTTTCCCGTGAACTTGAAAATACCTCAGACGTGAATTAAGCAACTTTGTGAAATTTTTAGGTATTTCAGATTCTGGTGGTCGTTTGATCGATATGGTTAAAAAATATATCTCTAATGCGAGATCTATGGAGATCTTTGGGAGAATTACAATTTGATAAAAAAAACATGGTAAAACGTTGCGTTTTGTCATTATAACATGTGTAGTTTTAATCTTTCGTTTGTTTTTGTTTTACTCAACACCAATTTGATGCATTTGACGTCAGGTTTACCCATGTGGATAGGTGACGCTCTTTCGTCGCTTCGATTAAGATTCATTGTTCAAAACTAGCTGTTTATAATTTCCAAGATTTATGCCAATATATATATTACATTAATATACTCCGCATGGTTATACACAGTTACTTGCACAATCAACATTTTAAGATAGACCCCTTCCTATCTTATGGCCGATTTCCCCACCAACTGAAGAAATCGGACTTTTTTTCAATATTTTTTAAACGAACCGGCAAAGTCATCTAAGTTTCAGATAAAATGGGGGAATAACATGTTGTATTCGTTTTAAGTATAATTTTGACATTCTGTCAACCCATACTTTACACAAGAAAGACCTTAAATCTCCGACATTTGATGAAAGTTATCTTGACGCAACTCACTTGTCTCCCACCAATCGGCAAATTGTAGGAATGATAAGCAAAAAGGGTTGCTCTTGTGAAATGTTGTGCTTATACTGGTATGATAAATGAGAGTCTAACAATCGATAGATGCACCAGCCGTCGCGATTGAACACCAATGCAGTTGAAAGTGGCATTAACATCATACTAGAAGTATTATGACTTCAGGGAGTTGCCTATTCATAGTTCCGCAACGTTTCGGAAGTAATGCACTTTAACAGTGTTAACCGAGGTTTCCTAATGATCTCATTAGGAAACCTCAGTTAACATTGGGATAGATGATAAGTTTTGAAACGTCGCGGAACTATTAAGGATCAAAAAAAAAAAAAATTAGTAGTGACACAGTCACTTCAATAATAAAAGCTCTGAATGTTATGTGTGTACCAGAATGACAAAGTCTGCTGTAAACATTTTATTTCAGAATTGCGGGAGCGTGGAATGATTTCATCGGAAACATTCTTTATTACTAGTATATTGTTCACAAAACATTTCAACAGAGCCGGATTTCGCAGATCTCCCATTTTTCCTCGTATGAAATGAGCCTAAAGGATGTTGGTTCTAACCAGTAAGATCACATTCGCAAACGGTGCAGCCATTTACGCCTGTCTTCAGGGGGAATGTACCACAGTCTAACAGGCAGGTAACGGAAGGACAGGTCGGTGGCCCCGCACCTTGAAAATATTGATATGGTAGAATGTACAATGTAGTTCAACTGCGAAGAAAGGGGAGTAAAACAGATAGACATTATATATAAATATTCTATTCGAGCTTCGCTCTACCTACCTTCTACCTATTATTTTTTTTCAAATGGTGGGATCAACTCATGAGTAATTTGCATGTACTCAGTTAACACCATAGAGCGTTTGGAAAAAAGTTGTTTTGCGTCTCAAAATTCATATCTGTTTTCCGACCTCCTGATAAGCGTCAACCTACAAAATACTGATTATATCTGGATTTTTTTGCTTAAAATAGTAATTTGGCCATTATGTTTGCAAAGCCGAATCGAACAAACCGAAGAACAACGCCGATATAACGCAAAATGTTCCTTTGACGTCAGACGAACGAGAGCATACAGACAATAAATCTTCGATCTCACAGTACAGATGCCGTGACAAAAAGACAGGTCATAACCTATCCTCCCATTTCTTGTTCACTCAAGACTGACGGCATATCTTATTATCGATAACGTCGTTACGTTTGCCTTTTAAAGGACCGAGTATGTTGTTTATTATAAGCGTATTAAGGTAATGCGGACACTTAGAGGGCCATTTTAGGTCCAAATTTTGAATTGTCTGCAAATCATGCCTAATGCGATAAAACAATACTTTGAAGTACCTGATTTCATATTTCGGTCATAGAAAGGAATTTCATAACGTAGAGTTGACGTCATGACGTCATCAAGGGGCCGACCCCTTTTTTAGGGGACAAAATCAGTAATTGTCCATTTTTTCGGAAATAATAAACCGATTTTTATCCCGAAAACGCCATTTGCTTCGTTTAAAGACGCCAGATCTTATGTTCTATTGATATGCGGATATAAGTGTAAGAAATACAATTAAGTGTAACGTATTTAATGTTAATGCCTTCTGCGTTGCTATTTTCGAGTATAGTCACTGGAAATATTGCCTTTTTTCTCGAAAATTTGTCCGGTGACCTATGTTGAAATTTAGATATGTTGCTGCCAAACCAATCCGTTGAAGAAATTTGAAATCGGGTTAGATTTTTTGTAAAATTCGATTCCGCGAAGATAACGCAAACCAGAGGATATTTCAACGTCGCGTCAAATGTTCACAAAATGTTCTTTTAAATGGATAACACATACGTGTTTTATTTTTATTTCTTAAAATCACATCCAGATTTAAAACTTTTGAACCCTATATTTTACGATAAACCTAAATTTCAAATATTTTAGTATAAGTTTTTGCACGGAGATTGGCGCCAAATAAGCATAGTGCAGATGGTTTTAGTGCGACGTCGAATCCGACGAAAACTGTTCCAACAACTTCACAAAATCGAATTTAATAAAAAAAATCTAACCCGAAGACATATCATTTTTATATGATTAGTGCAAAGCATATTTTTTTCGCTACAAATAACAAAAAATCAGCATAGGTCACCGGACGAAATTTTGAGAAATTTCAACTTATTTACAAAAATTGAAATGAAAAAAAAAAGAACGTCAAATCTTAGAATTCGCGAAATTAAACGAATAGCTCGGGCGTTCTTGGACTTTCAAAATGGAACTTTTTTCGTGAAAATCGGCCGATTAATTCAGAAAATATTTGCAAATATTGATTTTGGCGGGTCGAAAAGGGGTTGGCCCCTTAATGACGTCACGACGTCAAATGAACGGGCTTCAGACCCTTTTCATTGCGTGTTCGCTAATTCTCGCACCTCAAATACAAATCTCAGGAATTATTGTGAGATTTTAAGAAAGTCGAAAATTCGACTATGTTATCTGTCCGCAGTTACCTTAATTCACGCTTTTTCGGGCGTTAACATTTGCAGAGACCCGAAAAATGGTGCGAAGCACGAGGGCGTTAAAGCATTATGAGTGTCTCTGCAAATGTTAACGCCCGAAAAAGCTTGAATTAACACTTTTATTGCATAAAAAGATATTGAAGAGCAAAATAATTTCATAGAAACGATATAGAACTAGTAACAAACCTACTTATATGCCGTCATGCATTACATCGTCCATCTTGTTTTTACCGGCGTTGCTTGGTTAATTTATGACGTCACACATTTTAACGCGGGACTTTGAGCAGCGGCTTTAGGAATGCTAACGTTGGACAAGGGAACTGATAAAGTGTATAGGCCCAGATCGAGAATATTTAAGTGAAAAAAGCCGGGCGTTAACGGTACGTGAATGTACTTGTAAATCCACGTTTTCTCTCGTAAATGCCCGGGTTTTGTCCGTTAACGTATGCTTATTACGACCCGAAAACGCACATTTTATGCAATAATTTTCATCAACTGCCAATCAGTTGTATCAAGCCCCATACCGGTGAACTACTCTAGTACTGTGGTTAAAACAACGACTGGCCTATCTTTCTGTCCATTCTGTATTTGACATTTCAAACAGACCAATTTTACCCAATTAACGTTATTCCAAAACGCCGATTTAAGCCTTTATTTCTTGTAGTTTTGGACGGTTCTTTTTTAAATCAAGATTTGCCTTAATACAAACAAATGACCCAAGTCGAATTTTATGGAACAAGAATCTTGGCGCACGTAATGTGCGTCATTTCACTTATACTGACATTGCGACTTTACGAACGAAGAAATTATACCAAATTGTATAGCAAAACCTGTGGTGCCGCGACGGTGTGCGAGGAGAAAAACTGACGTGAAAAACATTAAAAATGGTCTAATTCATATTTAAAAGAAATTCCTGATTTTTGTTGTTTTTTTTTTTTGTTTGTTTGTTTTCATAATATCTTATGAATTTTAGTGGTACATGCTACAGCGACGATCTAAAAGTTCGATTGGTCATAGTCAGCGCACATTAAACCTTATTTTGTCCTAATTCGTTATCTTTTTTCTGTGTATTTTGCGTACTGGGTGCAAAATTGGTATGAAGCCTCCCTTTTCTAACGACTAATGTGGTCAAATCAAAATTGCTTTCCATTTGTTTAGTATTTACGAAACACAATAAATGTGTTAGACATCGCTTTGATGCATTCAGGAAATTTTAAAAGAAAACCAGCAAATTTACCTAACATTTAGTGAAGAGAAACATTTTAAAGATAAAACGGTCTTCAATGGTTTGAAGGTAAATTTGGAAGAGATCGGTATTTGGTATCCAATGAGTGTGATATACATGATCATCAAAATACTTCGCCTTATTGTATGTAAAATGATTTTCGTTTAATAACTTTCTTTTCCCGAGCAATCCTGAGTTTATTTGAAATTTTGCCAGAGCCTAAACGTAACAATGTATAACTTACTTATTTCACATTTACAGACCGGACAATCACCCAGATATATAAGACATTTTGGAGTGTCTGGGCATTTCTCATCGAACGCTGGACAACCGTACTCTGTAAAATAAATTCATTGATCACTAGACGAAAACGTATTTTAGCTCCTTATATTCCTAAGGTAAAAAATATCAGGGCTTTAAAATCCAGGCAAAGTATACGAAAGTGTCAAAGAGGTTAGACCACGCTTGAAGCGAATCGGCCAATCAGAGAACAGTATATCAAAAGTATGCATCATATTTTTTTTTTTTTTTTGGGGGGGGGGGGCAGTCATTTCAAAAAGATGACGAGTATTTTATACGGCTCTTTTTTCGTAAAGACTTTCGACAGTCGCAAAAGTGCAAAAGATCTGAAAATGGTAACGGAAATAGATTCATAAGTGACTTAAGCATATTCACACTTGATTAGAGAATAATCACATCGAGATATACACTTTTTCATTATTTACAGGTTCGGGTAAAAAAATCCAGATAGCGTAAGAAAAGCGTGGTCTAAGTCAGATAGAAAATCTCGTGCCGCCTATATGGGAAATAGACATACCACGGCTCTCGTTTTCTATCCTATACGTAAACGCTTCGAATCTTTAATAACACAACCCATAGATTGTGGGAATGATGTTTGCACAAAAGAAATGGTCTGGAAACAAGTTTTCTTCTCAAATACTCGTACACGTTTAACATTGATATATCATAAAACGATGACACATAGAAAAAATCTAAGAATTGCGATTTACTTACCAAAAAAGTGCTTCCAAATAATTTAATGAAATTTACCGTCGAGTGTTGTCGTTAACACGGTTGTTGGTTTGGTTGTAGTGGGAATCGTTGTCGGTGTAGTTGTAAAAGTATGCGTTGTTGAGGGGGTTGTCGTAGTCCTTGTAGTGGTTGAAGACGTTGTTATCGGAGTAGTTGTTGTTTCAATGACACGTATTGTTGTCCGATATTTGGATGTTGGTTTAAAAGTAAATGGATGTGTCGTTGTTGGTGTTGATTTCGATGTTGTAGTTTTTGTTGATAGAGTGGTTGACGTAGTTGATAGGGAGGGAGTGGTAGGCGTAGTCGATTCTGTAATAATGGGCGGGGTTGTTGATGTATACGTCACTAACGGTGTAGGTGTTGTAGGAGGTGTAATCGTAATGAACTCTGTGGTTGTAGGGGTCGTTGGCGTTGTAGTTGGTGTTGTTGTTTGTGTGGTAGTGGTAGGTGTCGTAGTCCTTGTAGTTGTAGTTGTTGTTTCTGTTCGGAAATATGGAACGAGTTCATCATAAATAGATTATAAAATTTCAATAATAAACTTCTTACGAAAAAGTTAATCGTAAGGCAAAATCACAAATCGTGCCTGGGGATTTCATTCGTTGTTAGATTCTGCCTTGCAATATCTCATTGGAATCGTCCTCAGGAGACGATTCCAATGAGATAAAGCATGGCAGAATTCCATATTTAGTTACTACTGTACAAGCAATATTAATTTTTGACTTACGCAAAAAATGTTCGTAAGATGTTTAGCAAAACAGGCCCCCGGTGTACATCATCCATTAAGGAGTGCGTACATATTTAGGCCTTACTGGTGTTCATTTATTTACAATTATCTAAATGATATTTTTTTTCGTTTTTACACTTATAACGGTCTGAATGTTTATTTCTAAATATCTCCTAGAAATGAAAAAGAATATAATGAAATAACGTTTTGTAATTTCATTAATAATCATAGTATATGAGGCCAGTTGAAAAGTAATTTTATAAAAGGAAAGAAATTATTAGCAAGTATCCATAAAAGATCCTTCAATCCAAGTGGTTGTGGAGGAGTGGACACACCATTCGAGGCCCCCATTTTTGTACGTTATTAAAAAGAATCATAAATGATTTTGAAAAGGGTCAGCTACGGAACATTTCTGTCATGTTTTGTTAAAATTTTCACATTGTTTGGGGAAGGGAGTGTCTCAAAATATTTTTTGACTACTTCCAACGCACATTGTATTAAATACGGGTTGATTACAAATACCGGTCTTGATCATTTTAGGCTCAGTGAAGCTAAAAAGGGAGATGGTTATTGTAATTTACTCATCTATTTGGTTGAATAATGCAAAATTTTATGTAACGCTCTCAAACTGTCACGCCGTTTCAAGAATCTAAGTATTTGTTCTTACGTTCTTTTAAACTCTCCGAAGAAAACAGCACTTACTAGGGTCTAGACAAAACACACAACCACGGCTGTCTCTATAGTTTAACAAGGGACACTTTGGGTTGTAGATAAGACAAGGACCCGAACCACTTGTCGGTGCTTCCGTCTGACTTTTGGTGTCTTGTGTTCCTAAAACATATGGTGTATTTATGGCAAAAGATTGTTTACTAATTCTACTTTTGTTAACCGGGTTTTGTGAACAAGGATTTAATTCGACTTATATTCGCGATTTATTGAAAACGCGAAATAAACAATATCTCTTAAGTTTGGACGAGGATTAATTACAAATCAAAACGACGACTCGGGGCTAAAAGATTTGAAGTTCTAATGCTTGCACTAGGAATTAACAAAATTAAACGATCGCTTGTTAACTTATTAACTCGTTAAAACGTCTGCCCGACCCGAAGACGCGAAAATTAAATGACGCAAAATTTACTCAATCTAAATGAAGGCATCTGACCTAAAATACAGCAAGATGTTATAATTGAGGCCATGCTTTACATTTCCAACAATTTGAAAGTGCGTAAACGTAGACTGTGCAGATACACAGGCTGGCCATAGTCTAAGCTTTGTGCACATTTCAAATCGTTGGAAATGTACATTTTAAATAGTTCAAAGTTGAGTATTGATATTCAGTATTTAATTATCACCTCAATAAGGTGAAAAACATGGAGTAAAATATCCATTATTACATAATAATGTGTTTTACTATTTCATTTCATTTATGAAATTGCTGATATTAAGCGGCCCTGTTTAACTCATGATGAGGTTTTCTTATAATATACTCATATATATGCCTATGTTGAGAGGCACAACATGAAGTAAATTCCTTGCTCAGAAAGATTCCCCCGGCGTGGTCAAAATAAGATCCCAGGACCTTTGACCATAAAGCGAGCATCCTTATTACTAGGCCACGGACTCAAAGTTTGTCACGTTGAGACCAATATTTTGGAAAAAAAACTCAATAGTAAAAGAAGCATTTTGACTTTATACATTGTTTGAATCAAGCAATATCCTTTCGACCTTGCGTTTACTTGGTTGCTTTCGTATACGTTTATTGAACATTGAAGACCAGAAGGTCATAGATTGTGGCAGTCGATGAGGCAATCATCTTCGAAGAGTTCACAAGGCGGAGCCATCATTTTAAGAACAAAGCCTTTTTTTCATGAACGGCTTAGTTCAGTTTATAGTGTATTTTGTGTCAACTCTTAGAAAGACGTTTTATACGACCACGTTGACTGACCGATTGACTGAGTTTTTGACTGTATAATTAGCTTTATTGGTTGAATAGATGCTTGATAGATATATAATTATAAACAGAAAAGAGTTTATAAATAAATAAATAAATAAATAAATAAATAAATAAATAAATAAATAAATAAATAAATAAATAAATAAGAATAAATAAATAAATAAATAAATAAATAAATAAATAAATAAATAAATAAATAAATAAATAAATAAATAAATAAATAAATAAATAAATAAATAAATAAATAAATATTTATAAGAAAATAAACTACCTTGATTTTGAAGACAGGGACATGTCATACAGGGTGGAACGTACTTCATAATACATGGACAGTTTTTAACTTGAGGACATATACTTCCAACATTAGGTGGAGCATTCTCTAAAAACCGCCGGGATAAACTACTGGATACATCTGTAAAAGTTATGAAAAACAAATGTCAGAGCAATCGGTCAGCCTCGGCAATTCTACGGAATAGACCTCGGTTAATATAAATATTTTCAAACCTCAGGTACACTGAGAGGTACGTACATTACAGAATGATTCACTGACATAAACGAAAGATCAACTGTGGCTTTCTTCAAATGTTTAAAGCTTAAATTTGAGATTTCCGATTATCCTTAATATTAAACAGGGAACGTTTGGCAAAACTTCGAACCTCTTCCCATCAATTTAGTATTGAAACTGGTCGACTTAAAAAGATCGAACGAAATAAAAAAATATATTCTGTATGTGACCTTGGAGTTGTGGAGGATGAGTACCATATTTATTTTGGTGTGCACATTCTTTATATCGCACAGAGAAAAATATATAGATCGATATTTTACGCAAACACCGAGCATGTATAAGTTTATTAAGTGATAACACAAAAGTATTAAACAGTCTTGCATCTCACTGTTTAGAAGCTTTCAAACTTAGGAAATCTCTTCTAGAAAATTAATTTTACAAATATCATTATAATTTTTAACAACAATATCCTATATCTTTCGCATCTATATCCTTTCTATTGCTACTTTGCACAAGTATTTGTTAATTTTGTATGACGGTGATGGACTTTTAGTTTAAACTATACACAAATAAAATCTGTTCTGTTCTGTTCTGTTCTGATTTCTGGAATAATGAGGGCGCAGCCATTAAAGCGCGTTATTTTGCGTGTAGATTTGCCTGACGTCACAGTTATCAACAATCCCGCTAAGGATGGCGCTAGATAAAGCAAAATCAATACATGTACATATTTATATGTATCAAAAGCCCCTGGTTTGAGAAATATTTGATCGACAAAAACAAATGTTGAAGTAGGACTATCATGTTTTCAATACAGCTACAAGTCGTAATTTGAGACCCAGATATCGTCTGATGAAGGAAATAAGGAGTGTAAATATCGGAAATCGAAATATGATCCATCATGCAAACAACAACAACAACAACAACAACAACAACAACAACAACAAATGAAACTCCGTAAATAAAATGTTTGGAAAAAAAGGCTTAGATCAGGATACAGTTAACAAGACAGTGAAGATGACCAGATGAATGGTTTCGGAATGAGTTTGTAATGAAATTGATAAATGAATGTGTTGAGAGAATTTTGAGTGAAATTAAGAGGAAAATATATTCAATTACCGCTAATTTCGTTCAGGATGAAAAAAAGAGCAATATATATTACCTCCCTTTAATAAAGCAAGCGTACAAATTTATAAATAGCTTCATATTTCTTCAAGAACCAATCAAACGCGTATACAATTTCAATTACGTCAGTGAAATCGTCTGGAGCTTCTTTTGAATGGTTGGAGTGAGTGTTATGAGTGAATGAATGGTGCGTTATGCGATTGACTTGGAATCGTTTTCATCGACATGAATGTCGTTTTAACGATGTTGTTAACTGTAAGATCAATCTGAGGTCGCATTCAGTCAATGCTTTGACAAGAAGATAAAATAATCATTCCTGACACAGAAATCAGCCAAGTAATGGCTCTAGTCAGCCTGTGCAGAAGTTTGGAATAGAGATTTTATTATGATGAATATTACTTCGTACTTACGTGTCAATCTTAAAGTAATTCCAATAATAAAAATACACAATTGTGATTTCATATCTTTTGAATAAAAACAAATACGCGTCCGCTGTGTTTCTGTAAATTTAACGTTTAGAAATTATGACTTCCTATAATGCATAATTTAGGATTAATTCAAATTATTCATTTGTTTTGTCTTTTTTTTTTAAAGAAAAGTCAAATTGAATTGGTCTAATCAATTATTACGAGTCGCTTTTGTTTATTTATTCTTCTATCAATTTACATGTATTTTGTTGTCGATAAAATAGGTCTTTTAACTTCTAAAGGTCGAAAGGTCCTGGTAATATAAGGTTAAGGAATGCCTTATAAAACTTACCGTTTATCACTAGTTTTGATAAATCGTCATGGCACAACTGAAATATCGTAACTACAGGTCACCCGGGCTGTAGTTACGATTTTTTCGAGATCCGCCCACAATTGTTAACGATCTTTCTTCCATTTCTGTATTTTTCTACCTTTTAAACCCACTTATTTTACGCTCTCCAGGATTTCACAAATTGGACGAAATTAGCGATATTTTTTATTACCTCCCTTTAAAATTTCCGTTCTTTTCAATTTTTGTGTCTTCACGTCCCAATAAGACGGGCTAAGACCAACACTATTCAACAAAATAGTGGATTTTTTCGATTTGAATAAAATGTCAGTCGGTTTGATTAATTTCTATTTGTTATTGAAAAAAAATTGGAGCGTTTTTGAATGATTTGAGTGATTGTTTCGAATGAATGAATGGAGAGCTAAGTGAATGATTGAGAATAATTTTGATCGGAATGAGTGCCAATTTCATGAGGTTATCAACTTTATATTCGATCAAATAATTTTTCCAAAATATTCACTTTAAAAAGTTGTAAGATGATACCTTTAGCATGACGTGGCTCATTTTTTTTTTTATATTATTTGAAAAGTCTCAATAAAGGAACTCCAATATCCGAAGATGATACTGTAATTATTACAGGTCTATATGGAATAATAATAAAAAATCTTAATGGATTTGACCACAACTCACCTGTTTTTTTTTTTGTTGTTGTTTTTTTTTCAGGTGGACCACACCAAAAAAGTTTCACATTAAAAAAAAGGACGCTTTCCGTGTGAAAGATAGGCCAGACGTATTCAAAAGATGTAATCCATCGAAGATAGGATTGATAAAGTTTATCTTGTCCACCTGCAAATGTCATCACGATGTCACAACCCGTACAATGAACTTATTTCTGTCCGTTTTTTTTTTGTTTTGTTTTTTTTTCAAAATTTTAGACGGGCTGACTTCAATATATTGCGGACAATGGTCAGCCGTGTAGGAGTTCCGAAAACAAACCGTTTTATGTGATATATAGAGGGTATTGAATGATAGGTCACTAAATACCGAATATTATTAAACTCGTCATCTATAAACAGATAAAAACGAGACTGCGCCGAGTTTTTATCTGTTTTAGATGACGAGTTTAATCAACTCGGTATTCTACAGGCGCAAATTTGATATTCTATTTATTATTTGAGCTGCGTTTTTGCTATTAGCGACGAATTTCCAGAAAAATATAGATTTAAGTTCTTTCGCGATACATACGACGTTAGCAAATGTTTTATGACGCTTTTCACTATGAAAATATAACTATTCGTTCTTGGCTCGTTTGCATAGTTATTCCACAAGTGTAATAATGGCCCTCATACCTCAACGTTTTAGCCAGCGTGTGCCTAACTCGTTTGAGAAAACGACTAAGTTCGCAAAACGTCGCCATACGCTGACCTACATTTTCTTTTTGTCAATTCACGACGCGCTTGTAGCGTGTTCATAGCGGGTTTGAACGTGTGCGTAACGAGTAAGAAACGTGTCCAGAACGTGTTGATAGCGTATGTCAGCGTATACCAACGTTCTTGAGCGTGTGTCCAACGTTCTCGTAACGTCCTCGGAACGTGCTTAGCGTGTTTGTAACGCGCTGCTAGCGTGTTATAACGTGTTCGCAGCGTGTTGTGGATGTAAATATAATTTCTGCAAGAAATTACCACTTCAAATTCATTCTTTTAATATATAAACAGGCCACCGGCCACACCACATATTCAAATTCAAAGTATCGTGGTTCATGTAAAAGACAAATAGGAAAAGACGAAAAGAAAAATACACTGGTACTTGTTACATATGAAAACACGTATATAACAAACTAATAAAATTACAGGCTGATTAAAGCTTCTGGTACTTTTTACTCGAAAAATATTGCGAAAGGGTAAGGAACTACTTGTCATAATGCACTCCTTTCTTCCTCCATATGCTCTACCATGTAGGATGACTTTATTTCAAAATTTTGACGCAACGGATTTCGAGCCTTCGAAAAGCGCCTAAAGGTCACAGAAAACAAAAACAGTTGGATTAGGATGGATTGGGATAGTTGCTGTTTAAGTACCATTTCAGGATGTTTCTTCGTTCATGTTACTGTCCATGAATGTTGCATTTAGTTTCTGTTTCCCTAGTTCATGTTGGTTTACAAATTCTTTCGATAATCTGTTATGCAGAAGCTTCAGTGGTGGATCCAGATGGGAGTGGGGGTCAATCATCACCTCCATCTGTAGCCTAATATCCTTTTTAGCATGGATATTTAAATAAAAAGTGCATATTAATAGAAAACCAACCCCATATTTGTAAGTTTGAACCCAATTTGCAGATACCCTGAACATGTGATTGGGCTTGAGTGTACAGTTAATAACATCGTGAAATTGACAAGGTGAATGATTTTGGAATGATTTATGAATAAAATTGAATGAGTTTGTGGAGCGAGTTTTAAGTGATTTTAATGGGAGGTAATCCTATATCACAAATTTTGTTCGTGATGAACAAAATTTGCGATATTGATTACCCCCCTTTAATAAAAAAGTGCATACAAGTTCTGTGCACAGCTTCAAATTTCTTCAAGAACCTATGGGCGCTAACTTTTTGAATTATGTCAGTGAAATCGCGATATTGCTCTGTCAAAATTTATTTTGAATGATGTTGTTGATTCTATATTTTTCAATGGGTTTGATCGTTTTTGAATGGTTTGAGTGAGTGTTTGGAATGAGTAATTGGAGCGCTGAGTGATCGATATAGAATGGTTTAGATTGAGTTGAATGTCAATTTCACGATGTTATTAACTGTATTACCTCAGGAGTCTGAAACTAAAAAGTGTTATCGTCACTAGTGACAATATCGAAAAATTATTACACTGGGAAATCCCAAGATTTCACTGTCAGAAAAATAATAAAACGATATAATTTTAACGGTACAACGAAATTGTGAAAATGGTGGATATATTATTCAGTATAGATGTACATGTTTAAGTAAGTGATCAAAGTCTAATCATGCATAGACAAAATTTGACTTTTGATCACCCACTTAATTATGTACATCTATACTACATATTTTCATTTTTGTGAAACGATTTGTTCGATTGTCTGATTGTATGGGATGTAACAATGCCGTTATTCATATTGAAGTGACTGTAGCACCTAACTACGTTCCAGGCATTATTAACACAATTAAATGTACAGCTGATAACATCGTGAAATTGTCAAGGTGAACGATTTCGGAATGATAATTTATCAGTGTGTAGGTTGAGTTTTGAATGAAATTGTGGGGAGATAAAACTATATCAATAATTGGACAAAATTAGCGATTATTCACATAGGTGTACCTAGGACTTTGAAATGAATACGCACTCAGATGGCGACAACCAAAGAATATATAGGGTAAATGCGATATGTGGACTGTGATAAAAGACGAATGCCCTCCGTCTGCTCCCTTTTCATTATTGAGCGTTGTTGAATAATCAAAATATTGTAACTACAGCTTGAATAAGCTGTAGTTTCGATGTTACGATAATTCATCAACGATATTTTTCAACAGATAATTATTTCTTTTACGCACTTGCATAAATTGCGTAATGGGAGTTACGCCCTTGATTCATTACCTCACTTTAAAAATGTGTTTTCCGGTTCGTGTATCGTTTCGGACTAATCAGACGCCTCGGATTCCACATTCGAAAACAAAATTGTACAATGATTTGATCGATTTGAATGAAATGTTGATTGTTATGAACGATTATGAACTATTTTTTTTAAAAATTTCGGAACGTTTTTTAATAGTTTGAGTGAGTGTTTGGAATGAATGAATAGAGCACTGAGTGAGTGATTCAGATTGAATTGATCGATGTGAAGGTCAATTTCACGATGTTATTAACTGTACCATAAAACTTAATCCAAGCTTTATGATACTCAACGCACTACGTACTTTTCCACACCTTTTGTGACTGTGCTACGGCTATTGTCCAAGTCAATGATATTGAATGCTCTCAATTGTATTTGTTTGTATGGTGTTAAACGCCTTTTTCAACAGTAGTTAAATTTATTTCATGCCGGAAGATGCTTCTATTTATGGCATCACGTCGCTTCTAAAACAAGGACAACCTTAACACTTTGCAGTTTAATCCCTGCTTTTTACGTGCCTAAGATTTTATGATTGAGAAAACATTGTGAAAAAAGAAGAAATTGCTTTTGACAAGCAATTTCTTCTCTTTCCACACTATTTTCTACCCTACTGAATGGTTATTTTTCAAATTAAATCCACTTTTGATTTTCGTCTTCAAAACCTTTGAATTTGGACAGGTCCAAAATTTTGTAAAACAGGAAAGGGTTAATATATAATCTAAGCCGTCAGCTGCTCATCCGACTTAGGGTGTTCTATTCATGATTTGCCAGTGGAAGACAAATGGCGCGTGTCGCGGTGGCTTTTGTGCAGAACTGAAAGTGACCCTACGGTACATGATGTATCAAATATATTTCCCAATAAATCTTCGGCAAATATACGGAATAGAGCTCGGGAATAATGAGGGTGCAGACATAAAAGCGCGTCATATCGCACGTTTATTTGAGATCACAAACATTATAGAAGATGACGTTGAGAATAACAAAATAAACGCAAGGATAAATTGGGCATAACATAGTTTGATTAAAACGCGTTTTACTGTGTTCTGTTATAAAATTATGAAATGCCAAAAAAGAACTCCACAGACAATCGTAAATAATTAACAAAATGTGTTATTTCATCAAGCGTACTATTAAATGACCAAATTACCACCAGACGCCGAATTATCCAAAAACGACCCAAAATAACTACACTTACGTCCGAGGTGCTTTCCAGTTTACGGTAAAGTCCGAGCGATGCGTCGAATGGAAAAAGAGTATTTCGGTGGCTCAGCGCGAAACAGCTGTAACTCCCTATATGTTTATAGGGAGTTACAACTGTTTCGCGCTGAGCCATCGATTTTCTGTCCTCGGGTATCGACCCATAAATTGGAGTTGGACGACCTCGCAACTTTGCTTTAACAGTCGGTAGCATTCTGCCAAATGCCGAGTGGATGGGAAAAAAGTCGTGAATACTTTGATACAACCTTTTATTAATCAAGAAATGCTAGAATAAGCATGCTACAAAAGTAGTAATAATTATAGTCAATAGAAATTCAATGTTAAATATGATTCAAATCCGTTATTAAATTTTCATTAAAATCGGAAAGTATTATACTTAGATAGAATACAACTCTTTAAATGTAAGCAAAACGTCTGGTCTTATGTATTTACTACGGTAACCTTTCCTTCTCGTGAAAAATAAATGCGCTATAATCAGATTTTTCTTTCACATGAGACATTGGAAATATACAGTCATGTATCTGATTGCAAACTGTAACCATTCTATTTGACGTTAAGTTAGTCACAAGTTTGATTTTGCCGAGATGTCTAATACATTGAAGGAATCCGTCACTCTCATTGAGGATATTTATAATATGACTTACGTTGCCGAAGTTGAATAACCCCGTTGAATGTTTTTGATATTACACGGGTGTTATTACACTAGTGGAATAACTACGCAAATGGGCTCAGAGCGAATAGCAACGCTATTTTGTAACGCGAAAATGACGTCATAATCTATGTTTTGTGACGTCATTTTTTAACGACGTTATAAGTTTCGCGGAAAATTGAAACGTTAAATTTCAAGAATTTTGCCGATTTTTCGCTAAAATTCGGGTCATATTATAAACAGAATATAAAATTTGTGCTCATAAAATACAGAATTTATTAAACTCGTCATCTAAAACAGATAAAAACTCGGCGCAGCCTCGTTTTTATCTGTTTATAGATGACCCGTTTGATAAATTCAGTATTCAATGACCACTCATTCAATATCCTCTATTGATAGAATAGACTGAGTGACGCTTTTTAATAAAATTGAACATAATTAATGAATATCAAATCAGGTATATGTACGCTTGCAACATTAGCCGTTTTTTAAATGCAGCATTGCTCATAACTATCTTATTGCACTTTTGTTTTACATCTTCAGATTAATATTTGAAGATTTAAAGCTATCATAACAAAACGAATAAGTGCGTGTTTTATTGTATATTTTGAATATAACTGTGCAGATACCAATATAAGTTTATGTACAAATGACGTCATCTACCGACATCAAAATTTGAATATGTCGAGGTTAAATACAGGATCTTTGATGCATTTACGCCTTTCGACGTTGCAGTCTAATTACATTAAGTGAGTGTTGAAAAAATTTTTTTTCGAGTTGTGAAGACACTTACGACAGCGTTAAATCGGGTCCTCGATTACCTGGTACCTGTGATTTTGATTTCCAAAAATAGTAAGAATAGGAAGCCCCGACAGATACACCGGTGTGTCCTTTTGCCTGCAAATAACGATAGAGGTTTTATTTATTCAATCCAAAACGAGAATGGATACCAATCACATAATAGATTTATTTTTAATCTCTATTTGTTTTTTTCTTCGTCTATTTGTGTTTCATTACTTGCGAGGTCGGTATACAATGTCATTTTGTTTCCAATTGTCATTTTCCCTGAGCGACCCCTTTCATCAATATTGATCCACCATCGTGCAGATAAATCACCGGCCACACAATGTAATCAATATGGCTGCCACTCTTCGTGTATGCTCGGTAAATGTCGGGATTAAACGTATTGTCGGAAGGGACGTCCCATTTGAGGCATACAGGGGGGTCCTGAATACACATCATCCAACAGATTTCGACACATTTGGAAATGTATGATTGGCATGTGTCCACAACGTCGTCACCAAAATCAGTGTTGTTGCGTAGTTTTTGGAGCACCTCCTACAAAAGAAAGCAGATGATCTTAGAACATTATAGCATCTGTCTTTACAGAGCTATAGTCGATAATCAACAAAATGGGGTCCCAAGAACTCAAGTGAGGCGCCCTTGCGTAAGGTTCGGGGTCCCAGCTTTAAATATAGATTCTTTCAGCTATATGTTCATCATATAAACTCTCATATGTGAAATGTTGAGTAATTCTCTTGTTTAAAGTTTAACAACAAATTATCGGTCAACATATTCTAACGTTTGAGGTCCAACTTCCGAGAAGAGTTAAAGATTTTAGCACACGTGCGCTCTCTGTATCTGGAACAGGGGCCCGTTTTACTAAACATCTTTCGATCATTTTTTGCGTAAGTCAAAAATTAAATTTGCTTCTACAGTAGTAACTAAATATGGAATTCTGCAATGCAATATCTCATAAGAATCGTCTTCTAAAGACGATTCAAATGAGATATTGCAATGCAGAATCTAACTAGAAAGCCATGAATGGCTTGAGTCGCTCCACAGGCTTGAAATTCTTGTAAAAGCAAATATATGTTTTGACTAGATTTGTAGATATTAAGGGTTCTACTGATGTTGAAAAAGATTTTCAAAGTTTCTACTATATAATAGATAGAGAAATGACCTCTGCTATTAAAAGACATATTTTTCATCAAATCAAAATAATTTTTAGATGCATGATAACAGGTCACCCAAAGATCATGCCAAAAATATTTGATTGATATTCATGAGTTACATTCTGAGAAAATGTTTTCCATAGTTTCCACTATTTAACATATTGAGAATTGACCTCCACCCATAAAATGTATATTTTTCATCCAATCAAAATAATTTTTGGTAAACTGATAAAGGGTCACTCAAGGATCATTCCAGTGAAATTTGGTTGATATCCATCAGTTAAATTCTGAGAAAATGATTTTCAAATTTTCCACTATATAACAGATAGAGAAATGACCTATGCCCATAAAATGCATATTTTTCATCCAATCAAAATAATTCTTGGTACACTGATAAAGGGTCACTCAGGGATCATTCCAGTGAAATTTGGTTGATATCCATCAGTTACATTCTGAGAAAATGATTCTCAAAGTTTCCACTATATAACATATAGAGAAATGACCTCCGCCCATGAAATGCATATTTTTCATCCAATCACAATGATTTTTTGTAGACTAATAAAGGGTCACTCAAGGATCATTCCAGTGAAATTTGGTTGATATCCATCAGTCATATTCTGAGAAAATGATTTTCAAAGTTTCCACTATATAACATATAGAGAAATGACCTCCGCCCATAAAATGCATATTTTCCATCCGATCACAATGATTTTTTGTAGACTGATAAAGGGTCACCCAAGGATCATTCATGTAAAATTTAATTGGTATCCATTGATTAGAATCTGAGAAAACTCACTTTTTACCATATTTGGAAATTAGCCACGCCCATTAAATCCATGTTTTTCATTGGATCAAAATTTCTTGAACAACTTTGAAAGAGGGTCACCCAAGGATCATTCCTGTGAAGTTTGGTTGAAATCCATCCTGTAGTTTCTGAGGAGAAGATTTTTAAAGAAAAGTTTACGACCGGACGCACGCACGGACGGACGGACGGACGGACGGACGCACGACGGACACAACGCCATGACAATAGCCCCAGTGGCTTTCAGCCAGTGGAGCTAAAAATGTATGAAAACACCTGGTGCAATTTAAGATTTTTACTTACGATCAATTTTGTCGTAAGAAGTTTAGTAAAACGGGCCCCAGCTGATTTAGTAACCCTTTTCATGATATTTGATATAAGGACATTAGATAATCTTCTAACTCCGCTTGGAGTGATTTGGCTACCATTTTTCTGTAATACCTTTATCACACAGTGGAGGAATACCCTACCCTTTCTAGAACTAGAACGACTGAACTGGCTGCCATCTTTCTACAATGTTTGAGACCTTTGTAAGATAGTGGAGTAATTTATCTATCTTTTTTATAACTTGAATGACTGACTTGGCTACCATATTTCTTTAAATTGTGATACCCTAGTGAGAAAGTGAAGTATAAGTCTACCATTTCTATAACTGGAATGACTCACTTTGCTATCATCTCTCTCAAATGTTTGACACCTTTTTGAGATGGTACATGTAAAGTAATTTAGCTACTCTTTTAATAACTGGATTGACTTACGTTGCTATTAGTTTTCTGTGATTTTAGAAACACTTGTGAGATAGTGAGTTTTTTACGTACCCTTTCTATAACTGGAATGACTGACTTGGCTACCATTTTTCTATAATCTTTGATACCTTTGCGGACTTCTACGGGAACCTCCGGAAGTTTTTCTCCTTTAACCTGTGAATGATTAGGAATTTTTAGTAATTAAATTACAAAATCAATATCATCGGAAACGGTATTGAATAAAAGGTCAATTTTCGATTCTTCAAATTCATGAACAAAAATGATATTAGCACTACTAATACTTTCCATGGACACTTAGACCGCATCATTGGTAATAAATGATAATTATGGGATATAGAAGCACAAGTTTCTTATATAATTAATTAATGACGGGTAAAAGCGACCGGCAATAAATATTGTAAGAAAAAAAGATTGGGTATGGAATGGGTAGACCGGACAAATTTTTCGGATTTTGAAAATTTTGTAAGATAATACGACTACGAGAGATTTCAAAATTGTAAAAATGTGAAAAGTATCGACTCTGGTCAGCCTGCATAGTCCAGGTTAAGGTTATATAGTTAGCACCGTCTACACGCAAGTAAGCATACAAACACTTGAGGCACAACAGTGCATTCAATGTTTTTCATGCTTAAGGTAGTAGACCCGTAATATATCCATAATGTTTTAGAAGCAATGAACTTTAACAGTGTTAACCGAGGTTTCCTAATGATTTTCATTAGGAAACCTCGGTCAACATTGTGAAAGATCATGTGATCCGAAATATTGCGGAATTATTACGGCCCCACTACCTTAAAGAACACAGCTCTCCGCTAGCTATTTTTACGTTCACTACTGCCTAGTTTATTTTTTACTTTTAACATTTAAACATTGACTTGCTAACACATAGGCTCGTTGACTTGTTCCGTAACAAACTTATTGGCACATTAAAACATAAAGCTCCAAAAAGCATAAGCATACGTACACCAACAAAGACAAGGAAGAAAAGCAAAGGAATAGAACGAAAATTCATTTGACATATCTGATACAATTCTTTACCCAGCCTACATATATACTCGTTCACTGCCTCATTTAATGTAAAGAATTATGGGCGCAAAAAGTATTATATGAATCGATGGACTTTTTAAATTAACTTTTTTACGCACTTACAAAAGTTTTGGGCCGTCATTTCGATTTATCATCCAAATTCTCAGAAGCATTTTTTTGGAAACAAAATATCTGTACAAGCTATGAAAACGGTTACTAAATATAAGAGCAGATGACAACGATAGGTGACAATTGCTATATCACGTGTAATATTTTTTTGAGTGATTGGCCTTTCACAACTCATTTTTTTAAACTTCCATTCATATCTACATTTGATATGTTACAAGTTTGTGACAAAGAAATATCTTCAATGACATAAGGATTGATGGCAAAAAACTATATTGCCCCTCAACCAGTCTATCAATAAGAGCCCTAACAGGGCCTGTATTGCTCCACCGACTTAAGATCACTAACAGAGAGATAGATAGAGGCAATTAAACGATGATTAAATCACAATGCATTCTGAAGACCCCTTGATAAAATTCGGCTCCAAATCATTAGACTGGTTTACTGCCCCTAGACCTATCGATATTCTCAGGCAGCGGGCTACCAGTTTACCAAATCATCAGACAGAATTTTCTTATTTTTCTTTTGTAATTATTTACCAACTTCAAAAATCAATATAAAAGCGGAACTATTTTCAGTTTCAGACGAAACTGAGAAACATATTTGAATATACATGTATAAGGAAAACAATCCTTCTCCAAATCCTTTGGCGAAAAAAGAAGCACTGTAACACTTAAACGCCTTGTATCTGTAAGGGATAATAAGCACCACCCAAATACCATGAATTAGACCTAGAACCAAGTGACATCTCTACAAAAGTACATTAAAATCGGATAAAATAATTCAGCACGGGTATATTGAGAGTCCCTTGTTTCAGCCTTGACGACTTTTTTAGCCACGAAAATATGAAGATTTCATTGAATATTTCTTTAAGAAACCATGAAAGAGGATAACGGAGGACCATATTAAGGTACCCCGACACCATTTGTCACTTGTTCCAATCTTTATTAAATAAATATTTCTTTTAGAGTGTACCTATTCGAAAATTTGACAAAAAATCAGCATATTATTGGATAAGTAACATTTACAAGACGAAAATGCAGGAAAAAATGTTCTCGAAAAAATACTCTTGTTTTCAGCGAAACCCATTTTCTCTTAAAATCAACAAAAAACATACAGCTACATAAAATATGTAACCAGACGATGTTTTCTGGGTTCGTTTGTAATACTCGTTTTCATTGGTTTCTTTGATTGATTGGTTTGGGCGCGTTTTACTACGTAATCTCTTTGTTCCGTTCCACTCTGGCGGTTTCATGGTCGAGAAGTCACGACAATTGACAGTCTATTTGGTTTCATGAGAAATCAGAGAAATCCTAGTAAAACGTTGGTATTGAAGGTTTGTAAATGTTTCCTACATTCCACTGTTCTGTGCGAGACGTTCGATTGATTTGTTGTTATGCTCCGGTTCCAGATCGGGTTGCTAGGATCGTGTATTATTCATGTCATTAGATTTCGCGCCAGCTGTTTATGTTCCGTTTCGCCCCGTTACCTTTCGTACCTACCTCTATAACTTGCATGTTTTTAATACTAGTCACCTTGTTTTACAGGATCACGCACGATAGCAGGATGACGGACGATTTGGTGTGATTGTACATTCAGTTCCTTAAACTGGTAAGTGTAGATCGCCTGCTATTGTGGTATTTATAGATCTGCATATACATAGCGGTAAGAGGGGTACTTAGTATGATTTATTGTATCGTTTCAGATTGTCTTATTTCACGATTACGGGTTACATTTGGCGCCCACCGTAAATAACACACATGTGGTGGTGGTTATGTGATTAGGTAGTTGATGATGTTGAATTGAGAAGATTCGTGGAAGAATCTTAATTGTCGAGGGGGTGTATGTAGCCGGGATGTGTATAAGGGGTGTTTGTACTGCCTTGCCGTACAAGCTAGCTTTTATAGCGACGTGGTAGAGCACTTGCTTTGGGACACAGAGGTCCCGGGTTCGAATCCCGACGGAGTCGAATAATTTATTTGCGGGTCACAAATGGCGCCCACCGGTTTGTAGAGTGACAACAATTTATTATCACCGCGGGATAGACTGCTTTGTTGGAGAAACACTTTCATCGAAGAAGATCAACGTTGGATCAGGATCGGACGTGATTAGTGACAGTGTTTATCGTGATTAATTGTGAAACAGTGTAAATTTGTGATGTGTATTTGAAAAAAAGGATTTAGGATATTGTCGTGAGTAGAAATGTTTGTTTTATTTGTTCGCTAAATGTTTTAGATTTCAATCCCATAGTCAGCACGATTGATCGGATCCAGTCTAAAAATACAGTCTAAATCAGAAATAGTCTAAAATTTCGATCAGTTCCGACAATGTTTTGATCTATCTGAATGGTTTTTAGCATAATCAGGCGGATATAATTTCCACTGAATACACGACCATCGTTCAGTAAGATTTTTTGACAGACAAGAACAAATACATGTATACAAATAGTTCCGTTAAACGTACGGAGATATTTCTTTAACAAACATTTAAAACTATGATAATGCTATTTCACCGGCTAGTACCGTTAGGTTGATTTTCATAAACTGTGTGTATTTGTGAGAGTTATTTTTGGCATGAGAGAGATGCATATTCACGTTTCACTACACTTTAATTCTAATAATTGGGTGATTGGCTACTAACATGTTTTCGGTCAAATAACATCCTGTCTTTATACAGCCCTTTTTCCTTTTCCGATTGCGCTCGAATTTATTGTATATGGATCATCCCATTTTGTTATTTAACAACAAGTCATGTGTCTCTTTATTTTTCTGAAAGCGTCAGGTGATTAAAGCAGTTAACATTCATTGGCTGAGAAATTTCCCTCCATATGACGTCACACCAGTTCCTGTCCAAGGCAATGAATTGATTGGCCCAGCAAGTTTACGAGTACAATCGGCGTGAAACAGGTACTTTCATTGATAACTCGATTGAATCTCATTGGTTAGTCCATTTACACACTCGTGACATCATATACAGGTACTTGTTGTTTATTTTCTGGTTGAATTGACCTTTGACATTTGACAGACGACACTTTAGTAACGTAAATTAAGATACGATAGGTTATCACTCTTTATCGCTTATTATGTACATGCATAATTTAAATCGATTTACTTTCTTGCAGGGGTTTATCGTTATAACGGCTTAACCATTTTCCTGTTTCCGACGTAGGATAACCATTTAGTCGCTTCAGCTAATTACTAAATGTATTAATTGATTACATTGATAAAACTCTTGTTTACAGATTAGCTACACAATATCTACATAGAATTTAAGTGTGAAATATTGTAAAAAGAGATATTCTGTCATATCGTATTATCACATTTGTCTAGTGAAAACATTATTTCAAAAGGAACATTTTTTCTGAACATTTCAAGTAAGGAAATTATATGCTCCAGATAAAATAAAATGCTTCAGATATTTTAGCCATATATCGCGATTCGGATTTATAGAATATTTATATTACAGGTGTGTTCCAGATAATTTTTCTAAATTTAGGATGAAGTAAACAAATGATGCTCCAGATATTTATTCTTTGATGTCTTACTTATTAAAACATTCCAGAAAGAAGTGGTCCTTATTATTGAATCTAATATTGTAATTTAAGTTTAGGAATTTGCTTATCATACATGTGAATTTCCAGGTATGCTCCGGATATATTTTAAATTTTCACAGATGCTCCCGGTATTTGATGAATGGTAAAGGCTGATTTAAACAAGAGGGCCATAGTGGCCCTAAATCGCTCACCTGAATGAACTGTCAAAAATTGTTTAAAGTAGATTTAGAAAGGATAATGAATTCTTACCAAATTTCAGGTCGATTGGGCAAAAAATGATGCCTCTACACTCATTACAAGGTTTTTCTAAGATATGACCCTGTGACCTCATTTTTGATCCCACTTGACCCAATTTCAAACTTGACCTAGATTTCATCAAGATGATCATTCTGACCAATTTTCAGGTTGATCCGGCAAAAAATATGGCTTCTAGAGTGTCTACAAGGTTTTTCTAATATTTGACCCTGTGACCTCATATTTGACCCCACTTGACCCAATTTCGAACTTGTCCAAGATTTCATCAAGACAATCATTCTGATCAAATTTCGGGTTGATTGGGCAATAAATTTGGCTTCTAGAGTGTCTACAAGGTTTTTCTAATATTTGACCCCGTGACCTCATTTTTGACCCAACTTGACCCAATTTTAAACTTGTCTGAGATTTTATCAAGACAATCATTCGGACCAAATTTCGGGGTGATTGGGCAATAAATATGGCTTCTAGAGTGCATACAAGGTTTTTCTAAGATTTGACCCTGTGACCTAGTTTTTGACCCCACTTGACCCAATTTCGAACTTGTCCGAGATTTTATCAAGACAATCATTCAGGCTAAATTTCAGGTTGATTGGGCAAAAAATATGGCCTCTAGAGTGCATACAAGGTTTTTCTAAGATTTGACCCTGTGACCTAGATTTTGACCCCACTTGACCAAATTTCGAACTTGTCCGAGATTTTATCAACACAATTATTTTGACCAAATTTCAGGTCGATTGAGCAAAAAAAGTGGCCTCTAGGGTGCATACAAGGTTTTTCTAAGATTTGACCCCATGACCAAGTTTGTGACCCCACTTGACCTAATTTTAAACTTGTCCAAGATTTTATCAAGACAATCATTCTGACCAAATTTCAGGTTGATTGGGCAAAAAATGTGGCCTCTAGGGTGCATACAAGGTTTTTCTAATATTTGACCCTGTGACCTAGTTTTTGACCCCACTTGACCCAATTTCAAAGTTGTCCGAGATTTTATCAAAACAATCATTCAGGCTAAATTTCAGGTTGATTGGGCAAAAAATATGGCCTCTAGAGTGCATACAAGGTTTTTCTAAGATTTGACCCTGTGACCTAGTTTTTGACCCCACTTGACCCAATTTCGAACTTGTCCGAGATTTTATCAAGACAATCATTCTGACCAAATTTCAGGTTGATTGGGCAAAAAATGTGGCCTCTAGAGTGCATACAAGGTAAATGTTGACGACACACGACGGACGACACACGACACACGACACACGACGGACGACGAACGACGGACGACGGACATCCACCTAACCACAAAAGCTCACCTTGAGCACTTCGTGCTCAGGTGAGCTAAAAAAAAATAGATCGATTAAAAAAATTACTTAGGTTACAGATATGAAGAATATTAATTCATGCTCCGGTTAACGATGTTTATGTTTATTGGCTTTGGATAGTTAGAATTTTTAGGATATATTTTTTCAGAATTGCTCCGGATAAATTAATAATGATAAAACTAATAACAAAATATTTAGCAAATATAGCTCCAGGTATAACCAGTGTTGATGCTTCAGATAATAACATGTGTATTTGATTATTTAATGACTTAAAAAAAAAAGTACTATGTTTTCAATGATGTTGTTTATCTTATTTAACTGATTTACCTTGTTGGCTTATCTTGTTGTGAACATAGGAAATATGTCTTCACAATATTCTAATTTTGTTTGAAAGCATAAATTCAAACAATTGTCACAATTCATTTATGTATTGACTTTGTCATAAAATATTTTGACATCGTTAGTACAAGTGTTAGTCCATTACCTAAATGGTCTCATGTTTACCCATTTCCCAAAAGATATTTTTTACAGATTATATGCATTAAGGTGAAGTGATTAAAGTTAAATTGTGAAATTGATATTGACTATTATACATTGTGAGTACTAGACATCGATCTTATAGGCTAGGATCAGATCAGTGATCGAGTTACTGAAGTGGGAATTGTTGAAACTTAAGTGCCACCCACTTGTTCAGATTCATCACAATTGGGATTGAAACAGTGCTTGAACTTACGCATTTTATAGACATGTCCGAGGAAGGTGAAATGGAAGCATCGGCTTCAGGAATTTCAGTGGAGGAGGGAAAGCTTTTGGAAGCTCTACACTTACTCGGAATAAAGCCTCACATTGGCTCAGTGGAAGATGTAACAAAGCTTTTAAAGGTGTTTGGAAAATTAGAAGATGAGCCAAAGGAGAAGAAAATAATAGAGCCATCATCAATTCACGGTAGTTTTCACTACCCCAAGCTTTCAATATTCTTTGGAGAAGAAGGAAAAGGAGATGTGAATTGGACATCCTTTAGGTATGAGATTGAGGCTCTCATGAAGGAAGATACTTTTTCGGACATCCAGATTTTACTTGGCCTTCGACGGGCTTGTAGAGGCAAAGCCGCCGATAAGTTAAGACGACTCGGGACAGATGTGAAAGTCAAAGATGTTTTGGACAAATTTGATAGCGAGTATGGCTCAGTGGAGACTAGGGAGACAGTTATGAAAAGGTTTTACAGTTGTAAACAGTTAGATAGTGAGTCTGTCTCGTCATATGCTGCAAGATTGGAGGATATGTTCGATCAGGGTATCCAACTTAAAACCTTAAATAGGAGTGATGTTCAAATTTTAAAGGAAGTATTTCATGCCGGTCTGCGTAGGGATCTAAGGCTGATGTCGATGTACCAATTCGATAAGATAGATAATTACGACGAATTGAAGCGTGAAGTGAGAAAGATAGAAGCCAGCCTTTCAGAACCCGACAGCCCGGAGAGAAAGATGAAAACATGCAAGGCAGCTATACCTACGGAAAAGCCAAGTCAAGAGATGGCCGAAGTTAAAGAACTTTTAATGAAGCTGAATGATAGAATTGACAATTTAGAAAAAGAAAAGGCCAACACAGGTCAACAGCAGGGATACCAACAGAGAGGAAGAGGCTACAGAGGAGGAAATAGAGGATTTAGAGGAAACAGAGGAGGAAGAGGTAGAGGGAGAGGCAATTATCAACCTCAAAGACCAATAGGTGGTCAGCAATTCCAACCAACCTGCTGGACCTGTAATCAGAAAGGCCATCTACAGAGGGACTGTCCATCTAACAACGAGATAGTATGCAATAACTGCAATGAACCGGGTCATAAACAGAATTTCTGCCCAAAAGCTTAAGCGGACACGTTGTAGGATCGAACGTGAGCCGCAGAGACAAAAATGATCCTAAATTAGTCGGGCATCCCAATGAAACAGATATTGCAGTGAATGGGATTGCAACACGTGCTTTGTTGGATACAGGGAGTTGTGTGAGTGTAGTTTCATGTTCATTTGTTAAGAATTTCCCTGACCTAATGATACAAGATATTGGACAAATGCTAAAGATAGAGTGTGCCGATGGAAGCCCTTTACCATATAGTGGATTTGTTGAAGTAGACATTGAGATTGTTACAGGAATACCTCAATCAGAAGTGAAGAGATGTCTACTTCTTGTGATCCCAGACACTCCATATTCAGAACGAACACCAATTATACTGGGTACTAATGTTCTGAAGGAATATATGGATGACTGTAAAAGCAACTTCGGAGAAAATTTTTTGCGACAACCAGGATTAAATACTCCATGGTATTTGAGTTTCAGATCCATAGTTGTTAGAGAGAAGGAGCTTAGGAAGAACAAGAATGTGATAGCTATGGTAAGATGTGCTGAAACCACCAAAGTAATCCTGAGACCAAACCAGACGATCACTATTAAAGGGCACACAGACAAAGAACTTAACTATCCTACAACTACTGCTATTATTCAGGAAAGTAAAGATAGTAGTATAGCAGACTTCATAGATGTGACACCAGCTGTAATTCAATTGGAGAATGGAAAGAGAAAGAGTGTAGAAGTTACATAAAGTAATTTGACTACCAATACAGTGACAATATCTCCAAAAAGCATCATCGGTGAGATACAGCCAGTCAGTGTCACAGAAGAGGTTTTTGATCACATAGCAGATACAGACGAAGAACTGGATTTGATAGAAGGTCTTGCTATAGATCAAAACAATATCCTGACCCAAGAAGAGAGAACAAGATTAAAGGATCTTCTACAGAAACACAGAGACATCTTTTCCAAACATGAAGAGGATATTGGACACTGTGATTATCTTAAACACAGGATAGATTTGATGTCAGACAAAAACACACCATTCAAACAGAAGCATCGTAGAGTTCCACCTATGATGATCGAGGAGGTGCGGCAACATCTGGAACAACTTCTGTCAGCTGGCATAATTAGAAAATCCAAGTCACCGTGGGCTAGCAATATTGTGTTAGTTAGAAAGAAAAATGGATCGTTAAGGATGTGCCAGGATTACAGATGTCTCAACAACAGGACAGTTAAAGATGCATATGCTCTTCCCCGGATAGAGGAAATATTCGATGTTTTGAAAGGGAGTAGATTCTTCTCCACAATTGACATGAAATCGGGTTATCATCAGGTGGAGATAGAAGAAGAGCATAAGGAGAGGACTGCATTTACTGTAGGTCCACTAGGCTTTTTTGAATATAACAGGATGCCTTTTGGATTGTCGAATTCCCCTGCCACGTATCAGCGACTTATGGAAGAGTGCCTCGGAGACTATAATATGACCATCTGTGTTATTTACTTAGATGAACTTATAGTCTTCGGGGACTCGTTTGACGAACATCTCAAAAGATTAGACCTTGTACTGACCCGCCTAGCTCAGTGTAACCTAAAATTGTCCCCACAAAAGTGTATTTTTATTCAGGAGAAGGTAGGATTTTTGGGACATGTGGTGAGTGCCGAAGGAATCGAAACGGATCCGGCAAAGATTGAAAAGATAAGAAACTGGCCGTCACCAACTACTTCAGATGAGCTGAGATCGTTTTTAGCTTTCGCAGGATATTACAGAAGATTCATTAAGGATTTTAGTAAAATTACCAGACCGCTAGCAGAATTGTTACCTCCAACGTCGAAGAAGAAAGGCAAGCCCAAGATCCAAGAGGAGTGCAAATGGACAGAAATTGAAGAAGAGGTCTTCACGAGATTAAAAGAAATACTTTCGACGCCACCAGTGCTAGCTTACCCAGATTTCTCGCTACCCTTCGAACTACATACTGACGCTTCAAGCAAGGGGCTAGGTGCTGTTTTATACCAGGCACAAGATAATAAAAAGAGAGTGATTGCATTTGCCAGCCGGTCGTTGTCTAAGTCAGAAAAACTACAGCGCCTTTAAATTGGAATTTTTGGCATTGAAATGGGCTGTAACTGAAAAATTTTCAGACTACCTCACGTTGAACCATTTCACAGTTCTTACGGACAACAATCCTCTCACCTATGTGCTGACCACAGCAAAATTGGATGCTACTGGACACCGTTGGGCCTCTGCACTCGGAGAATACTCATTTGATATCTACTATCGACCAGGATTAAAGAACACCGATGCAGATACGATGAGTAGATACCCTTTTAACAAATATGACGAAGGCGTAGCAGAGGTAGACCAGGATACAATCAGAGCTGTGTGTAATCGTGTTCAAATATCATATATTGAAACATTGCCAGTTTGTTCATTGGACATCGTCGAAGCAACAGAGATTCCTGGTCAGAGCTTAGCATTGAAAGAATTAAGAGAAGTTAGAAAGATTCAGAGAGCAGATCCGCTAGTAGAGCGGTGGAGAAAGGCAGTGATAGATAAGATGATGCCAAAACAATTATGGAACAGTGATGATTTGACTATGAAAAAACAGTTCAAGAACTTTACAATGAAGCGTGGTCTCCTGTTTAGAATAGTTAGAGAAGAGGAGAAGGAGATAGAACAGCTTGTGATACCATCAGAAGCAAGAGATGAAGTCTTAAAGAGTCTTCATAATGCAGTGCGACACCCCGGAAAAGAGAGAACTCTTCGGCTACTGCGAGAAAGGTTTTATTGGCCAAGCATGAGCAACTCAGTTGATAGATGGGTTGGAAAGTGCGAGAGATGTTTGAGGAGAAAGTCATCAACCAATCAACGAGCACCACTTATAAATGTGACAACAACTTATCCTTTAGAGCTCGTCTGTTTTGATTACCTCACATTAGAACCGTCTAAGGGTGGTATTGCTAACATATTAGTAATAACAGATCATTATACGAAATATGCCATGGCAATACCAACCAGACACCAGACAGCTCGTACGACAGCAGAGGCATTCTTTAACAATTTTGTGCTAAATTTCGGGATACCAAGCCGCCTCCACTCGGACCAGGGAGCTAATTTTGAAAGTGACATAATAAAGGAACTTTGCCTCCTGACAAACATGAAAAAGTCACACACCACTCCCTACCACCCTCAGGGAAATGCTTGTCCAGAGCGCTTTAATAGAACCCTGTTAGATATGCTTGGGACTTTAGAACCACACCAGAAAGAAGACTGGAAGAAATATATAAATTCCCTAGTCTACTTTTACAACTGTACTCCACATGAGTCAACTAGATTTAGCCCATTCGAGTTGATGTTCGGGCGTAAACCTAGGCTGCCCGTAGATGTGGAATACAGCAGCATTATGTAGGAGCCAAAGGCAAGAACCACAAGAGAATACATGGAAGATCTCAGGGACAGAATTGAAACAACAAGAGAATTAGTAGAAAAGCATGTTGGTTCTGCAAAGAAAAAACAGAAATACCAGTACGATAAGAAGGCTAAGGCAGTTGAACTGTCAATAGGGGATAGAGTACTGGTAAAGATAGTGTCTTTTAATGGGAAACACAAAATAGCTGATAGATTCGAAGAATCGAATTACATAATTATTGATCAACCTCGCAATGACATTCCTGTTTACAGAGTTAGATCGGAAATATCTGGAACAGAAAAGATTCTACACAGAAACCTTCTTACAAAGATTGAAGGCAGAGATAAAACAGAAGATTTAGAAGATGATACAGGTGTAGAAAAGGAATCTAGAGATACTGGAAGAAATTGTGTCAATATGGAAGATATGAAGCATGACGTCATGAAAGAGGAAGAAGAGTCAGATGACGAAGTTACTTGTGTTAGCAGAACACAGTGGCATGGGGACGCCCATCACTTCAACATCGAGACTCAAGATGAAGCGACGGAAGTGCCAGATGAAGAGCAAGATAACAGTCTTGCCGGTGGGGCATACAAGAATGAACCAGATGCTGAGGAGAAAGAGACAGAAGGCACCTTTCAAGTTAAAGATGAAGGGGTACATGTGGAGAGTGTTGATGAAGAGCATTCTCACGATGAATTTGAAGTTATGGCTCAGGAAGCGAAGGTTGATCAAGAAGACATTGAAGAAGAAATAGATGAAGGTGTAAATGGTGCGAAAGCCAGTGCAAAAGAGACAGAAGAGCCTGTAAAAAAGCAAGATAAGGATCAGCCTGTACCAACACCTAGAAGATCTACTAGACAACGAAGGCCACCAGATAAATATGGAGAGTACGTGACCAAGGCTATGTGTTCTAGGCCATTTGATAGTAAGATTCAAGCCCTAGATGAATTAATAAAATCTGGTGTTCTTTACAGTGTTGATACGGATACTGCGCAGAAATTAATATCGACTATCATGAACTGAGTAATCATTTTAACTTTTCAGGAGAGATTATTTTTTAATAATTAATGTATTTCTTTTAGCCATTAACTCTGTTTTGCAATGTTGTCAGAATTACAGGTGTGTAGACATTTGCACTGAGCGCAATTTCAGAGAGGGGAGAGGATGCAAGTTATGCAATTTTGTAGTCCAAATGATCTGTTGTTTACTTATGAGTATCCCATTTTCAGATTACAGATGGGTGAAATTATCCTTTCTAGGTTTTTGGACGTAGAGGTTGCGACAACAGCTAATTACACTCATAGATCGGATTGAGATATTGCGGCTTTGTGATGATAACATTGTTCTGTTTTATGTATAATCAACGGGCTAACGAAACGTTTTTTTATTATTCTCAGCAAATTGTGTTCCAGCTGAATTAATGAAATTAGTTATGCTCATATACACTAATGTTATGTTTCTTTTGAAAAAAAACTAGCCTACCAGATGGCCTTTACACGCGTGTATGCTTATCTCAAAATTATTTCTTTCAACAGAATCTGAAGATTTGTACAGTAGCTAGAAATTGTATTACAATAATGTATAGTAGTAGTTGTAGTTATTGTGTAGGTTTAGAAATTAAGTATGACGTTGACGTGACGCTGACGGGACAATGACGGGACGTCATTTTTTCAGGCAGGGCGAGTATGTAACCAGACGATGTTTTCTGGGTTCGTTTGTAATACTCGTTTTCATTGGTTTCTTTGATTGATTGGTTTGGGCGCGTTTTACTACGTAATCTCTTTGTTCCGTTCCACTCTGGCGGTTTCATGGTCGAGAAGTCACGACAATTGACAGTCTATTTGGTTTCATGAGAAATCAGAGAAATCCTAGTAAAACGTTGGTAATGAAGGTTTGTAAATGTTTCCTACATTCCACTGTTCTGTGCGAGACGTTCGATTGATTTGTTGTTATGCTCCGGTTCCAGATCGGGTTGCTAGGATCGTGTATTATTCATGTCATTAGATTTCGCGCCAGCTGTTTATGTTCCGTTTCGCCCCGTCACCTTTCGTACCTACCTCTATAACTTGCATGTTTTTAATACTAGTCACCTTGTTTTACAGGATCACGCACGATAGCAGGATGACGGACGATTTGGTGTGATTGTACATTCAGTTCCTTAAACTGGTAAGTGTAGATCGCCTGCTATTGTGGTATTTATAGATCTGCATATACATAGCGGTAAGAGGGGTACTTAGTATGATTTATTGTATCGTTTCAGATTGTCTTATTTCACGATTACGGGATGGAGAATATACATAGTATTTGATACCACTTTGAGTCTTTGTTGATCCCTCCGGACCTATCGATCCCGACCCTCATGCCCTAGGTTGTTGGTACTTAAACCGCCAACAACCATCTGGTCACAAATATAATTGAAAGAATTTTATAGAAAAATAGTTTTACATTAGAAGATCTAGAAAAGGTAAAATAAAGTAGGTGTATCCAGGCACTTTTTCGCCACTTTGCGTTCTATGAAACCACCAACCATCCATATTCAGGCACTCAGCTCATTTCGTATTCTGGTAATAAATGTCAATAAGACAAGAGCTTGGTAATATTTGCTGTAAAACAAAACATGTACCTCATTGATATTTATGTTACTGCTGTATAAGTTTCAATAACTGATTTCAAGTTTCAATTACTCTTATAGGCACGTAGGAAACAATTGAGGGGGATGGGTGGGTTAGATGAAGACTCGTTTCTTTCGAGTTCTTCTTTCATTACAAGACAAAATAAATTTCGATTTCTACAACTGTGATAATTACTGAGTTACTGAGAAGGAAGGGGGCTTCTTCTTCTATACTTTTACTATGTAAAATTACATATTATACAAGAAACAATTATATTCATAATCAGCCAAATAATCATGCATATCAGTCATAAGATGATGCATTAAAGGCAACAAACTTAAAGTGTCCATTACACACTAAATATCTAAGTGTCATTTGTTGAATCTTCTAGAAAAATAATTCAAATGACAAAAGACAGTTGAAAGGTAATGCAATGGCAGAGAAAGGTCCGGTTTCAACATTATTAGAAAAGAAAACTTGTTAGCAACAAGTGTCTTCTCACTTTCCAAAAAATATCACGATTTTTATATCGTACGCAATGAAAGAAATAAACGTTCACCATTTTAGCTTCTGTGATATTGTTAACTACCAAGTTTTATTCCAATTGACCCTGTCGGAACAAGTTCTTGTAACGTTGGAAAGAAAAAAATTCCAGTGAATCTATATTTCACAATTTCAAGAGGGTTTACAATTATAACCTCAGTATTTAATAATTTTCAGTTCATTGCAATATGATGGAAATGTTCGGGATCGTTCACCGAGGTGATCTAGACCCAAGAAGTTCTGCATTGGTGCTCTCGTAGAGCGGTCTTCCTAAAATCGGAGTATGTGTATGCGAGCTACCAGTTCAGCCACCTAGTTTTTATCCCCTTGACACCACGGGAAAACCCAATAGGCAAATCACCGCATTGTCTATAAATAGCATTCTTACGAGAAACAAAAAAAACACGCTTGGGCTAGGGTTGGCAGCTGATTTAACATTTAAGAGGTGCCGTTGATTAATCTTCTAATTGTATAGAATTCTTGAATAATGCCATTTTCAAAATGCACAGTTGTCGAGCGAAGGTAAGTCTTGTAAAAAAGAAAATTAAACCTAAGCCGGCACTACTTTTTTGAAAAGCTGTTAAGTCGGTATTCTGCTAAAATATCGTAACTACAGCTTTAAACAAGCTGGAGTTACGAGATTAAAGCAGAACATCGTCGATAAACAACTGACAGGATTGTTCTCACATGGTACTAACACTGGGTGAAGTAGAAACGTCCCCCAATTACGAAAGGGATAAACTTTTATTAAAGGGTGGCATATGTTTTTCGTTGTTTTACGTATTCGAGTTAAGGTTTCCAATGGTGTCCGATAGCCTTAAGGGTTTTTTTTGTAATCTGACCAATATCCAGCTAATTATTTTAAGAGTGGACAAACAAACGGATACATAACGCGAACACAACGCCACGAGCAAAGCTCGATGACCTTCTTTAAATGCTAGAAGCTCGAATTCTGCAATACAAATATTTGGGTCACAAGAATAGTTATATGTTGGGTAATATCATGGGCGTAACTAGGATTCCAAAATTCAAAAGCACAAAATTGGCGACCACCCGAAATAATATAGGCGTAATGGAAAAACTTAATCAAACTGACATCGATCCGCTCCTTTTGGCGCTAAATGGAGGACAGAGTAAGGGGTCTCAGGGATAATATTAATTATTTCAACTTTGTTTTATGACCAAAACATTGTAAATACAGCTTGAAAAAGCTGTATTGCCGATTTTATTACCATTCATCAACTATATTTTTTGACAAAGAATTAGTTTTGTTATAACGCACTTGCGTAACGTGTGTAATGTGCGTATAGGTAGTAAGGCCCTTGAATAAGATGACGTGCTTACCTTTGATCCCGTGTTGCTGCGTTTTTTCTTGTCTTTCTCTTTACCTTGGTCCGTGTCCTAAGAGGGGGTAGGAAGTGCGTTAGTGTAGAAAGGATAGTGCAAACATAATAGAAGGAAATATAGGCAACCACTGTATGTACAGATATACCACTTTACAAGCTGGTAGAAAGCGTTTTTGCTGATTCTTTTCGTACAACGTTTTAGAGCAATTATAAAATTTACTCCTTCAAAAAAGAAAAAAATAAACCTGTTTTTACATATCAAGTGCAAATCGTAAACGTTTTTTTTTGTTTTTAACAAAAATACATTATAGGTCTTTTAGTAACATGTTTCTTTGTATTTTATAGTTGCACAAGTTTAAAGGAGAGATAAAAGGTTCATTTTATATATACAGCATATAGAAAAAATAGTCCTTTGATCAATCACCCTTACTTGTAACTCCTCATCAATTTGTAACATGTTGCTGTATATTTTAAAGTTGCGCAAATTTGAATAAGAGATCAAAGATTCATTTCATCTATAAAGCATATAGAAAAAATAGTCCTTTGATCAATCACTCTTATTTGTAACTCCGCATCAATTTGTAACATGTTGCTGTATATTTTAAAGTTGCGCAAATTTAAATAAGAGATCAAAGGTTCATTTCATCTATAAAGCATATAGAAAAAATAGTCCTTTGATCAATCACTCTTACTTGTAACTCCGCATCAATTTGTAACATGTTGCTGTATATTTTAAAGTTGCGCAAGTTTAAATAAGAGATCAAAGGTTCATTTCATCTATAAAGCATATAGAAAAAATAGTCCTTTGATCAATCACTCTTACTTGTAACTCCGTATCAATTTGTAACATGTTGCTGTATATTTTAAAGTTGCGCAAGTTTGAATAAGAGATCAAAGGTTCATTTCATCTATAAAGCATATAGAAAAAATAGTCCTTTGATCAATCACTCTTACTTGTAACTCTGTGTCAATTTGTATTATTGTAATATTGAGTAGGTTGCTAAAATGTTGATACAGGATTAAAATTCTGAAAGAGTTTTTTTTCCTAAAATAATAGTAACAATCGAGCTTTGTAGTATATCTGTAAATACGGATTCAACTGAGCCAAACTCGAGCAAAACGAGATCTACAATTTTATTATTATACATCGCCCATTCTTAGTCAAAATAGTCTTGAAAAAAAAAAAAATAAAACCCCATTTTATGATGCAAAATCAATGTAGACCGCTAAGAAATTAGCCTGTGCGTTACATTTCCAACAATTTCAAATGTACCCAAAGCAAACCTTCTGGCCAGCCTGTGTGGTTACACAGGCTTGTCAGTATCTTCACTATGCGCTATATAGATAGAATATGTCTATCATAAAGTCAGCACATATTTTTATTGTATTGTGTCGTTGTCAAAGCTACCTTACGCTTGTACCTCACGCAGATGTGAACTTGTTAGAAATGTCACGCACAGGCTTAAATTGTACCGTACTTTGCGCGTTAGGTCAAAGAAGGGTATTATTCACCAAGCGTTTCGTTTTTGTTGTTTTTGTTGTTTTCATCCTATATGGATGGCATTTACTACGTTTTCTCATTACTTTGCTCGAGGGCGACTCAAATATTGACCCTGCCACCGTATAGTACTTAATAAATTAAAAGAACAGTTTCAAGAAATCATCTTTTAGTGAAGCCAACGCAGATATATGACAGGAAAATCTGATGCTAGCCAAAGAATACCGTTTTTTAAAAAGAATGATTCTTTTGTCAACCAAGTGCTCATATTTCAACTTGTTACAGTTAAAACCATCGACATATTGACAAGATAAGAGCTTTTGGAACTATTTTTGAAATTGAATGAGTGCAATGGGTGAGGTTTGAGTGAAATTCAAGGGAGATTATCAAATATCGCTTATTTTGTTCAAGATGAACAAAATTAGCGAAATCCATTACTTCCCTGTAATAAAATATGCATACAATTCTATAAATAGCTTCATATCTCAAGAACCAGTTAGACGCGTATAGTTTCAATTATGACAAAGAAATCATGTTCTTTTTGAGCTATTTTCATTTTGCATGTAGTTGTTGATATTATCTTTTTTAGTGTTATGGAGCGTTTTTGAATGGTTTAAGTAAGTGTTTTGAATACACGCTGTTACTAGCTGTTACTAGCTGTACTTAATAGAATCGATACCTTAAGTCAATATTTGAATTCTCCAATGTATTGTCAACAGTAAAAAACTTGGCTTAGTATCAGATATTTTTTTTAAATTTAATTTGATTTTGCATTTTCATAATCAGAGATCAAAGATGGTTAAGCAATTATCTCTCATATAGGTATTAATTATGATAAAACGTTATTACCATTCGAGCTTTATGATTAGGCACACACGCACAAAAGTTACTGCCTTTTTTCATTTTCAAAACATTGCAATGAATACGATTTTCTTTAGATTGTATAACACATCAATATTTAAATATTCAAAGCATTAATTCAGGCACGAAGAAGTTAGAATAATGTAAGCAATTAACGAATATGCGCATAATGATTTTGAGATAATTATTACTAAAAAAACATTCTCTGCTACATTTAATTAGGTTACATGGAAACATTTTTAAACATTGTCTTGCCACACATCATATCTAATTAAAGTGATAAATAGCATGTTTTCGAGAATATAGGTAAAGAAGGCTCGACTATTGAGACCACTTTTATGAAAAGCATTGCACACAAAATTCTTATTTCACGACTGAAATTGCAGGTGTAAATAGATCATGTACAGAAAGGACATAATTCTAAAATTCTATTGGAAGGAAATCTATCTTCAAGATACTTTCAATATTATTAGCGGAAATTTCAAAAGGCAAACAACTCGATCAAAGGTCGATAAACTGTCGGGAATTGCCTCCCATATCTATGAAAAATTGCATTTGACCGAAAGATTAAATATTTTGTAGTAAAGAGGCGTATGTGAAAGGAAAAAGTAAATGGGTCTTTTAAAAACTACAAAACTAACGTGCAGCAATCATTCTACAATGTAACAGGAAGTTTAAGCTAATTTGGTCGGTTTTGGGACATACAAAGTACTACATGTATTCTACGTTAAAGCCTGTGTTATCTTTAATTTATATAAATCCAAAATGAAGAAAATAAAATCTGATTGTATGTATTTTGTTGTTCAAAGTTGTTTAACAGATAATTTTCATAATTCTTTTCTCCAAAGTAAAGATATAAGAACTTAAAAGAAAGGGGACAAGAGAAAAAGATACACAAAACGGTTGCTTAAGCAGAAAAGCCTAGAGTTTTAAAAAAAAAAATGTTTCTTTTAAAAATGCCTAGTGGTCGCATTTAATAGTTCGAATCAAATTAAATGTTACGAGGAGATAAAAGGTCAAGATAAGATTGAAGTAATCAATCGATTTATTGAAATGGGGGTTAGATAAATTCGTTTCAATCCACTAAAACGTAATGATATAAGTTATCAATAGAGAGAATTGATATGACATGTATTTCGATTGCTTTGTTTACACCCAATAAATGTATACCGTGTTACATTATGTATATTGTTGATTACGACGAGTATTTCATATATAGATATAATTTAAGATTCCAAATCGTTTTAGGAAAGATTATAATACAAGATTTTTTTGACCAATCGCGCGCAAAGATACCATTTTGGAATAGTGAAAAGTAAAGACCCTGGTCGGAGTGCGCGGAATGCGCATTCTGATACAGGAAATTTCGTTCCTAGACTAATTCATGAATCTAAATAATTAACATTTACACTACCTTTATATATAAAACTTTTTTCCGACCTCAGCTATTCTTTTAAGGTAGTGGATCCGTAATAGTTACGCAACATTTTCGGAACTCATGATTTTTCACAATGCTGACAAAGGTTTCCTAATGAAATCATTATGGAAACTAAGGTTAATACTGTTAAAGTTCATTGCTTCCGAAACGTTGCGGAACTATTTTACGTGTCCTCTACCCTAATGTTTCAAATCTCATTTTCGAACGATAAATTTAAATTTGCTCCAAAATGGTCCTTTTACGTATACCGGTTCATTCACTTATTTGTATATAATATAAATGAGCCTGTATGTGACATTTCCAACAGTTTGAAACATGTGTGAATTGAATAATCGAGCAGCCTAGAAAGTTCTATAGTATAGTGCGGTTTTATTGACTTGAATCTGACCCCTGCTATTTTGATGAATAAAAATCTGATTATACCTTCTCGGCTTTGCACGTGCTTTCATAGGAATGAACAACAAACGATATTGAATGTATTATAAATTTTGTTAATTGATAAAATATGTCGGTAATTGTTTCTTAAGCATTTTTTCCACAGAGGTCAAATTCGGGTCAATTTAACCAGACTATACAACAGGAAGATTAGCTGTCTGTCTGAAGACACATCTAGACCTGATCTATCTATTCAGTGCTAAGCAAAGACTCTGGTCAGACTGTGCAGATGCACAGACTGGCCAGAATCTTTGCTTGGTGCACAATTTAAATTGTTGGAAATACCATGCAAAGGCTCAAATAGTACAACAATCACCACAATATGTATTGGCACTTACGATGGTCTTTTTTCCAGGGGTCAGGTTTGGAAGGGCGGGTCGACTTTTGTGCGAGGAAAATCGTGGTATCTAGTTGTAAAATAGGGTAAGAAAATCCAAAATAATGAGAATTTAATCATTTGGGCTAATTCACAATCAATCATGAGTCATACTGTACAACAGAAAGATTTCTGTGCGAGGCCATGATACGAATTTTCTTTTTTTCTAAATTTGAAATTATGAGATTATAACATTTCCTCTTTAAATCTTTATTCTGCCTTCTAAAATTAGCGATAAATTCTATTTTCTTACTGATTTTTTAGAATTTCAAATTATGTTATTTACCGAAGCCATTACAAATAAAAAAAAGGCTACTTGCTTTCTACTTTTTTATTTTTAAAACATAGGCTTACAAACTTGAATTATCGGAAACATTCGGAATGAGACCTCTGTTTTTATGTGTAGTTAACTTTTTGTTTAATATCTTTTACACATGAAATGATCATAAACGAAATCAATAATCTCAATACCATATCACATAATCTATACGCCAGTAAAATGCTAGAGTAACAAGCATTGCTCAGAAATCGTTCTGTGTACATGTATCTTTGGTGACTATTTTAGGTAGAATGAGAGTGAAATCTCGTTATTACGACATTCTAGCACGAAAACTGCGAAACTCGGTATGTGTAACCACTAACAAGTATTTCGGAGTATTCGGATTCTTATGTCAAACTTACTTTGAGTGGCTTTGTTAAGTATACATATGTAAAGGTATCGTAATAGCGAGATAACACTATAAAAGCATAATGATAATGATAAAAGCTCCTGTACAAATTCTAAATCAATCCAAATCTAGATACTGTACCTTCACACCACGTGATGACAGAGATGCGTATCTCGGTATCTACGAAAAATTAATTATATAACACCAACATGGATCAAACTAGTTCTACCAAATCATACAGCTTTTTTGACCACGAATCAACTAGAAAAATTGCGAAACATATCAATTTCAAAACATACTGATTGAACACATCATAACGCAATCATAACATTATCACATAGTTTGATATGAGTTTTGCAGAATCTATTTTTTGTCTACCAATATCAAATACAATTCCTTACTTTTAAGCTGCTATGTTTGTAATATCATGTCGAAACTCAAAATAAATGTATGACAAAATTCATCAAAAGGTAGAGTTGCGGTATTGAATCCTTTCATATGAAATCAACCCAGCAAACAACTATCTGTAATCACACAACAAACTCGTTTTCCAACACAAATGCATGTACAATGACCTAAGTACCCCTATCCTTTATAATCATAACACTTATCCCCTTTAATAAAATAAAATAAATTAACATAGTAAATTAATCGAGGGTTTAGTGCTAGACTGTACTAAGTGTATATACAATGTATATACACTCAGTACAGTCTTGCGCTCATGTCTCGAAATGAATGGTGGATAAATTGTATTTTTTTCGTTATTATGTCCCCTTTTATTTATATATCTCTATTTACCTTTGACATGGATTTTGAAGTTGGACTTTTGACCGGAGACAGGTCTGTCCCGTTAGTTTCTGGACTTGAGGGCGCGGGGTGTTCAAGAGGAGGTAAAAAGATATGTTCTTCTATACGTGATAGCTGGTTCTCTGACGCTTCTTTACAATGATTATATACACTCTGTAATAAAGATAAGAGTGGTTATATACATTCTGTTATAAAGATAAGAGTAGTTTATAAATTTGGTAATTAAGATAACAATGACTAAATACACTCTATGATAAAGATGACAGTGGCAATCTACACTCTAAATCATAGATAATACACCGTGCTATAATGGTAAGAATGGTTATATAACTTTTTACAATGTTCGTATGATCAAGCAAAATTCTTCATGGCTTTCAATGATTTACAGAGGCGTTAAACATATCTGCCTGCTCCTAAGATTGCTTGGCTACTCTAAAAAATGGGCCAACAATGTGGGTACATTCTTTAGAATGGGCAGTATACCAGATTCGGGCACAGCATATACTTTCCGTAATATAGATTACAACAATTAATAAAGAACACCCACAAGCGTATTTTCATTTTTTATAATTTTAAGTTAATTACATTATGTTAAAAGTGTTTAATTGTGAAAGTCCTCTGTTATAATGAAGTTAGCAGAAAAAATGTAGGAGAAAAATTCGGCAAAAAAAATGTCAAAAAACTCAAAACAACCTGATTGGTGTATAAACCAACTTACTTTTAATAATTCAAACAGTGTAGATACAATGGCAGTCTCGTCTCCATTAAATTTGTCTAATTTCTCCAGGAACTCAGTTGCGTCCGTCCATTGATCATCGTACAATGAGCTCATTTGTTCACCAAGTTTCTGTGGACGATTGGGATCGCTCAGATCAGATACGTTAGGGTTACCATCTAACACCTGGGCGGCTGTGGCGGCACTTAATCTGCAATAAAACACTTAGGTAAAACATCTTAACCCTTTCCTGTTTTACAAAATTTTGGACCTGTCCAAACTCGAAGGTTTTGCAGATGAAAATTTAAAGTGGATTTAATTTTAAAAATAACCATTCAGTAGGGTAGAAAATAGTGTGGAAAAAGAAGAAATTGCTTGTCAGAAGCAATTTCTTCTTTTTTCACAGTGTTAACTCAATCATAAAATCACAGGCAAGTAAAAAGCAGGAATTAAACAACAAAGGGTTAACCAAAACAATATAATTTATTTTTGACGTCATTTTCTAGTGAAAATTATAAAAATGCACTTAACAGATATGTTACAATCTAAATATGTTGGAGATGTTAGAGACATCATCGTTACAGTTAAGGACATAGAGGATAATCAATTGGCTGACATTAAAAATATTTCACGAGAATTCGTTATAAGGCATTAAAAAACGAGTCCGAAGGACGAGCTTTTTAACAGCCTAATAACGTATTCGAGTGAAATATTTTTCATAGCAGACATGACCAGCTGAAATTTCAAATTATTACATTCTGTACAACCCTGTATTGTTCCTAAAATTAAGTATTTTGTCGTTTTCTGAGCCTCCCCTTGCGAATTCTGCGTATTGATATTAAGAAAATTTCCTTTTCAATATAATTTCTTGTCGCCATTTTGGATAACGCTTTAAAAATTCGAAGAAAAATAACGATGCTTTGAAGCAAAAAATCCATTCTTAGGACGTTAAACTATTTCAAGACAAGGAACGAAAATAATTTGGGCGAATCTAAGACTGTTTTTTTTTTCGGAACGACAATTTCGCCATTGGAACACTGGGATTCTTTTCAAATCGACTGGCTACCGAGGAGGGCATGTTGTAAGAATAACGCAGTCAATCTCCTGAGATGAACATTTAGAATTAACTTACGCTCGTGCTGGATTGGGTGTTTGTCGCTAAAACTGCAACGTCATAGGATTTTGAGCCTTCGAAAAACTCCCAAATGTCACAAAAGACAGAAACAGTCGGATAAGGATACCTATTGTTATTGAACCATCTCAGGATGTTCCCTCGTTCATATTTTTTTTACGATTGTTTCGCATTGATTGTTTCCCTAGTTTTTCCATTTCGATTCTTTTTCATAATCTGTGATTCAGAAGCTTCAGTGGCAGATCCGGGCGGAGGGGTGTCAATCAACAACCCTTTTGTAGCCTAATAATTTTATTTTCGCTTGGATATTTAATCAAAAGTGCATAACTATAAAAAGACTCTTTGTAAGTTTGAATCCCTGTAGATGTCCTGAATCTTTGATTGAGCTTTAACCCTTTCCTGTTTTAAAAAAATTTTGGACCTGTCCAAATTCAAAGGTTTTGCAGACGAAAATTTAAAGTGGATTTAATTTGAAAAATATCCATTCAGTAGGGTAGAAAATAGTGTGGAAAAAGAAGAAATTGCTTGTCAGAAGCAATTTCTTCTTTTTTCACAATGTTTTCTCAATCATAAAATCTCAGGCACGTAAAAAGCAGGAATTAAACAGCAAAGGGTTAATGTAATATCTCAGTAGTCTGAGTCGGAGGAAAGTTGCTTGAAAAAAAAGTAGCTCCTCCAGTGGAACTGACATCTGTAATCGTCACTAGTGACGATATCAAAATTTATTGCTCTGTGAAATCCCCAGAATTCACTGCCAGGAATGTAATAAATCGTGATATTGACGCTCATTCCGATCAAAACCATTCTAAACCACTCACACAGCGCTCCATTAATTCGTTCCAATCACCCACTCAAACCAATAAAAAATGCTCCAAAATAACTAAAAATGATGCGATCAACAACTTCATTCAAAGCAAAAATCGGTAGATAAAATTCGATTTTTTTATATAATCTAATTTTGTTAGTGTATGATTGGTTTGTAAAGACAAAGAAAGTTATCCATCATGTTTTCTATACCTTGTAAGTAGCTGGTCATTTGTGGCCTCTTTTTCTGCAATCTTATTATTCAAATCTTTTTGGATTCGTTCAACTTCCAGTTTATGACTTCGTTCTTCGTTCTCCAAATTTTTCTTCAAGCTAGAGAAATATACATTCGTTATGTGCTATTGACAAGGCAAAAGTAGATGAAAAAACAAAAACAAAAAACAGACTTTATGCTGTCGGTATCATAAACTCTAACTCTTGAACAAAATATTTGTTTTGTGAATGCAAAAATTTATTCTGTCCGATACAGTAAGTAACTTCTTGTTATTGAAATTGACCCTCATTCCGATCAAAACCATCTTAACCACTCAATCGGCGCACCATTCATTCTTTCGAAATACTCACTTAGACCATTCAATAACGCTCCAAAATTACTAAAAAGGACAAGATCATCAACATCTACAGTCCAGATTAAAATCGGTAGAAAAGATCCACGATTTCACTGACATATTTGAGTTTTTTAAGCGTTTTATGCATACTCGAAGACAAAGAAAGCTATTCATTGAACCTGTTTGCATATTTTATTAAAGGGAAGTAATTAATATCTCTAATTTTGTTCATCTTGAACAAAATAAGTGATATTGGATTATCTGCCTTTAATTTCACCCAAAACTCGCTCCATACACTCATTCAATTTCATTCCAATATCATTCATCTTATAAATTTCCCGAATTTCTTAACTATAAATTTTTAAATCATAATATCCATTAAGTTATTCTATAAAAGGTTAAAGCAGTAAGTTAACGTTCCACCATATAATGTTGCGTTGTTCATGATTTAGAAAACACATCTAAGCATCTAAATGTTATATGATACATATCTTACTCTTCAATCTGTGTTTGAAAACTTTGTAACTTTTGGAACACATCGTCTTTATCTGTTTTAAGCTGTGCATTTTCGTTTGTAAGCCTAGTGAACAAAGTAAGGAAATGAGATTCTTAAAACAAAACCTACAAATGTTATAGTTCAATGAAACAAATCGGGTAGATCAATTTTGCCCAGAAATATTAACCAACTGTATCAAAGTATCGATATAAATATTTCACAATTCTAAGGTGAATACTGGAAATCCCAAAAAGCATTTCTGTTTTTTTCAAGGGTTTAATGATAGAAAAGTCAAAAGATGATAAAATGGAATACTAGTTCAATGACGCTTCAGGCATTTCGAAAGTGCCATTTGCTAACCATGCCTCCATGTCATCAAAGATCTTGCGAGTACAAACGAGGTTAATGTCGGACACTTTTAATCATATAATTAGGACATAAAGCTATGTAGGTATTAGGAGTTCACGTTTTACAATTCACACCGAAGCAAGTTTTCCTGAAAATTCCATAAAATTGCCACCGAAGACTAAATTTACATTTTCTAATATAATCATAGATAATTGAAATACATATCATCAACCAGTCTTCTAATAGCAAACTTTAAGTAATCCGAAAAGGCCAAAATGTCATATTCTTAAACCTTAAGACAATTTACTTGCATTATTGTTATAGATTTATTGTCCATGTAGGTAATGAACTTACTTGCTCAAATCTCTTTCGTAATTTGATTTTTGTTCCCTCTCTTTCTTCAATTCAGCTTCAGCAGTTTTAAACTTGGTCACCCATTCATCTGAACTTGACCTACAGATATTTTATAACTAAATTAGCCAAGTTTCAAAGGATTTCTTTAAACCACAAAGTTTAATCTTTATGTCAAAAATTTCTATCGTTCTTATATTCAGTTGCTTAAAGGATATTACAGGAATATTTTCAATAGTTTGTTATGATTTTTATTTGCTGAATTGATGGGCAGATTTTTACGATAAAAAAAATCATAAATAAAATGTCCAAGAATGTCCGAGCTAGTCGTTTTATTTCTGTGCACATTCAAACACAATAACCGGCCTAAAACGCTATCTATTTCACGCATCCATAAAATTTCACTTGTGAGTAAATAAATAGATAAAAAATTCTCAAAATTTTGTCCGGTGACCTTTGCTGATTTTTCTTTACGTTGTAGCGAAATAAATACGCTTTACATTTGTCAATTAAATGTGTTATGTCACCGGGTTAGATTTTTCGTTCAATTCGATTTTTATGGAATTGTTGCAACATTTTTCGTCGAATTCGACGTCCTACAAGAACCATCGTTACTAAGCTTATTTGACACCGATCTTCGTGCATTAAGATATTCTTAAATAATTGATATTTAATTATTAAGTTTATTTATTGTAAAATATAAACTATAGAAGAATTAAATCTGAAAATGATTTTAAGACAAGTAAAATTCACTTCATCTTTTATCCATTCAAAAAGGCAACTTTGAAATTTTCTTTGATTGGCGATATCTTCCCAGAATCAAATTTTACAAAATATATAACCCAAAGATCAATGATTTTTATTTTGAAAAAATCTTCAGCGGAATGGTTGGGCCGCGACATATCTAAATTTCAGGAAAGGCAAACGCACAAATTTTCGAGAAAAAAAGTCAATGTTTTCAGTAACTGTTGTCGAAAGCTGCAACATGGAAGGCATAAACATTTAACACGTTAAAATTATTACATTTCTGACACATATATCTTCATATTAATTAGAGCCCAGTCCCATGTATCTTTTCACGAAGCAATTTGTGATTTCGGAATTAGTTATTTTCGAAAAAAAAACCAGACAATTACTGAATTTGGTTCCTATAAAAGGAACCGGTCCCTTGATGGCTTCATGACGTCAAATCTACGTTTTAGAATCCCTTTTAATGACCGACATAGGAAATCGGGTATTTTAAAGTTCAATTTTGTAAGCATTCGGCAATATTTTCAGACATTTTGAAATTTTAAACTTTGAATGACTCAAAGCCTCATTGTAAATAAGTGTTTCATTATTTATGTCTAATGCATGTATAATGATGTCAACTTAGTGAGTTACCTTCTATAAATAAATAAAATTTATCAATATTAACTTCAAATGCGTCTACGTGCATACCGAGGGGTCAGTGCAATACTATTGTAAGCGCCTATACATTTATAGGCACTTACAATAGTATTGCGCTGACCCCTCGATACGTTTTCTTTAAATCGAACTTTCCTTTAAACAGGTCAGTCCTTACAAAGTATCGTTCTAATAATCATTCAGCGGTGTTTTGAACCAGGAATATTTTAACTAGATCCATACTGTTTTTGTTTTTCGAAATTGCAGAGGGTTTCTTTATTTGTAGAATCACATCAATAGCGATCATCATTTGAGCCTGTGAGTGACATTTTCAACAATTTGTCATTTGCGTGAAGAAGACACATTGAACTGCTTGGACATCTTCAAGGTGCATTTACACGATAAGCTAACAGTCCCAATGCACTTTGACACCTTATCTATCCACAAAGTACACGGTGAAGACTGGTCAGACTTTGCAGATGCACAGGCTGACCATTGTCTTTGCTTTGTGCGCGTTTGAAATGGTTGGAAATGTGACGCAAAGGCTCATTTGTAACTGCTCCCATTTAACCCTTTTCCTAAAAGCATATTCCTGCCGTACAAAAAGCATTGAAATACAGTAAAGAAAAGATCGACAGGCACGCATTTGCTATCTGACCTTAGCCCTAAACTCCTTTGGTTAATGTGGGAAAAACTTCAGAAAATTTAGTTTATAGGTCCCAAATATTGTTCATTTATTTGACTCAAAAAAATTAAACAGGACATTCATAATCGGATATTAACCCTTGGCATGCTGAACCCGATTTATTCCTGCTTTAGCAGCAGGTGAAGACAAAGATCAGCCTACACATAAGTGCAGTCTGATCTTAGTATACACCCTCTAGTATTAGTAAAAAAGCTAGAAAAGTCAATGGCTTATATTTTCAAAATATATTCCCAACTAACAATGAGTGAATCCAACGCTTTCAGCATTTTGATTTTTCATGCAATTTTTACTAAGTTTTTTATTCAGCATGACAAGGGTTAAGTGTTTTAAAGCGTGCATAAAAGTCAAAGACATCTGTGATAAATTTACCCTATTGGACTTCGTGGAATGTGGCTTTCCTTCCTCGCTATTTCAAGTTCTTTTTTGGTGTGAGATAAACTGTTTTCAGCAACATCTTTTTCGTGTTTGTATCTGAAGACAATATCCAATAAAATCAATTATATACGAAATAACACATTTTACTGCATTAGATTGACAACCCAAATTTCTAAATCAAATGCGAATGTATTTTACAAACAACAATTAAGAAAAAAAAGTTTTCTAACCGAAAAAAAAAAATTAAAGCGCAACTAACATTTTAATAAGTGGTAATAATTTACCGAGATCATCTCCGTGTTGAGGATACGAAAATGTTTGTGAACGTAACCCACTTTGTGCGAGAGTACATTTCATAAACGATTTCCTAATGTTTTCGTCTTAAGTCAGTGGACCCGTAATAGTTCCGCAACATTTCGGCACGCATTAACTGTCACAGTGTTGACCGAGGTTTCCTTTTGAAAATCATAAGGAAACCTCGGTTAACACTGTAAAAGTTCATTACTTTCGAAGCTTTGCGGAACTATTACGGGTCCACTACCTTAAGAGCAGGTCATAATGGAACCATGAGATTCACATCACTTACAGCAATATATACATATATGTAAGTAGAGAACACTGTATTTAGACCTACTGTAAACATCTTTATTTTGTATAAGGAAGGACTTTGATTTCTCATATGATATGCAAATCAGGGCCAAAGGTTATAAAACTTTTCTCAGACTCAGGCTCAATTTTCTCAAATTTTAAATTAAAATAAATGTATGAAAAAAAGATAATATTAATGAGTTGTTATTTATAACAACTAATTAATACTATCTTTATGTTAATACATTAAAATGTGTAATAAAACAGAATTAAAGCCTTAATATCAAATTGAAATGTGAGAAAATTTTGAATTCAGCCTGAGAAAAGTTTAATAACCTAGGGCCCTGATTCTCTCTCAGGGGTTTGCAGCATCAAATTATTTGCAAACGGGTTGACAGTGGCTTTGTTTGAGCGCTTTTATTTTCTATGTTCACTTGGTATTCGGGGACAAGTATAAATCTGATAATTCAGCCCTTTGGAGTCATTTCCGACAAATTGACAATTAGGCAAAGGGCGCAAAGCAAAGACCCTGGCCAGCCTGTGTATGTGCATACAGTTAACAACATCGTGAAAACGACAAGATGAATGATTTTGGAATGATTTTGGAATGAAATTGAGTGAGTTTATGGAGCGAGTTTTGAGTAAATTAAATTGGAGGTTATCCAATATTGTAAATTTTGTTCAGGATGAACAAAATTAACGATAGTTATTGCCTTCCTTTCTAATAAGATATGCATACAAGTTCTTTATATAGCTTCCTATTTCTCCAAGAATCAATCACACGCTTACGATTTCAATTGTGTCAGTGAGATCACGATTTTTTCTCTTTCTATATTTTTTCCATGTAGTTGTTGATTGTACCTTTTTAGGCATTTTGGAGCGTTTTTGGTCGATTTGAGTGAGTGTTTAGAATGATTGAATGGAGCGCTGAGTGAGTGATTTGGAATGGATTTCTTTGAGATGAATGTCCCTTTTTTCACGATTTAACTAAGCGTAGTCTGACCAGGGCTTCATTTTCCTCTCTGTATATGGATATGCTGTAAGTTAAATGAGTACCAAATAAAATAGGGCTGCATTGCAAAAATTACAAAATTTGATTAAATAACCAGTCCATGTCAACCTTTTAAGCCAAAACTCTCTTTTTTGGACGTGGAAATATCGTAACTGAGCGTTCGAGGGCACCTACATAAGCTTACATGTTAGCTGTCGACGCAATTGAACTCAAATAAATCAGTTTAAACGTGACTTAACAATTTCAGAACGAGCCTCCCTCCACTAAATCAAACTCCAAATCATAATAGGAAAAGAGAATACTACTAGTATATGTAATCGAGTTTGAAAACATTTCTAACTTAAAGAACTAAATGTAACTGCAAGTTGATGCAAACTGAGAGAGTCAGACAAGGTCGATTTATCACTTTAAGGTAGGGGACCCGTAATAGCTCTGCGACGTTTCTGAAGTTATGAATTTCAACAGTGTTAACCGAGGTTTCCCAACGATTTTTCGGTCAACATTGTTTAAGTTTATGAATTCCGAAATGTTCCGGAACTAAAACGGGTCCACTACCTTAAGTCACACACATGGAGCTCATTTAAATTTATCGTAAAAAAAAGAGATTTGATACACTAGTTTAGAGGACACGTAATAGGTCCGCAACATTACGGAAGCAATTGACTGAAACAGGGTTAACCGAGATTTCCTAATGATTTCATTAGAAAACCTCGGTCAACATTGTGAAAGTTCGTGAGTTTCAAAATGTTCCGAAACTATTGTGGGTCCACTACCTTTAGTCACACACAAGATTATTTGTAAAAAAAACTCCACCTACTTTTTCAACTTTTCCTCATTATCAACCTGATCTTTCTTCAATCTGTCGACCTCTTTTTCTAATGATTTTATAGCAGTTTTGTGGCGTTCTTCAGCATCTTTCAACTTATTTTGTACACTGAAATAGAACGAACGATAGTCACATCGCTGATGCATTTGACACAAAAGGTGAAAAGTGACCATCTAAGAATAAAATAGTTTCTGAAAAATGATGTTGGTTCCAGTAGAGGAAAGCCGGTAGTTGCATTTCAGGAATTCTTCTACAGAAAGGTAGAAAGATCATTCTAGTTTCAGAAATATCAAGCCGCCGTCATAGCGTAGTTGGTAGCGCGTCGGACTGACGATCTATAGGTCCCGGGTAAGATCCCCGACGGCGGCACTCATTCTTTACGACTTTTTATCTACTACAATGGGTTGATAATCGCAGACCGATCTGAGATAGCAGCTGGAGGCGAAGAAAGGATGTGGTGGTTGTAGTGGTCAGAGAAATACCAGGAAACCATTGTTAGGTACTCCAGCCGCCGCGATATAACTGAAAAAATGTTGAAAGCGGCGTTAAACTCCATTCAATCAATCAATCAATCAAGTGCAAAATATTTTGACCTTAGTCATTCTTTGAATTTTGACTAAAGGCGGACACTGTATTATCTACAATTAAAAACAGCGTGTAATTGACAAGATGAATAATTTTGGAATGATTTTGGAATGAAATTGAATGATTGTGTGTGGCGACTTTTAGATTAAATTCAAGGGAGGTAATCCAATATCGCAAATTTTTGTTCAAGATGAACAAATTTAGCGATATTTATAACCTCCCTTTAGTTAAATATGCATATAGGTACTATGAATAGTTTTTCTATGTTCTCGCGAACCCATTATACGCTTAAAAACTTAATTTTGTAAATGAAATCGGGGGGGAGGGGGTACCGTTTCTTTACTTGAATGAAGTTGTTAATTCTTTCCTTTTAGAGATTTTGGAGCGTTTTTGAACGGTTTGAGTGAATGTTTGGAATGAATGAATTGAGCGCTGAGTGAGCGACTTAAAAAGGTTTTGATCGGAATGAATGTAAATTTCATCACGTTCTTAACTGTATTACCTTTTAACCTCGTCTTCAATTTTCGACTTTTCTTTTTTTACGTTCTCCAAGTCAGTTTCGAGAACATTTGAAACATCTCTGAAAAACAAATACCACAATTTAAATAAGCCAATTTCCCATACAATCACATACGATCACATTAGCTCACCTTGAGCACTTCGTGCTCAGGTGAGCTCAAAATGAAAACTGTATGCCTTCTGGTTTAAGAGAAGAAGAATTTTCCTATTTTCACCCATCGTGCTCAGATGAGCTAAAAGGGTTGCGCCCGCATGAAGCCCAAATATGATCCCAGGGGTTGATATGCGCAAGCTTGGAAGTATCCCACTAGATGATGCTACATTACAAATATGAAAGCTATGTGCCCTCTGGTTTCAAAAGAAGATTTTTCAATTTCACTCTTTGATTCTATGTAAAAAGGGTCGCACCCGTAGGAGCCCAAAATATCATCCCCGGGTCTTGATCCGAACAAACTTGGTAGGAGTCTACTAGATGATTCTACATACCAAATATGAAAGCTGTCTGCCTTCTGCTTTCAGAGAGGAAGATTTTTGAAGATTTTCCTTTTTACTCTTCGTGCTCAGAAGAGCTAAAAGGAATGCGCCCGGGCAAAGCCCAAATATGACGACAGGGTCTTGATATGAATAAACTTTGTAAAGACCCACTAGTAGATGCTACATACCAAATATGTAGCTGTGTGCCATCTGGTTTCAGAGAAGAGAATTTTTGAAGATTTTCGCTATTTTCACCCCTTTTTGTTAAGGGTAAAGGGAAAGTTAAGGGTGAATTTCATTTATATGAACAACCTTGGAAGAGATTGACTTAAGGTACATCTCTGCCAAGTTTCATCAAGATTGGCCCACCGGTTTAGGAGGAGAAGATGTTTAAAGAAATTATGGACGACGCGCGACGTACGACGAATGACGGACGACGGACATTGGACGATCATAATAGCTCACCTTGAGCACATCGTGCTCAGGTGAGCTAAAAAGGATAGGTTACGGAGGATGCCTTTCGGAAATTCTTATACACGAATAAAGAATGCAAACACGTTTTGAAATAAGATTCCGATTTCTTCAAGAACCATTCAGACGATTTAAATACAATTATGTCAGTGAATCGCGTTCTTTTCCAGCTATAATTGTATGTAGTTGTTTATCTAAATTTTTAGTGGTTTTCGGGCGTTTTTGAATGGTTTGAGTGAGTGTTTGCAATGTTTTTGACTAAGACGAATGTTACTAACTGTATTATGCGATAGGCGGGAGGGTGGGGTGGGTGGGTTGCTTATCCCCATTATAAAAAAATAAAACTTAATCTTACTTGGTAATGGTTTCTGCTGGTCGTTGTAGTTTAGATTGGAGTTCTACCTTAATTTCTTCTAGTTCTATTTTGCCCTTCTCACTTTCTTCTGCCTTTTGTTTGAGTCTTATATTAGTATTCTCTAAGTCTTTGATGCGATTTCGCAACTCCTCTTCTGTTTTTCTGTGATGAATAGAAAATGAATTTTAACAACCTTCAAATAATAACAAATTCGTCAGATTTATCGTTCCATACATCAAATGTACCAGTTTTTCTTCAGTTTAACAAGAATGTTCCTTAAAAAATTAAGACAATTCAGCTACGAATAAGACACATATATATATACAGTAGTCTCGCGTTACCTCGAGAGGGCGAAATTTCGAATTCATGCGAAAGCTCGAGCTCGCCTTCCGGTCCCGACGCGTCTTTCTCTGTTTTCTTATTGGTTATTACTGCATTAACTCGAACGCGCGATTGCTCGATCGCTCGAGCAACAATCAAATTTTACTGCATTCTCTCGAGCAAAGGGGTTCGCACCTATATGACATCTATTGTTTTACAACAAAGTTAACTTACAGTGCATATATGTTATTTCATCCTATCGTAAAGAATACCTCCAGACCTTTTCACAGGGTCGCGACGAGGCAGACAACTTGCCTTTACACCTTTTTGTATGCCGCAATAATTCAATTTTAGGTTGTAAATGACGCAAATTTAATGACCAGAAAATAATTAAGAGACTTTAAAAACAATCATAAAACAAATGTACATTTTGTCGAACTAATGCTCATTATCATTTTGAAAGACTTTCGAAAATCATCCTCGTGAGTAATATAGTAAATTATTAATCTTTATAACGAAAGATATTGACGATTGCCAATCGAAACATCATAACAACAATTTTTTCAGCTATAGATTCAACGTTTCGGTCGCCTAGCGACAGTTTTCGGGACCAAATCGTGATGAAAGAAAAATGCGTCTATTTTAAATTGTCTTGAATCCCGCTTCACCTTTGATTCTGTTTTCTGCTGAACAAAACCTTTAAATAAATTTCAGAAAAAATCAAAGAAAGGTTGTAAACTTCAATCTTTGTTTAAAGATGCCATTGAGGAGATACCCTTACAATTTAACTATAAGAGGTACCGAGGTATTAAGCTCTAAGGATAACATTGTGAGAAAAGAAGCAATAGCTTGCAACCTCGCCTATCTTCTGACTGATAAAACGTCTACAATTTTGTCACTCAGCAACGATAGCAACGAAAATATTATAAGGAAGAAACAATAAGCTTGTTAAAGAGCCTCTAATTAAAAATTCTAAATTTAATATTTTGTCATTTCAATGGCCTTATACTGAGAACAGACACTACAATATTGACGCCGATTTCATCGATCATCGGTTTTTTGTAGATTTTTCTCTTTTGAACCCTTACGATTTGACCAAAATCAATCGCCTGATTTTACAAATTGTTTTAAATCAGAGTTATATATTTCGTAAAACTATTCCTCGAGGAATATTTTACACGTGTACTGCATAATTTGAAGGCAAACTATGCAAAGGTTGGTTTAAAAAGAAGTGAAACGTCTTCAAAGATGATAATTTTGCTTTCTGGCATTAACTCGAATCATGCGATGACTCGAGCAAATTGGTCGGTCCCGTGTGTGTTCGAGCTATTGCGAGACCACTGTATATACTTATTTGTAATTCAAGTTCACAAATAAACGAGCCCTGTATTCCTAATGAAGAAACAGTGAGAACAGTTTGCAAATTTAACCCAGCTTGGCACGTCAGCTTACCTGCTAAGCGGGGTATAATTTGCAAACAAATTGCACAGTCATCTTGAACGCAGGACTGTACTTGTACAATGACATGCGGCACATTGACCTAGGAGATATATATCTCCACCAAGTAATGGACTTCTTTGGACCCATGCTCTTTTTCTGTTTTTTTTTTTTTTTTATTCAACTAGATAACTTATGTAGTTCCCTGTTAGGTTACAGGGAACCATTACAATCTCCCGCCACCTGTCACATTTTGTTTAGGGTATTAACGGTGATGAAAACAAAGATAAGGATGGCCTCTGATTGGTCCATAATAAATTGTGAATTTATTTTTGGAGATTAACATTATTTCTACAAGTTAGATGCAAAAAGAGAGAGGCATTTTCTAGACTATGGGGTATTTTCCGGAGCCGACTGTGTGGCAAGGGTTATCTTAAAAATGACATCATTACTCATTGATTGATAAAAGGGCTCATACTATATTTGAAATGGTCTATTTGGATACGCGACAGATTTATCTTTAATTTGATATAAGGCTTGACTTCCTGTAAAAGTTTGGGGATGAGCTATTTAGACTTTTGCTATAATGGTCGAAAACGGGATATGTAATAGTTCCCTCTAACCTGAAGAGACAGGGTTTCACTTTTCACTTACTGTAGACTGGAGACCTCCTCAATATGACTGTTGAGCTGTTTTTGTAAGTTACTGTAGTCATTACGAAGCTTCATGGACTCATCTCGAGCTAGTTTTGTTCTCTCTTTCTCTTCCAGGAGTGCCTTGCCTTCATCGACGACGATCTCTATAGCAGATCTGCAAATAAACCAATTAAATAATTATTTGCTGTCGAGAAAATTTTCTTGGTACAAGGGAAGTAACCTCTACGACTCTATTGGCGTTGTATCACAAGAGTTGCTATACTTGAATGATGAAATTGATCTAAATATAATAAGTGCGTGACACAAATGTGAGCGATCTTAACTCGACAAACGAAATTTGCGATACACAGTCTGATCAGAGTCTTCACTCTGTGCTTTGTAAGCAATTATTGACTCCAATTGTCTTTAGACAATCAGGAAATAGCAGCTTCAAGCACTTCATTCCAGTCTAGGCTGTTCGATTTCTGCCAGGAACTCTCTAAAATATAAATTCGTTTGCATTATCAGGCATTGGCTCAGATAAAGATGACGGACATTTACACGGTGTTCCAGACTGGATTTATTCGCATTTTTATGACAGTTTATATATGAAAATAGGAAAGGATATCCAGAAATGGCGCAGGATTTGATCATTCTCTCATTTTCAGAATTTCTGAACCATTGCCCAATCGAGATTGTCAATAGGATGGTCACGGATGGTGTAAAGGTGATGATTTAGGTCGGACCCAACCGGATTTTGGGCCTTCTTTGTTCTTTACCAAATCGTACCCTTTTCTGGTGCTGTAATAGGTTCCCCGGAAAGTTTTGTATTTGACCTATTTAGCCCTTCATCTTCATTCAATGCCCTATCTTTCAGTAAAAAACAAAATAAATGTGAACTCCCTTCGGCTCTCGGGCTACACCAGTAAAAGTACCGTCTTTTTTCCATATATGAAAAGGACAGTAACTTTGGATGCGACCCCCATCCGTTATCCGTCCCTGCACCAAGGAAATTGGACACAGAGAAGGTCAAATCAAGCAAGTGTTAAATAAAAAAAAAAGAGATGCAAAACTAGGTGAACATGACAAAAATGAGCACACGGGTTACTATTTTACACTCAAAAATAATGTTTCAGTGTCGCGCTACTCTTTTTATGATCTACTTTTACCCTTCTACAATGACCCCCCGAAGTAAATTCCAGTGAGGTCACTCCTTTAACGCCGTACAAAGGCATACACATATTTTATAAAAGAACTGTGTAAACGAATTGTGCTAGATTATCAAAATAATTTCATTCGTCACATAAAGAAACAAGGGTCAAATTATGTCAATTTAAAAGCTAATTCATTGCCTCTCTTTATCACTAAAACGTCGTTTATGTGCGCAGGTCTTTGAAGTAAATCTTTTTATCTTTAGGGTTGAGAAATCGCCTAAATTGAAACACGGTTGTGTCAAGACGAACTGCTTTAATTCAAATCGATGCCTCGAACCTTCTTATGACATAATATCATCCTGGTGTACATAAATCTTTGATGGATAGTAAAAGCTAAGATCAGCCTGCACAGACGTTCAGTCTGATCTTAGCTTAAACTGTTGCCTTCTTCTTAATCAGTATGTGTAATAACTTTTAAGGTCGTGGACCCGTAATAGTTCCGCCATATTTCGGGGTAAGGAACTTCAACAGTGTTAACCGAGGTTTCCAAATGATTTCATATGGAAACCTCGGACAAGATTGTTCAAGGTCTTATTCTCTTTTTTCTTTAATATTTCAGCAAATCAAATATTTCGTCTAAAACATTTGTTTTCAAAGATTCTTATGTTGCCAAGGTGTTTCATAGTTAGTTCAACTCAAATGCAATACGCATTTCTTATCTAACAGCTTCACAAAATAATAATAGATATAATAATAATAATGACAATATGATAATAATGATGATAATGATGATGATAATAGTTAAAATAATAATAATAATGATAATAGCATTAATAATAATAATAATAATAATAATAATAATAATAATAATTATAATAATAATAATAATAATAATAATAATAATAATAATAATAATAATAATAATAATAATAATAATAATAATAATAATGAAAGTAATGAATTGATAACAATTAATCAAAGTACTTTTGGGTTAAATATTGGCTCGGACAAATCTGAACGGTCGCACTAACACTTTAAACTGGTAGCCAGACGTCTGAAAGACTCTAGTATCTATAGGACCACGGACAGTAATTGGTCTTACCAACACCGATGTAATGGTGCAAAGTATCCCTCGACAAAAATAAGCTCAGGACCCTCTGGTATTTTAATTATACTATTCAAGACTTCATTTCATTTAATACTAATTCATGTTTGGCTTCATTTTCTGTATTAATGTAACTACCGTACAATTTCAGCGCCGAGCCAAAATGCCATCTGTTTATAATCAAGGATAATTAGTCTATGGATTAACAATAGTACGGGTGGAATGTAAACTAGCCATCCGAAAAAAATATAGGATACAACCCTTAATAACCATAAATATGACTATTTTAGAATGGCTCCTTTATATTCTTTGACTATTCCATTAAGATGCGAAATGTTCCGAAAATTGCTCAAAATTCCGCTACCATACAACTCGAGAATGTAATTATTTAAGCCACTGAACCATTTGCAGGAAATAAACATTGATTAAAAAGGCGGAACAATTGCAGACTGGTTGAAGAGCGTATTTAGATAATACCATTGGCAAATGTTCATTTTCGCTTCTGTCATTTAATTGTACTCAATGTACATTGTATTACAAGAGCTATTTACACTATATAGAGAGGGTCTTTTTTATTTCAAACTAAATAATTTAACAAATCCTGAACTTGTCCTATATTGTGAGTATTCAATGGAACCGTCTCTACGAGACTATTCAGATGATTACCCACATTATAGAGTTTCATTAAGAAATAACAATTTTAAACTGGCAATACCCCCTTTTATCTGTAACTCTGTTTTACTCATGAGAACAGTGTTATGAAGACAATATCATATATACTATCAACTGAAAAATGAAAACGGCAAATCAAAATAATTACCGCTGTTATTGATATACTTCGTGTTATGGGCATATTTCTCGTTTAAATATGTTTAATTACCTCGATTATGTTAAAGGGTAGAGTGATCCCTGGCGCCAAGGGATTAAGGTATAGACCAGCGATGTCCTGATAAAGTTAGTGTCATGTCCTTGATTGACTTCAAAATCACCGAAACTATGGCATAACTACGTTATTATATCGTTATTTTTGAACCAGTCCTGATAAAGTTAGTGTCGTGTCCTTGCTTGACTTCAAAATCACCGAAACTATGGCATAATTACGTTGTTATTTCGATATTTTTTAGTCAGACCTGATAAAGATAATGTCGTGTCCTTGATTGCCTTTAAAATCACCGAAACTATGGCATAACTACGTTGTTATTTCGTTATTTTTGAGCCAGTCCTGATAAAGTTAAGGTCGTGTCCTTGCTTGACTTCAAAATCACCGAAACTATGGCATAACTACGTTATTATTTCCTTATTTTTGAGCCAGTCCTGATAAAGTTAAGGTCGTGTCCTTGCTTGACTTCAAAATCACCGAAACTATGGCATAACTACGTTGTTATTTCGCTATTTTTTAGTCAGACCTGATAAAGATAATGTCGTGTCCTTGATTGCCTTTAAAATCACCGAAACTATGGCATAACTACGTTATTATTTCGTTATTTTTGAGCCAGTCCTGATAAAGTTAAGGTCGTGTCCTTGCTTGACTTCAAAATCACCGAAACTATGGCATAACTACGTTGTTATTTCGATATTTTTTAGTCAGACCTGATAAAGATAATGTCGTGTCCTTGATTGCCTTTAAAATCACCGAAACTATGGCATAACTACGTTATTATTTCGTTATTTTTGAGCCAGTCCTGATAAAGTTAGTGTCGTGTCCTTGATTGACTTCAGAATCACCGAAACTACAGCATAACTACGTAGAATTTTCGATACTTTTGAGCAAGAGCAAACTGTGTTCAGTTCAGAGGTACAGATTAGAGGGGAGTGAAGCCAGTCTAAAATCTTTATTTCTCAACAGAACCCTATGTTGTAAGTACTCATTTGAATCGTCTTTACGAGAAGATTCCAATAAATGCCCCCAAAACAAAGCGTTTGTGCTATAATTAGTGAAATACTTTGATCTAAAATCAAAAATATTCTCTCTATCTATAGCTCTGCAATTCTTTAAATATTCAATGTCACTGAGCTATGATTGTTGAAGATAAACAGTGACGACATGATGCATTTGGTATCACATGCAGTTTTTCGCAACCTGTTATTTTTTCTTAAATTTATTCAATATCTAGGGAAATCTACAGAGAGAGAATACATCATATATAAGAATTTATTTCTATGTAAGACCGAAGGTTATCGGCGTAGGAACGAAGTTATCTGACATTTAATAATTGAGATGATGATGATAATGATGATGATGATGATGATGATGATGATGATTTTGTAGTATTATAAGGTCCCTCCGTGCACAAGGCATATATGACAATTGAGATGTCATTTCATAGTTTGAGGTGCAAAGGCACTGACGGGGGGGGGGGGTGCGAGAGAGGTTTCCTAACTGCTATAATATAGCCCTCCCTTTGAAAAGCTCAAACAGCTTATCAGAGAAAGGACTTTAAGCTATCGCAGCTAGAATAGCCAACCCCTTCTTAATGTGGGATCTGGGGCTTTCTTCTATGTATTTTCTTATTTTATCATGTTAAAATGTACTAGCCTGGCATCTAATCATGTAAAATATTTTCTTTTCTCTCTCTATCTCTTTCTCCCTCCCTCTCTCCCTCCATTAACATTATTGTGACGTGGTGACATGTACACACTGTTTGAAGCGTTTAGCGCACACGCCTCTTTGCAAATTTTCGAGTTTACGACACCCTTCCACTTGCGACGATGTATTTTTGAGTATTTCAAGATTACTCAAACATCAAGAGCACCGCCTATGGGTGACTATGCTCAGCTGTTGGTTGCTGGATAGTGGATAATAATCTAAGACGAAAAATGAGCATAAATGGGCATACAGTAAAAATTGCGTTAAGCGACCACTGAGGGGACCATGAAAAAGCGGTCGCTTATTGAAATGGTCGCTTAATACAATAATTAATGATAAAAAAGACGTGATTTGTGATAGAATATAAAGATAGTAACAAAATTCTGACTGAATCTTAGGATGTTCGAACCCATAAGAATCGTCTCAATGAGACGATTCAAATGGGTTCTAGCGTCCTAAGCTTAAAGGAAAAACATTTTTTCGCTAAAGAAAGTCCACTTTTAGGGAAATTTCACTGACGGCGAAGGGACTTTCTACGATGGTCGCTTAATAAAAGTGGTCGCTTAATAGAAGTGGTCGCTTAATAGAAGTGGTCGCTCGAGCAAGATTGACTGTACTTTGCAAAAAATGCATTTGGAGTTACCCCTCTTCCTCCTTTGACAGTGTACATATATGCCAAGTTCCAAGTGAATAGCTTCAATAGAACAAGAATTTTCACAAAATACAGTTAACAACATCGTGAAATTGACATTCAACTCAATCTAAACCATTCTATATCGATCACTCAGCGCTCGAATTATTCATTCCAAACACTCACTCAAACCATTCAAAAACGATCAAACCAATTGAAAAATATTGAATCAACAACATCATTCAAAATCAATTTTGACAGAGCAATATCGCGATTTCACTGACATAATTCAAAAAGTTAGCGCCCCATAGGTTCTTGAAGAAATTTGAAGCTGTGCACAGAACCTGTTTGCACTTTTTTATTAAAGGGAGGTAATCAATATCGCAAATTTTGTTCATCCCGAACAAAATTTGTGATAAAGGATTACCTCCCATTAAAATCACCCAAAACTCGCTCCTCACACTCATTCAATTTCATTCCTAAATCATTCTAAAATCATTCACCTTGTCAATTTCACGATGTTATTAACTGTATCAAGGTTTTCGCACGACGATGCCGACAACAACGACGACAACGACGTCGACATCAAGGCTATTCAAGGCTATTGCGATACCTCACAGCCGAACTAACAAATATTTAAATAAGATATAGAGGATAATCGTTTGTTTCAGTGTAAGATCGCTTTATATTTCATTGAGTGAACAATAAAAGCTATATTTTCACGAGTGAAAATATAGCTTTTGTTGTTCACGAAATGAAATATTAATCGATCTTACACGAAAAACGAACGATTATTCTATTTCTTTAATGCAAAAATGAGACAAAATGTGAAATTTCTAGGACATATTTTCGTAAAGCGCGTCATTTTGCGCGTGATTGCTAAGCAACGTTCATTGTGACGTCACTTATTTCGCCCCGCATAGATGACGTCAGATAGGATGAAATGCACAAAAGCAGGGTATAAGTTTTTGATAATTTACTGTTTTTGCCGTGAGTTTATCAAGTGATAATCTACCATTATTTCTCGATAAACCACCGAAAAGCATTAAAGAAATACCCTTATTTTTTCGTGGTACGGTCAATGTATATTTTTATCCTAATCTATGGTGGGATATTTAATAACAGAGAACAGGTGTTCGGATTAATCGAATGTAAACAATGGGTAATTAGATCAATATGAACAATGTTAATCTGTGATTCTACACGCCATTAGGATGTTAATATAGTAACATGGGATCATCTCTGAGTTTGTCTGTCAAACATCTCTTTGCTCAATCCCTCTAGATCTGGGGTCCGTTTTATTAAAACAAAAAAAAAATCGTAAGTCAAAACCACAAATCGTGCCTGGTGTTTTCATTCATTGTTAGGTTCTGCCTTGCAATATGACGATTCCAACGAGTTGATGCATGGCAGAATCCCATATTTAGTTGTTTCTATAGAAGCACCTTTAATTATTGACTTACGTCTTTAGAAGACGATTCAAACGAGATGATGCATGGCAGCATTCCATATTTAGTTTCTACTGTATAAGCAACTTTAACTTTTGATTTACGCAAAAAAATTATCGTAAGAAGTTTAGTAAAACAGGCCCCAGGACCGAGGTTATTTCACTTTTTTGTATTCAACTAGTAATTTAACTATTATTTTATAATAACAAATTAATGATTGCTTAAAACTGCAGAAAATTTAAGTTTATATATAAATTATATAAATAAATCAATAATAAACAAACAAGTGAAAGGCTAAAGGTCCATTCTAGAATAAGGAAAGTCTTCTGAGAGGGACAATATTCGAACCGGATCAGCTAGAGAAGTTCGTGAAGTCTGATCTTATTACAGTTGACAACATTGTACACTTGACAAAGTGAATGATTTTTGAATGATTTTGAAACAAAATTAAATGAGTGCGATGAGTGAGCATGAGAGAAATTAAAAAGAGGTAATCCAATATCGATTTTTTGTTCAGTAGGAATAAAATTAGCGATATGTATTAACCCCCCCCCCTTTTAATAAAATATGCATATGAGTTCTATTAATAGCGTTCTATCTATTCAAGAACCAATTAACGCTTATGATTTTCTATCTATTTTTATTTCGTATGTAGTTGTTGATCATATCCTTCTCAGTGATTTTGGAGCGTTTTTGAATAGTTTGGGTGTATGTTTGGAATGAATGATTGGAACGCTTAGTGGGCAAATTAGCATGGCTTTGATTGAGACGAATGTCTATACCTAAAAATGTTAAAAATGCACAGCATTTATATAATATCAGAGCATAAATACTTGGTTCGTGCCCTATTTAAAAGCATGTATAATATGCGACCCGTCACGCAAAAAATGCTTTGTTCCTAGCTCTGTAACCATTTCCCTTCAAACTTCATGATTTATGCACTGAAACTGATTAATTTGGAAAACATTGGAAAAATGGGAAATTGCTTGTTTTCCGTTTTTCTCGAAGTTCTCTTCTAATTTTGTCTATTTTTTGAAAACACAAATATTCGATAATAATTCATTACCAGACAATTTGACTTTTGGCATATTGTTACCCCAACAAATTTTTACAGAAAACAAATGAAAGCATGATTTAAAAGAGCAAAACAGGAGAAGCATGATGGTCCTAGATCGCTCATCCGAGTCTCTTTGAGCCTTGGAACATCACATTAGTAAACAGACAGATGTATACTAGGAGAAATGTTCAACCTAATATCAATTCCATTGACTATTATAAGCGAAGATTGTGGACGAAAGATTCCAACTTTGTTTTTATTCAAAAAAAAAAAAAAAAAAAAAAAAAATGCCTAGGTACAGCCCGAACTTGACCATCATAGGGACATGTTATCACAAACTTGATAACAATCAACTAAATGAAGCTACATACGTATTATTATGAAAGCTTCCTGGCTTCTGGATTTAAAGATGAAGATTTTTGAATACATGCATTTCCTGATTTATTTCTGTGAAAAGGGGAATGCGCCCAGGCGGAGCACAGTTTTGATGAACAGACTTGTTAGTGGTCGACTAGATCATAAAACATATCAAATATGAATGAGGTCTGCCTTCTGGTTTCAGAAAAGAATACTTTTTTTAAAATTTTCTTTTGGTTTCTAGATAAAAGGGGTTGGCCCAGGCGGCGCCAGAAATTCAGCACTCGATGATAATACATGCTATATGAAAGCTGCAGACATCTATCTTCTGGTTTCAGAGAAGATTTTGAAAAATTCGTAGTCTTAGTTTCTATGTAAAAAGTGTTGCACACGAGCAGAGCCCAAATATGACCGTAAGGTAATGAAATGAACAAACTTAGTAGAGATCCGACAGATAATGCTACATACAAAATATAAAAGCTGTCTGATTTCTGGTTTCGGAGAAAAATTGTGTTAATTTTCGCTTTTTCATCTATGCAAAAAGGGATGCGCCCGGGCAAAGCCCACATAAGACCCTAGGGTCATGATATGAACAAACTTGATAGAGGATCACTAGATTATGATAAATACCAATATTGAAGCTGTCTGTCTTCTAGTTTCAAAGAAGAAGATTTTTAAAGATTTTCTTATTTTCCGCCATTTTTTTGACGTGGCAACCAGAGTGAAGGGTGGATTTCTCTTTTTAGAACAACTTTGGTAGAGCTTGACCCCAGGAACATCCCTGGCAGGTTTCATCGAGATTGGCCCATCGGTTTTGGAGGAAAAGATCGTGATTAGAATAAAAGCATACATCCCTATGTTATTGGTACTCATTGGGATCGCATCCATAAGCCCATTAACTTTTTCAAAGTTATCTTCAACTCATTGTAATGTCATGCACAATATCAATTTTTCGATGCTCTTAACTGTAACAAGCCATGGGTCCGTCACAAAAATCCAAAATAGGGTTCATGACCTGACTTGAGATCTCTGATATTGATATTGTATATTTATTGAGATGTCAATTATTAAACTAGACTGATTTATGGTTTAAATATCTGATAAATATCAATAAAAGGTCTCCCCCATCCCTCAAAACCCTTATCGAAATCTATAACATCACCGGCATCACAAGACTTAACCCGTTTTCTGCTAAATTAATGTTTTGTTTCAACCAAGTTGCCCTTTTCAACATTTTAATCAGTCTATTTCATTTTTTTTCCCATAATAATCATAAGAGTGAAGCGCAGAGTGTAGACTGAACCTCTTCTCTCGCTGATTTTAGTTTAAACAAAGCTTCCTGCAAGGGGTCGACACTTACTTTTAATGTAACCAGCCTGACAGACCTTTTAGCCACAAATCTTTCAGGTCCTTCCTGAAGGTAAAAGGTCCTCCGTGAAAATAAAACTAAGTATTTAGCAAATTAAAGGAGCACATTGTAAAGAAACAGTGTGGTAAAAGAAGAAATTGCTTTTGATAAGCAATTTCTTCTTTTCCAACAATGTTTTTCATCGAGTAAGGAAAAAAGAAATTGGAAATGGCATTTTTTCAAAACTGGATCGTGTAGGAAATAATATAGCCATTAACTACAGGCTCTAAGTACCTACACCGTGGTAGCTTCTACCAGTCCTCCCTAAAATCCACAGGCATCAGGCCTGATGACTGGTGTTAGTGTCGATCCCTGTTTCTGACAAAGCTTTGTGTGCAGGAGGAATATTCCGCAACATTATAAGATTTGTTAAAAGATCATCCTTTCCTCAAAAACATTTAACATAAATGTATGGTACCCGTCGCTCGCAGAGGGACCATTTTGGAAATCTGTAAAATGAATATTTGAAAAAGAGATTGGGTCGAGCACATGTCAACCAGAGGTCAAATTTCAAAAATTCTTTCACGGGAAGGAAGATCGATCATTCTAGATTCAGAAAATAGCGTGAATCGTGAAAGCGATGCAAACACAAATGTGCCTGTGCGTGAGATTTCCAACAATTAGAAACATGCGCGAGGGGAAAAAACAGCAGCATAGCCAGTAACTCACAATAATTAGAAGATTCACTGTCTGACTAAAGAAACGTTGATACCTTTTCAATCTAAAAAAGACAAAGTGAAGATTCTGACTTGACTGTGCAGATGCACAGGCTGGCAAGAGCCTTTGCTTTGTGCAGTTTTGAAATTGTTGGAAATGTCACGCACAGGCTCGAATAGCATCCTGCATTCAGCCATGATTACGTTTTGTTTATTTATCTCGAAGTGGTTGCGTACAACGATCGTAGGTGTCTTACCGAGACAAACTTTCACATATGAGGAGCGTTTTTGTAGTTGTTCGAAGTAAACGTCGTAACTAAACTTTCTTGACCCATTCAGACGGGATTGCTAGATTTTGTGTTTTTCTTATGCTGTTTGCTATGCTCCAAACATCTGTAATGACGAAACATAAGGCTAAAAATATTCGCACTGAGCCATCAACATGGGGCTTCTTTGTATGACAGGGAGTCAATAACGATCTGGTACAGTTAATAACATCGTGAAATTGACAAGGTGAATGATTTTTGAATGATTTAGGAATGAAATTGAATGAGTGTGAGGAGCGAGTTTTGAGTGATTTTAATAGGAGGTAATCCTATATCACAAATTTTGTTCGGGATGAACAAAATTTGCGATATTGATTACCTCCCTTTAATAAAAAAGCGCAAACAAGTTCTGTGCACGGCTTCAAATTTCTTCAAGAACCTTTTGGGGGCTAACTTTTTGAATTATGACAGTGAAATCGCGATATTGCTGTCAAAATTTATTTTGAATGATGTTGTTGATTCTATATTTTTCAATGGGTTTGATCGTTTTTGAATGGTTTGAGTGAGTGTTTGGAATGAATAATTGGAGCGCTGAGTGATCGATATAGAATGGTTTAGATTGAGTTGAATGTAAATTTCACGATCTTATTAACTGTACGAGGCAGGCCGGGTTATGTTTATTATTTACTATAATGGGACGAATGAACATGGGGTTGACCTTACTATAAATTTAATAGCCCTAGTATCTTTTACAGTTCACTTGAAAACCATTCCTCTTTACAATAGAAAGAATCCCACGAACGTTTTCTTACTGTACACACAACTTTAAAATAAACTTGGACCGTAAAAATAGAATCCTTATCATATGGAACAGAGAAGAACATGTAAAATCATCAAATAAATCACAAAATCGCCATGAATTTAGTGTTTTGAATGATATTTGAGCCTGTTCCTGACATTTCCAACAATTTGAAATGTTGGTGAGGTGCAAACATTGAGGGGCATAGACAGCCAAAAACTCTAAAAAATAAAGTTATCTGATGGTCTACAGATACTTTGAGACCTTATATATCTTTAAAGCCCATAGTTAAGACTCTGATCAGACTGTACAGGTGCACAAACGTTTTTCTTTTTTTTTGCTAAACGTTGAATAGAAAATATAAGTGACAATAAGAAATCGCACAAATAACGTCCCATATGTTTTCTGAGAGAATACAAATTAAAAACCCATAAACGAAGTAAATAATTGATTAGAAATGACACGCCATAAAAACAGTTTTAAAAGAGTACATTATCAATTATTGAACAAGGAGTTTTGCGCAAATCAAGGTAAATATGTAAAAGACCAAATATTAATTATCCCGATGTCTGAGTGTCTCCGTTTGTTCTTGCGATTTTTAAAAACTATAAAACTATTTTTAAACAAAATCGCAAGGGTACACGGCACCCGTAAAGCCGTGCGATGATCACCGTGTGCCACCGCACGGGCACCGTACGATTATGGGGTTACGGGGAGTAACGGGCGCCGTGGGGGCTCCGTCAGCCAAATTTAAACAAGGCTTTAGTGCGATGAGTAAGTTATGAGTGAAATTAAAGGGGGGTAATCCAATTTAGCTAATTTAGATCAGGATGAAAAAAATTAGCTATATTTATTACCTCCCTTAATCTAAAATATGCATACCAGTTCTTTAAATATCTTCCTATCTCTTCAAGAACCAATAAGACGTTTACATTTTCAAATATGTCAGAGAAATCGTGGATTTTCAAACCATTTTCATTCTGAATACAGTTGTTGATCTTATATTTTAGGTAATTTTTGAGCGTTTTTGAATGGTCTGAGTGAGTGTTTGTAATGAATAATTGGAGCTCTTAGTGAGCGTTTTAGAATTGCTTTGGTTGAGGTAAATGTCAATTTCACAATGTTCTGAACTGTACCCCTTCGCCGAGTAGAGACTGCATAAAACATACGATCCAGTGTCATTGCGCTTACCACCTGCCTAAAGTTTGGTCTGACAAGGACGAAAACACAGAAAAAGTAAACAACAAAGGCTAATTTACGCATAGCAGCTGCTGTCATTATCAAATATTTAATCATAGCAATATTCATCAATTTTCACCTTGGGTTTTATTTATATTTCATTACATCACGTCGAACCGAACGATCATATTCACTGACGTTTCTATCAATATCCGAAGTGAAGAAGCGACCATTATGGATAAAGAGCTGAACACGAGGTTTATTAAGATAGACAATACTCTAGTTGAAATAAGAGTCGGAAACCTGCCCTGCGTCCATGATCACCAAACGGTACAAACAGTTTTCAAATTATACCCCGCTTTGCATGTAGGTGCACGTGCAAAGCGGCGTATAATTGGAAAACTGTTTGTACCGTTTGGTGATCCTGAACGCTGGGCTGGAACTCGGCTGTTAAGTAACGACTTAGCCAGGCCTGTGCTTAGGATGACAAAACGGTACATAATTTTTTTTTACAAATTATTCCCTAATTTGCACATGCAAGTGGGGTACAAATAGCGAACTGTTTGAATCGTTTTGTCATTCTTATCGCAGGGATGTTGCTTAACACCAGTCACAGAAGTTGCACAAAAAAGCGAGGCCGATGATAATATGACGACGGTATAACCTTCAATATTCTCTAGAAATTCTTAGTGTTGAAACTCGAAATGCAGATTCTGGGCTCAAAATAATCCCCCCCTCCCCCCCCCCCCCCCTGTCACGCCCATTTGAGAAGGGCCAATCAAAATTTTGCAAACAATTTTTGAAAAGGGTCACCCAAGGAGCATTCTAGTTAAGTTTTATGGAAATAAGCCGAGTGGTTCAGGGGGAGATGTCGTTCAAAGAATTCGGGCTCAAAATAAGCCCCGTCCTGCCACGCCCATATTTATAGGCCAATCAAATTTCTCGAACATTTTTTGAAAGGGGTCTTCCAAGGAACATTCTGGTAAAGTTTCCTTGAAATCGGCCCAGTGGTTCAGGAGAAAGAGAAGACACACGACGAACGACACACGACGCACGACGGATTCAGGGTGATGCTAAAAGCTCCCTTTTATATATCATCACGTATTGGCGACCAAGCCTAAAACGAACAAGTGTGTTTGTTTGAATGGCGTTTTACGCTGTTTTTTTACAATCTTTCCGTTACACCACAACGGCAGATGCACCTAACGATGGTTTCCTGGTATTTCTCAAACCAGCCCTGCGTTCAGAATGAAAACCTTAGCGAAGCGCTTTCGAAATGATACCTCGCTTTGCACGTATGTGCACGTGCAAAGCGGTGTATCATCTCAAAGCGCTCGTGAAAACGCTTTTACATCTTGGACAAAGGGCAGTTCTACCATTGCATCCTTTCCTAGCCTCCAGCTGCCATCCCACAAAGGTCAATCATTATCAATATTTCATTGGGCGACAAAAAGTATGAAAGTATGGGTACCGCCGTCGGAGCAAACAAGTGTCTACGGAAGGGTAATTAATGTTTTGCATTTCAATTAAATTTTGAAAAGTTAAACCCTAAGGCTATATCAAGTTAAATTATTAATGTAATCATGTGTATGTATAGATGCCTTAGATGAATGATGCATACATATTTTATGGCGTGTTAAAGTATAAACAAGACAAATTGAACAGACTACTTGTGACCAATTAACAAAAATAAATGTATTTTTCTTTCCAAATTCAAATCTAAGCGCAACCTATTGGCATATGACTTCAGAACATTCGTACCAATAGAGCAGTTGGCTATAATTACTCTCTTCGTGCATTTTTACGACTGTTGAAAACGTGTAAATGAATTTAGAATTCATGTGCTCTGCTGATTAAATCATCAATATTACTTGACCAAATCTCAAACCCAGCCAAAAACATTTTTAATCGGATATTCTAGCTCAATTACAAAACATGAGATTGATTGATTTAAATTTTCAACCCTGATAACCATATCGTCGATTTTCTACCAAAACCTCGTAACTACAGCTTTAAACAAGCTGTAGTTACGATATTTTAGCAGAATAACGACGATATTCTTTACCAGAAATCAAAAGGAGGCGAGGGGTGTGTTTTTTTGTGTGTTTTTTTTTTTTTGTGTGTGTGTGTGTGGGGGGGGGGGGACAAGTGGTTCCGGATCTCAGGTTCAAACCCTAAGTCTACACACATATAATTTCCTTCAAAGTGTTAGTCTTTTGTCGTTGTACGTAATATCTGTTATTGGTGGCCAGTCTGGTCTGAATGGGTGTAAATTATCTGTATCGGATAAGTGGTTAAATATTTAATGGTCAATCCTTGTAGTTATTGTAGTCGAAATAATGCGTAATGTCAACAAATCTATCTATTTGATTTTCAATATTTCCTATACAGCACCTAATTCATCTTAGGTCAACAAAAACTAAAGATAAGTGAATGCAATCATAACCGTTTTGTACAAATCAGTCTCACTTGACCAGCCCTGCGTACATGATGACAAAACGGTGCAAACTGCTTGCTTATTTTACCCCGCTTTGCACGCAAGTACAAGTGCAAAGCGGGGTCAAATTGGCCAACACTTTGCCTCGTTTTGTCATCCAAATTACAGTCTTGTGCTAGAGTACACAATGATGTAAATCAGTGCCTTAAAAAAAGTCGAGCGGGGTTTAAATGACAATTTGTCGATTTTGTTTCATAAGATGAAGGAATTCGACGTTTCATGAACACGAGCTTGTTATTCTTATTCTAATTTGTGATTCTAATTTGACGCCATTATCACACACACACACACACACACACACACACACACACACACACACACACACACACACACACACACACACACACACACACACACACACACACACACACACACACACACACACACACACACACACACACACACACACACACACACACACACACACACACACACACACACACACACACACACACACACACACACACACACACACACACACACACACACACACACACACACACACACACACACACACACACACACACACACACACACACACACACACACACACACACACACACACACACACACACACACACACACACACACACACACACACACACACACACACACACACACACACACACACACACACACACACACACACACACACACACACACACACACACACACACACACACACACACACACACACACACACACACACACACACACACACACACACACACACACACACACACACAAAAACGTTTTACCAGACGACCAAACTCATTCGAATAGTAATTGCACAGGTGTAGCATAACCCAACCGGATTTGGCCAAGGCAATTTACGTGTATATACCACGGGCAGGAGTGTGGAAATGCGACTTTTCTCCACTTGTCAATTGACAAGTTAAAGTCCATTTCGCTTCTTGTCCAGGATCAAATTGAACTTGCCCAGAAAATTAGGAATTCATAAATATTGAGAAAAACATTATTTTGAATGAAGAAAATGCTGTAGCCCAGCATTTTCTTCATTAAAGACAATGTTTGCCCTCCCCCCCCCCCTGATACAAACATTAGGATGACTTTCATCCTAGATCATTTTAGTATTGTATCAAAATTTGCCCTGGTAATTACTTGTCCACGGACAAGTGGTCTAGAAGAATGTGCTTGCTCGCAAGTGGATATGCCCTTGTCGGACAAGTCGGGCATGGGAATTCCACAACCTTGAACGGGTTAATTCTATTCGCTTGTAGTAAGTCTTATTATAAAGCTAAAATCATTACATGTACTTTTTTGACTTCGATTTTCATTATTTTTTTGTTTGTTTTCATATAAAACTATAACAAAATCTTTCTTACAAAGAATGTATAAGGGATCACGGAAAAATACTTATATGGCGGAAAAAGTTTCTTTGTCTTGGGGCGAGCAATTTCTTATAAGTGACCTCTTTAAAGATACATGTCCACATCATTTGTCTCGGAAAAAGCATAAATACTGACACCGAATGCGCATTTGTAATTAAATGATTTACTTATGGGTAAAATGTCGATTTCTCTTTGAAGAAAAAGTACTATTCTTTATATAATAATGTTGTCCTTAACCATTCCCAGACTGGCACACTTGCAAAAAAGCTGCAAACGATTTATGTTGATGGAATCTAAAACAATTTTTTGGGAGAAGAATCACAGGCGGTTGTTTCAGAATCGGATTTTGTCATATAGGTTATTTATTCAGATTAAGAATCAATCCCCTGTTGAGAAGAATAAATTGTGAAATTGCTTGAATATTGAACGTATGACAGGTATTAACAGTCCATCAATGATATTTTGATACACAAATACTGGTGAACTATTGACAAGATTTTGGATAAAGATATCATCACGTCTCGACGTCATTCACACGTAACAGTGAAATTGACAAGTATGCGTCAGATAGCCGCAAGGTGTCACACAGGTTCTGTTTGAAGATCTTGATGTAACACGTCTGTCTATATCTTATTAGGTTTGGATGGGTTTAACGCCGCTTTTAACAATCTTGCAGGTATATCTCTGCGGCCGGAGCACCTAGCGATGGATTCCTAGTATTTCTTTCACCTGTACTACCATTACACCCTTTCCTAGCCTCCGACTGCTATCTCACATAGGTTTACGATTATCTACTCATTGGTGAGAGACAAACGCCGGAAAGGATATTTGCCGCCACCGGATCGAACCCACGACATCCAGATTGGAAGTCTTATGCCTAACCAACTGCGCTATTGTCTATATCTTATCTTAATATAAAGGTGGTATAACAAAAGTTATTCTAAACGTATTTATGTTTTCTTCTTTTTATTTTATCCATGTATCAGTAGGCGAGATTATAAATCTTCTTAATTGAACCCGTTTATTATCTGTATTATGGTCTGTATGAAAACTGATCAAAAGATTTTTCATTGTTTTCTCTCATTTCTTACCTGTCATGCGAAAAGGAATTATCTGGAAGGGGTCTTAGCAGCCCTGTGTTCAGGATGTAAAAACGTTTCGCGAGCGCTTTGAGATGATACCCCGCTTTGCACCTTCCCATACGTGCAAAGCGAGGTATCATCTCAAAGCGCTTCGCTAACATTTTCATCCTGAAATCAGGGCAGACTTCACAAGATGACAACAATATAGACTGACAAAAAAGTGATTCCCGTGAAATTACGGAATTTTACGGCCACCCCGTTTTAAACACAACGAAAATAGTCTTAAAGAACAATAGTTTAACTTTTGATGATTCCATTTTTTTCTGAATGGTTAGCCGAAAATTGTTATATATCTCAAGTAAAATAAATGTGAGTGCTCAGGCAATATGAATGGTTCCACAAAAAGGTACCATCCGAAATCTGTTTAATAATTGACAACTCTTTCCTTTTTTGCTCAATGATGAATTATAAATATGACAAGAAGAGCATAGCTAATAATTAATTAATTTCACGGAGGTATGAAGCTAAAAATAAAATCACTCTATTGAATACTCTTCGCAAATTCATACAGCCTTGTGATAAGGTATCCGGTGTCGAACTCATGACCTCTTGGTGAAGAAGATGACGGTCTGCTTCGGATATCACTTACTCATCATGTGTTCATCATGAGTGTGTGAGAATGTGATCCGCCCTGCGTTCAGGATCACCAAACGGTACAAACTGTTTGCCAATTTAACTCCGCTTTGCACGCAAGTGTACGTGCAAAGCGGGGTATAATTGGCAAACAGTTTGCACCGTTTTGTCATCCTGAACGGAGGGTATATATCTCTGTTCCTGCGTTGCAAGTGATCGAAAAGTTTTCGGTCTGTATGATCGATGTGTATACGGTATCATATTTAATGAGGTACACGCGGGGAAACCATACCTTGGTGAAATATTGACACTTGAAACCTGCTGTTTTTATCCTCAAATAATGATATAGCATTGAGTTCAAAGCTACATGAAAGGTAGATGACCGTTTCGAAATAAGTGAGACGGCATCTTGTCAATTCACATCGACAGTATTTAGGTCGAACACTAAATTTTATTAAGGATTTCATATTGTTGCATCCGTAATCGGTGATAAATCGAACGTCGTGAGCCCAAATCGTGGCCGCACAACTTAGACAATGAATAAGTCATTGGGCGAGACAGTTCAGAACCCAACCGAAGAACCGGTAACCTATGCGACACATGCAAATAATTTTTAAACTTTAAATGCATGGCGAACGTATTTCTATCTTTGATTCGCATTTGAAATACATTTTTGATACTTATACGAAATCTCCTTATTTGAAAATCAAGCATTTAAACAATTCTGTACAATGAGAATAGAAAGCTAGTTGAATGGTTTCAGTTAGATATATCTTAGACCACCTTTGATAAAGGAAATTGCACTTCCTCCATGAACAACGCGCGTAATATTCTCATTAGCATAAAAATGAATATTACATCACGTGATTGGCATAGAGAGTAGCCGTTAATGAAGTGATTTCAAACTAAATGTCAGTCAAGTAGACATGACGCGCGAGTCATTATGTTAGTGTCACGATAAAATTCACGCAACAGACTGACTAGCCCTGCGTTCAGGATTACAAATCGGTTTAATCTGTTTGCCGATTATACCCCGCTTTGCACGTGCACTTGCGTGCAAAGCGGGGTAAAATTGGCAAACAGTTTGCACCGTTTTGTTATCCAGTACTCGGGACAGGATCGAAACTTTTGGATTAAGTAAATTAATTGAACTAGAAAGTCAATCCTACCTTAATGTATAAGAAATTTTGAAATATGACCTTTTATAAATTAAAAAGTCCATTGACTTACCCCTTTTTATTACTTTTGCTGTAAGGTGGATCTTTTGCATCGTCTTTATTTTTCTTCCCACAGAAAGGGAAAGGCATATTCCTGAAATGAAAATAAACAAGAGATGTTTGTAAAACATTTATACCTACCACAAAAGCAGGTCAATAGCCTAGTCTTTGTCAATCAACAAAGGCAATAACTCACATAATATGAGGAGTAGAGTTATGGTTCTTGTGCACTGCACTTCTCCTAAATCAGATCTATCCACATGTGAAGTTTCATGATTCTAGCTTGCATTCTTTATGAGATTTGCTCCGGGTAAGAAACGGTCTACGGAAGGCCCGATCGACCGACCAACGGACCGACCGATAAGTGCAAAGCAATATACACCCTCTACTTCGAAGTGGGGGGGGATGAATATTGTGGATTAAGTTTAAATCAAAGGCTTAGAAATACGTATTTGGTACGTTTTACTGTTTCTGAAGTAAACACAGCGATTATTCTTATTTTTATCTTGAGCCCGAGGGAGAAGAAATGTTAGCCGGCATATACCGGGATTCGAACATTCGATTTCTCGCTTAGGTCGAAGCCGTAACCACTCCAATACGGATTGATTATGTGTTAAGGAAATTGACCGTTGAAGCTCTTGCAACAGCATTATAATTTAAATGATGTTTTTTTTTTATTTTATTTTTATCATTTTCTCTTTTACTTGTCCCTTTCAATCTTCCTCGGGATAGACCACATGCGATTGTTTTACAAACTGTTTATAAGTTATAATAAAAGATTTAATGTTATACTTCTTGATCTTCAAAAGTAAATTGCAACGTTTTTGGGTTAGAACAAAAACAATTGACATTTTTTCTTTAAACTTATTTGACATTAAAATTAGAATTAAACAGTAAATTCAACAAATACTTTGTAAATGAGTAACTACCCAAGGCTAGTGAATCATTATGTCAAATGTAATATCATTATACATATGTGACCCGTCATGCGAAAAAGGACCATCTCGACACACCATAAAATAAATATTTAAATAAGAGAATAGTTCCAGCATAGGTCAACCCAAGGTGGCATCTCAAAAATTCTTTCACAGGAAGATAGATTGATCATTCTAGATTCAGAATATCAGCAAAGTGCGAAAAGTTTCGATCCTAGTCAATCTGCACAATCTGCGCAGTCTGACAAGGGTAGAAACTTTACGCACTACCCACTTGGTCCTTTTTTCACGTGACTGGTCACATATTTGATCCGTCATGCGAAGAAGGACCATCTCGCAACTCCGTAAAACAAATATTTGAAAAAGAGATTAGTTCTAGTTGAGGTCAACCAGTGGTCGCATTTTAAGAAATCTTATACCAGAAAGTAGACTGGTCAATTTAGATTCAGAAAATCTTCCAAGTGCGAAGAACTGCAAACCTAGTCTGTCTGTCTGTGCATTCCAACTGATTAAGTAGGCTAAGTACTTTGCGCTCTACCTAGATGGTCCATTTTCGAATGTCGGGTGAAATATAGATGTACAATCATTGACCTCCCATAGACATTCCTCCCTACCCATCACAATACGACAGTCATAATTAATCCACATCAAAAGAGTTTTCAGACGACTTTGAGAATCAATTCAAATTATACAACTTGGAGAAATTGTTACAAATGATAGCAGCAATTTCTATTTTTCCAAAATAAATAAAAAAAAATAAATAAAAGACGATTCAAATGAGTACCCACAATATAGGGTTTCTATCTGAAACAAAGACTGGACTGGCTTTACCTCCTCTTATTTGTACCAATGTAAACCCCAGAGGATTCATGTATACATAACAACGAATAATTATATGTATGATGGCGAATTCAGAATTGCAGTGTTAATTAGACAATGCCACATTATTCAATTTACATGACGTTGAATTACGAATGAAGGATAATGAAATGATGTAATATGACCCTATCCCGTAAAAACATCCTTTTTATAGAAAGGGTGAAAGGATACCTTACAAACTAAAATGGTGCTATAAAAATGATCTAACAATTTTTTTGGCATTCCTTTAATTTGCTCTCTGGGACTCATTTTGCTTGCCATAGCAGAATAGCCATTCTAGATGGTTAAAATCGAATTAATCTAAATTGACTCGGAAACAAGTTTATACAACTCAGATTTTTTTCCTTATAGTCTTGAATCTTGGTGAATACACCGTGAGCATATTGTGTGTATAAGTGTAAGAATTAAGAACGATAATTTCTGCAGAAAAGAGCAAACCTAGGCTTCTACCAAAATAGACCAATAATTTGTGGTCCATACCTTGTTAGTAATGCAGTCTTCTAGATATTTGTCCTCTGAATACAAAGGTTCTGGGTGCTTCTTTGTCAATTAATAAATTCCCGTCGGCTATTTATAGTTTTTTTTTATGGTTGTGGCACTTGGGGTGGATAATCGTAAATGAGCCTGTGCGTGACATTTCCAACAACTTAATGTGTGCGTGATGGAAATACGTTGAGAAGCCAGAAGAATCAAACAGTGGATTAAAATTAATTTTGGGTTTTGAATAGCGATTTTAGGACAGTAGCCATCTATTGAGTGCATAGTTAAGGCTCGGACCAGACTGTGCGGCCGCACATGCTGATCCGGGTCAACATTGCGCACATGAGAAAATTTTGGAAATGTCTCGCATAGGCTCAAATCTAAGTGGGATAGCAACAGAAGGCTCGGAAAGAATGTATTGGTTAGAGAATGACCATGGTTACATGCTCAAGCCCCAACGATATGACTGAAACCGCAAAATGCTGAGTTTAACCAAATTCAATCAATCAATGAATGAGTTGCCTTTATTTAAGGGTTTACATTCAAACATCTAAGGAGATCTTACGCGGCGTACATGCGCATGGTGCCGTCTTTTGACACAAGTTTGGGTCTACATAAGCAACAAGGAAGTAGTAATTTCTTCACCGAAACTGAACTTTTTATCAAACCATTACCCAGAGGACAACGATAGCAGGACAGAGATAAATCTGAACTACGTTCAGTATGAAAACGTTCGTGAAACGTTTTAGAAATGATACCCCGCTTTGCTCGTGTTTACACGCGCAAAGCCGGGTATCATTTCAAAACGACCCAAAACGTTTTTGCATTTTGAACGCAGGATAGGGCCACGTCTAATAGAACGGACAATCTTTCAAAATAATGATAATTGTATCAACATAAGCTTATAACATTGCTAGTTTGTGCATACAGTACAGTTCGACCAAAGTCAGAACTCTAAGGTTGGCTACCTTATCAACTTATTTCAAAGACAAAGACAATTGGTTTGTCGAATAGGATATTATAGTAAGTCTAACTTAATGACATATGTAACTAAAAGGAGATTATGAAATAATTGCCTGTGTTCACAGATTGGGCAAGTTACAGGCTAGATGTGCCTACAATGAGATATAGGCTTATTGTCTTAGCTAAGCTGTTGTCTGATATTTTGCAAACCACAAAAGTATTCATAACCATTAACCTTAACGAAAGAGAAACTATCCGGTAAATTGGGATGCCCAAATATCCCCGGTAAAAACCTATACACACCTTGATTATATAGTAATATTCACCTGGTGTAAATTTCAAGTATTTGTGCTAATTTAAGTCAATATTCCAGTGCAATAAATCCGATATTCACTCACAAAACACTGTAAATAACTTATTTATCCAAAAATTACTGGTCAAACACTGTACAATTCACAAGTACTTTCGGTTTGAAAATAACGCCAGGTCTAAACGACAACTAGATTTCTCCCGTATTTCGCCTGTCAACACCTATACATAACATAACCGCATATTAAACACCGGTAGTAAAATTGACGATAAAATATGCCCCAGTTCCCTTTGAAAAACGTACACATAGAATATTTTAAGATTATTCATCCACCATTTCAAATAAGTGATTAAAGACCAATTTTGTCTATACAGTGAATAGACAAAATCGACTTTTTATCACTCACTCAAACTTGTGGATCTATACATGTTTAAAACTGTAAAAAAAACTTCATGACATTAAGTTGAATTCTAGATAGTCGACGAGCTTAGCCTCTTTTTTCACATACGTACTTCGTCTGTGGGCGACTGAAATTTCGTAAATACAGCTTTAACCAAGCTGAAGTTACGGCATTTTGGCTCTCATTCATCGTTGTTGAGTAACCAAATTTAGTTGTTTAATCACAGACGATAGTTTCATAACAAATACATGGTATTTTGTCATAAAGGTTACGACAAAAGAACACTAATATAATAACGAAAATGACAGAAATGTAAGATTTTGGTTGAAACAATCACCCGTGAATATTAAAGATCGACGAAGGTAGAGTTAATATAAAATCGTTTAAATAGAGGATATTGAATGAGCGATCATGGAATACTAAATTTATTAAACGAGTCATTTTAAAACAGATAAAAACGAGGCTGTGCCGAGTTTTTATCGTTTTTAGATGACGAGTTTAATAAATTCTGTATTTTATGAGCACAAATTTTATACTCTATTTATATTATGAATTTATGACCCAAATTTTGGTGATAAAACGAGAAAATTACAAAAATTTTCAAAATATGTTATTCCGCGAAACATATAATGCCATTTGCAAAATGACGTCAGCAGATCCTTTATGACGTCATTTTCCTAACAAAAAATATAACTTTTTTCTTCGTTCTTTGCTCATTTGCATAGTTATTGCACTAGTGTAATAAACACTCGTGTAATATCAAAATATTCAACGGGGTTATTTCATTCCCGCGACGTCGGTCATATTATAAAGAATGATCCTCATTTATAAGCAAGCTATTCTCATATCCCCGTGACAATTTCAATATTTTCTACGATACAATCTACATTATATCTTTAAGGACATTTTAATTAATAACACTTCATTTTTTTTTTAACTTTTCTCCCAAATTCTTCGTTTCCGACCGCTGATTGAAAATAAAAAAAGTGCCATTTTAAGATTCATAGCAAAGATCGACTATATAAATAAGATATGAATTAAAAGTAAATTTTCAAAGAATTACGAAAATAAATTTCTAAAGTTTGGTAGCCAACGATTAATAAAGAGCAATGAACGGCGCCGAAGAGCTGTGTATTTCGTCCCATCTAGAAATCTAGAAGACGCTTAACGAATGAATACGTGAAGCATAAGTAGACCATAATGGAACCCCAAAAGAGTCGGGCAACGCAGCCTGACGAATCCCTAGACCTTATCAACTCCATATTCATTTCTTAATTTCTTACAACCTTAATTTTAACACGTGCAGTTTAGAATCGCGTACTTTAATTTGTAAAAGCAGCTATAGGGCCTATTATTCCACAGACCTTAAAAATTCATTTAAAGTTCCTGACTATTCGAAAGGTTAATTTCCATTTCAAGATAACACACCTAGAATTCGACCGCTTTAATTCTTAATCCTCGTAGCTACAGCAGTAATTAAGCTGCGGTTACGAGGTTTTAGATTTTAACCGACGAATTTTTCAAGTGAAAATCTATGAAGGACAAAAGCACTACGTTATCAAATGTAAAGGTAACTTCTACACAGGTAAAACGCGATTTCCGTCCTTATATCTCGGATTTGTTTACAATACTAGAATATCAATTTTGATCAATTCTCATCTGCCCTATTTCCCTTTGTCCTAAAACCCCGACAGAACTGGATCGATCGATCACGACTAACTACCGTTCTATCAAACCCTTGGACCCTTAGTGATTGTTTGTTTGATTTGGATTTAACGTCGCTTTCAATGTTACAATCTTTCAGTTATAGCGCTGCGGCTGGCGCCCCTAAGAATAGATTCCTGATAATTCTCACACCAATACTACCATCACATCTTTTTTTAGCCCCCGGCTGCTATCATACATAGGTCGACGATTATCAAACCATTGGTTAGAGAAAATTTGTCACAAAAATTGAGGGCCAACGTCGGGGATAGAACCCATGACCAGTGGTAATGAGTTATAAAGTCAGATTTGTGTACAAAAGGTCCTGATTTCGATTCCTCTAGGGCGGCTACTGACGCCCGTTTTACTAAACTCCTAACGAAAAAAAAATCTTAAGTCAAAATCGCAAATCGTAACTGTCGTTTTCGTCCATTGTTTGATTCTATCTTGCAATATCTCATTGGAATCGTCTTTAGATTCCAATGAGATAATGCATGGCAGAATTCTATTTTTAGTTACTATTGCAGGAGCAACTTTAACGTTTGACTTACGCAAAAATTGATCGTAAGATGTTTTGTAAAACAGGCCCCTGATCCTTGGAATTGCATTCAACAAACTCACCGGTTTATTCTCCAGGAAACTGAATGGAACTAGAAATGTATCGCAGACACTTGCCTGGATCAGTTCATGTCAGTTTAAACTTTATGTTAAATAAGGTACACCACTCATGTTTTACTATTTCAAATTACCTCCCATATTCTCAAAAATTGATCGGCCTGTCAGTGAAATATAAGCTGATAAGAAATTATAATTTCTCTAGTTGAATTTCGCATTTCTCAATACTTCAGATCAGTGGGACGGGATCCAGTCTTCACAGACACGCTCTGCTTTTAGGGCGACAAAACGGTTGAAAACTGTTTGCAAATGATATACTACTCTCTTTGCAAGTGCTCGTGCAAAGCGGGATATACTTTGCAAACAGTCTACATCGTTTTGTCATCCTTAACACAGCTGTAATTAAGCCAGACGCTTCGAAATTATTAATAATTGATTAAGTCATATAATTTTGAAGTGATTCGACAATTTTCTGATCGTCTTTTTAACAATTTAGGGATTATTTATAATTCTATGATGAGAGCAGCGTAAAATACTTTGTCCATTGAGCGTCATTTTCTACATATTATTGACTGTATTATATTTTATAAGTACATAAATAATCAGTCAAATAACACAGCTCATAAAATTTCGATGATTCATGTCAATTTAACGTCAAAGTAAACCATTTTCGCTTCAGTAGACACTAAATACTTACATGTTGCACGTTTAATGATGTTTTGACTCGTAAATTGTGAAACTAGAAGCAAATTCGGAAATACGCACATCGTGCAAATTTAGCAAAAGATTGTCAAATGTAAACTTCCTTTGCAAACCATTCCCTCAATCATTCCAGGGCATATGATTGTAAGTAATTACGTAAGTAATTATAAGTCATAAGTAGTTGCATTAAATAGTATGATTAAAACCGACCCTTAATCATTCCAAAGCATACGATTTCATCTCCCCGAAAGTTACAGCTTGACGGCCGAGCAGCCTGACGGCGTGAACTTGGCGGCCTAGCGGCTTGACGGCCTTAAAGTAAAACAAGTGCATGTCATATTGCGATGCAATACAGGAGTCCCCCACCTGATAACAAAAAATCCTTTCTTATAATATATCTCCTACTTACTAGATCTATAACTGTATACAAAATTTGAAGTTGCTAGCACATTAGGTTTTTAACAAAATGTCATAAACAAAAATATAAGAGTAAAAACAACCAATGGCAAAAACTCAAAAAGTGGGCAGAGAAGAATGATTCTTGTACATGCCACTTGTCCTCAATGTGATCTATAAGTGTACCAAGTTTGAAGCTAGCACCGATGGCTCAGGAGATATGGTCCGGACAAAATTGTCAGGATAAAAAACAACAACGGACAATAACTAAAAAAGTGGATGTGGCAGAGTAACAGTTCTTGTGCATTTCACTTCTTCTCAATGAGATCTACCAGTGTACAAAGTTTGAAGTTGCTAGGGCATATGGTTTAGGAGATAAGTACGGGACAAAAATGTAAGGATAGAAACAACAAAGGGCAATAATTCAAAAAGTTGATATGGCAGAGTGACAGTTCTTGTACATGACACTTGTCCTCAATGATATCTTTAAGTGCAGCAAGTTTCAAGTTTCTAGCACTTAGGGTTTAGAAGATATGTTCCAGACAAAAATGTAAAGGTAAAAACAACAACGGACAATAACTAAAAAAGCAGATGTGGCATAGTTACAGTTCTTGTGCATTTCACTTCTTCTCAATGAGATCTACCAGTGTACAAAGTTTGAAGTTGCTAGGGCTTATGGTTTAGGAGATAAGTACGGGACAAAAATGTAAGACTTAACCAACAAAGGGCAATAATTCAAAAAGTGGACATGGCAGAGTAACAGTTCTTGTACATGACACTTGTCCTCAATAAGATCTATAAGTGTACCAAGCTTGAAGTTGCTAGCACTTATATTTTAGGAGATATGATCCGGACAAGAATGTAAGGCTAAAAACAACACAGGGCAATAACTCAAAAAGAGGGTGTGGCAGAGTTATGGATCTTAAACAAGAATTTCTCCTCAATGAGATCTATAAGTGTACAAAGTTTGAAGTTGCTAGCACACATAGTTTAGGAGATATGTTCCGGACAAGAATGTAAGACAAAAAACAACAAAAGGGCAATAACTCAAAAATGGGTACGGCAGAGTTATGGTTCTTGAAGATGACACTTGTCCTCAATGACATCTGTAAGTGTACAAAGTTTGAAGTTGCTAGCTCACATAGTTTAGGAGATACGTTCCAGAAATAATGTAAGGGTAAAACAACAAAGGGCAATAACTCCAAAAGTGGGCGTGGGAGAGTAACGGTTCTTGAACATGACACTTCTCCTCAATGAGATCTATAAGTGTACCAAGTTTGAAGTTGCTAGCACATATAGTTTAGAAGATATAGCCCGGACAAAAGTGTGATGGACAGACGGACAGACGGACGGACGGACGGACAGACAGACGGACGGACGGACGGACGGACAGACGGAATCGAGCAAACCTATAGTCCCCCAACCGGTAACCGGTGGGGGACTAATACCGACAGTCTAGCGGCTTAGTGAAAGCAAAATGATGACAGGTAAAACAATAATTAAAGGGAAACTACTCAAAAGAAACACTCGTTTATGAACTACGGTTTACTACCCCTTTACATATTCGATGCCTACACTTATTTGAAATCGATCTTTTACACATGTTTTGTGAGATTCCTTGCGTTCTGAATAGCCTAACGTTCGCGAACGTATCTATTTATAAACGGGTATTAGATTATTACTATTCGGGTAATTAAGCTTGGTAATGCATTCATTCGTTATCCAGAACAAATGTTTGAAAAAGAGATTGGACTGAGTTCAGTAAGACCAGCCCTGCCTCCAGGATGAAAAAACGAAGTAAACAGAAAGCAAATCATACACCACTTTGCACGTGCACTTGCGTGCAAAGCGGGTTATGATTTGCAAACTATTTTCGCCGTTTTGTCATCCTGAACGCAGGGCAGAGGGTGTCTATTAAAAATTCATACAAAGTAACGTTAAATTGTCATTCTACATTAAGAAAAAACATGTATGAATCAGCACATTTCTCTCTGTCTTTCAACTTCACATGGGCGCCAAGTAAAGTATTGGATTAGCCGGCCTAACCGCTAAATTAAATCAGAATATTCTAATCACAATCAGCAATTTTCTAAAAAGTCTTAGGTTAAATTCCAAAAATCAATTATAATCCACGGTTTGATTGGCTTTTGCGTTGGGTTTAACCTTGGTCATTTCTTCAAATTTATCGCGGCGGCTTGCAACCATGTTGTCCTGTCATTTCCCACACAAGTACATTCACGTCATTTCATCCGAGCCACCAGTTTCTCATTCAACAGCCTAACCGATTGAGCTAACCGGGATCTACCCTTTATTCGGGAATTGATTCTGATGTTACTTTCCGACTACAGTTAACAAAATCGTGAAATTGGTGACCCGAATAATTTTGGAACAAATTTGAACGAGTGCGATGAGTGAGTTTTGAGAGAAATTACAGAAAGGTAATCTAATTTCGCTGATTTTGCTTAGGATGAACAAAATAAGCGATAATTATTACCTCCCTTTAATAAAATATGCATACACGTTCTATAAAAAGCTTCCTGTTTATTCAAGAACTAATCAGACGATGAAAATTACAATAATGCTAGTGAAAGTATAATTTTTCTAGCTATATTTATTTTGAATGTAGTCTTGTCTTTTCTTATATTTTTAAGTAATTTTTAGCGTTTTTGAATGGTTTGAGTGAGTGTTTGGATGCAAGAATGGAGCACTCAGTGAGTGACCTAGAGTGGTTTTGATTGAGATGAATGTCTTTTTCACGATGTTACTGTAGTCTCCGTAAACTTTAATGGGGACTAGTCGATTTTGTTTGTGTGAACGGGGTTTTACGCCGCTTTCAAAAATTTTTCAGTTTTATCGCGACGGCTGGAGCACCTAAAACGAATTCCTGGCACTTCTCACACCAGTTCTATTATTACAGCATTCCCTAGCTTCCAGCTGCTATCCGACATATGTCTACAATCATCGATAGTGAGAGACAAATAGTCGGAAATGATGAGTGCCGCCCTCAGGGATCAAACCCTGGACCTCCAGATTGACGGTCCGACACGCTACCAATTGCGCTTAGACGGTAGCGGAGACTAGTCGAAAGGTAACATCAGAGTGAAACCCCGGATAGAGGGCTTCCGGAATCGGCTTCTCGCGATTGGAAACATACACATATCAATTTTTTCGTTAGCACCCGAAAGATCCATGCGAATATCAAAATCATAGTTGTACAAAAAAAAAACTGTTCGTGTTGTGTTTAATTTCAGCTTACCTTTCTCAAACTTAGCACTCATCGAACTGAGACCATCAACTCTCTATTGAGCGATTTTGTGACATTTTCAATAATGTGACTTGTGCGTGGGTGGCAAATATTAAGCAGCATAGAAAGAGACATGGTACAATTTGAAGATTACCTGACTGTCAAAAGATACCTCGACCTTTTTTATCTACAAAGCGTTGAAGTGATGGCGAATGCAGAGGCTTTCTCTAGTCCTTGGTGATCTTGCATTTGAAATTGTCGGAAATGTCACGCACAGGTTCAATTATCATATCACCGAGGTATGTTTCATTAAAAGACACACCAACTTACCTTATTCGAGATGAAACTAATCCTGGCATATCCCAGTCGGTCAGGTGTGCATATTTTCATCGAACAGGTCAAGTTAATTTACTTCCTTGACAAGTTTTGCATATCGCATACTGGTATGTCACATGTTATCTAATATTTTATATTCCACCAATATTAAACAAGAGTTGTCCCTGGACAACGTAGCTTGCCAAATCTGCTGCTTGTCACAAACAGCCCATGACCAAAGATCTAAGTTCAAGGTAAATTTTTCTACGTTAAAGTCCATGATCTTATATATATAAGTCTGATTTAGAAGTAAGAAAGAAATATAAAAAGATTTTTCATTTCAAGTACGTGTAAAAGGTTGGCTTAAAAGAAAGCCTACAGCCTGATGAAGTTACAAATGGAATTTCATTGTATTAAAAAGATGGACGATAATCTGATTATTGCATTTATGCGTATGAGGTTAATGGTGTTCCTAAGTAAAACAATAAGAAAATATAAGCAAGGTTAAAGTGTTTTGGTTAGAGTTTTAGGATAAAGACCTTAAAAGGTCATGGTAAAGGCCAAATGTCAAAGACCTTGGTAACAAAAAAGCCTATCGCCTAGTGACTATGTATATGAATTAACAATGCCCCAAGTTAAATTATTCAAAAGATAAAAGCAATGTTAAAGTTTTTTTGGCTAAAGTGTTTGGCTAAAATTTTGGGTTAAATTTATTTAAAAGGATCAAGGTCACTGTCACAAGGTAATTTTGACATGGGTGCTTGTCTTAAATGAAAGCCTATGCGCTAATGAGTCTGTCTGAAAATATAAAGCCTCTTGGATAAATATTGATAGAAATGAAATACTAAAACTTCAACAAATTCGGACGCCGACACCGACGCTGACGCCAACGCTGACATCCGAGGGTATGACAATAGCTCTTCCGAGACTTTCATCCCGAGCGAGCTAAAAAGGGATAATTGATCGCAACCTTAAGACTCAGACCAGCCTGTGTTGCTGCACAGTCTGATAAGAGTCTTGACTACGCGCTCAATAGTTGGATACCAACCAAAGCTATCTGTTCGCAATCCAAGAATAATTCTAATTATGATGTACCTGACGTCGCGGGAGGGAAATAAACCCGTTGAATATTTTTGATATTTCACTGATGTAATTAAACGAGTGGAATAGCTATGCAAATGAGCTAAGAATATATAGCAACGTTGTATTTCTGTTTTGAAAATGACGTCATTATGCATTTGCTGACGTCGTTTCGCAAACGGCGTTGTGTGTTTCTTGGCAAAACATGAATAGATAAATGTCTGAATTTTCTCTCCTCAAAGCGAAATTTCGGGTCTTATTATAAATAGCATATCAGATTGTGCTAAAAAAATGTCGAATTTATCAAATTCGTCATCAAAATCAGATAAAAACTCGGCGCAGCCTCGTTTTATTCTGTATCTAGATGGCCCGTACAATAAATTGGTATTCATTGACTACCCATTCAATATCCTCTATAACACTGTGAGATAGTCCTGGCTGATTAACGTATATCTATCACGCACACATGGAATTGTTGGAAATATCACGCACATGTTCAAATTATTCTTCGTCGGTATATCCCGTTACATGAGCGTTTTTCTCAAGAAAACGTTCACGATCTGAAGTCATTGCAGATGCAAATATCCTTGGTTACGATCTAGTTTTGATGGACAATACAGTTGTAACATCTTGAAATTGACATTAACCTCGATCAAATCGTTCTAAATCATCCACAAAGCGCTCGATTTATTCATTTATTCATAATACTCACTCAAACCAATTAAAAACGCCAAAACCCACTCAAAATCGCCCAAAAAAACTTTCAAAAAACGCTTCAAAATCGTTCATTACGTTCAACGTTCCTTTCAAATCGATCATATCAGTGCACATTTTTATCATTTTTAAGTTGGAATGCGGAGCAATTCCAACTTAGATTTAACAAAACCGCAAAATGAACACAAGATAATTTCATTTCGGGTTTCTTGAGAACACATATCACGTGAACAGGATGTGAATACACTTCGGCCTATTTTGTATATCTCAACTTGACAAAGACATACAGTTTATTTCATCAAAAAGTAATAATGCTGTACAATTACACAACTATCACTTCATGTTTATTATTAACACGCTAATTTATGTTTTAAACGACATTTATTGAAAGTTGCGTACGAATATATTAGTATCACATGTTTGCATTACTATATTTGGAAATCATGTGATAAGTCAAGTCCAATTAGGTCAGCAATTGACAAGTAGCACTAGCCAATCACGTGATCTGCTTATTTGGTAATGTCGCGATCTGTTTTCTCAGTATTTAGGCAAAAGCACAGACCAATCACGTAATCTGCTTATTTAGTAAGGTCGCGACCTGTTTTTCGTAGAATTATGTTATAGCTTCTTTTAAAGGTATAGTTTCTCTTTCTGAACGACCTTATTACACATTTAACTTTTGAAAAGGTATTATATTGTAAATTTCTGTCTAAGCTACGAAATAAATACCTTTTCTTACAGTGATGATACACTTTTAAAGTTAATATATATTTTTGCAACATATTGTCGTTTGTTTTCCGTCATATTGCAGTTATCTACATGAATGTTTTATTGTAAAAACCCAATACTCATCCAATAAAACCCTTGCCACCACATCTTTAATTGAATTATGAATATCTTTGCCCAATTGAATTCCAACACCAAGACAATTTGCTATTTAAAACAAACCTTCTAGTTCAACTTGCTTTTTCACATTCTTACAGATCAACATGTTTAAGAGCACCATCATACAGTTACTTACATCGTGAAATTGACATTCATCTCAATAGAAAACATTCTTAATCGATCACTCAGCGCTCCATTTATTCATTCATTCCAAACACTCACTCAAACCATTCAAAAAACACTCAAAGTTATTAGAAAAATAACATCAACATGTGCATTCAAAATGAATTAAGTAAGAACCAAATCGCGATTTCACTGACATAAATGAAATTTAAATCGTCTGATTGGTTCTTGGCGAAATAGAAAGCTATTGATTGCTCTTTTATGCATATTTTATAAAGGTTTTATATATCGCTAATTTTGTTCATCCTGAACAAAATAAGCGACAATGGATTCCCTCCCTTAAATTTCACTCAAAACTCGCTCCGCTCACTCATTCAACATCATGCTTAAATCATTCCAAAATCGTTCACCTTTCAATTTCACGATGTTATTAACTGTACCCCCAACTCAGAAGAAGAGGAGCATAATTATATTGATTTCATCATGTCTGTCTGTCAGTCCATTGACCTTTTGCTTTCCGCTAGATAAACGGAGAAGCAATTGACCTACAATAACGAAACTTTAAACAAATATCGCCCATGACCCAAAGAAATGCGCTATTGTTTCCGGGTCATACATGTCACGGGCATCGTAGATTTTAACAGTTAACAGTTTCCACTCTAACTGAACAACAAATTGTCCCAAATCATAGAACTTGACACAAATGTTGTCAATAACCCGAGAAAGTGCTCAATATTGGAGTCACATAGGTCGAAATCACAATTGAACTTCGTCCAAAAATTGTCTTGAGATTCCAACTCATGAAATAAAAGACTTCCATGCGAAAATAGCTTTTCCTCAGATAGAGCAGAAGTTTATTGAAAAATAATGTAAAAAAATGTTTTGAGTGTATAAGGTCGCCTGTGTGTCCATTAGTCGGCTGTATGGTCCGTATCATTTTCTTCCTTTTGTAACGAACCGTTACATTACTCTCCCCTCCGAGAAGACTTGTCCCGAGTCTTGGCCTGGGAGACCCGTGGGTAAGGCAACTCCGGTCTGGCAGGTGTCATTATCCCACCGCTGCCACCAATTGTAACGAACCGAGCAAACAGACAGACGTGATCCATTCAGAGAAAAAGATCCTCAACCCTAATTGGGTCGACTCTGTCTATATAGGCTACAAATAGCCAGATATCTTAGGGCAGGTCTCTCTCATTTGCATATTCACTGCAAATTACCTCCCTTTAAACCGTTACATTACTCTCCCCTCCGAGAAGACTCGTCCCGAGTCTTGGCCTGGGAGACCCGTGGGTAAGGCAACTCCGGTCTGGCAGTTGTCATTTTCCCACCGCTGCCACCAATTGTAACGAACCGAGCAGATAGACAGACGTGATCCATTCAGAGAAAAGGATCCTCCACCCTAAATGGGTCGATTCTGTCTATATAGGCTTCAATTAGCCATTTAACTAAGGGCAGGTCTCTCTCATTTGCATATCCATTGCATATTACCTCCCTTTAAACCGTTACATTACTCTCCCCTCCGAGAAGACTTGTCCCGAGTCTTGGCCTGGGAGACCCGTGGGTAAGGCAACTCCGGTCTGGCAGGTGTCATTATCCCACCGCTGCCACCAATTGTAACGAACCGAGCAAACAGACAGACGTGATCCATTCAGAGAAAAAGATCCTCAACCCTAATTGGGTCGACTCTGTCTATATAGGCTACAAATAGCCAGATATCTTAGGGCAGGTCTCTCTCATTTGCATATTCACTGCAAATTACCTCCCTTTAAACCGTTACATTACTCTCCCCTCCGAGAAGACTCGTCCCGAGTCTTGGCCTGGGAGACCCGTGGGTAAGGCAACTCCGGTCTGGCAGTTGTCATTTTCCCACCGCTGCCACCAATTGTAACGAACCGAGCAGATAGACAGACGTGATCCATTCAGAGAAAAGGATCCTCCACCCTAAATGGGTCGACTCTGTCTATATAGGCTTCAATTAGCCATTTAACTAAGGGCAGGTCTCTCTCATTTGCATATCCAATGCATATTACCTCCCTTTAAACCGTTACACTTTTTAGCTCACCTAACCACAACGTGCCCAAGGGGAGTTTTAGGATCATCCTGACTCCGTCGTCCGTCGTGAGTCGTCACCTTTCTTAAAACGTCTTCTACTCCTAAACCGCTGGGCAAATTTTGCCAGAATGTTCCCTGGGTGACCCTTTTCAAAATTGTCGCTATATTCTAATTGGCCAATAACTATGGGTATGGCAGGGTGGGGTTTATTTTGAGCCCCAAATCATTGAACGACATCTCCTCCTGAACCATTGGGCAGGTTTCAATGAAACTTTGCAAGAATGTTCCTTTGGTGACCTTCTCCAAATATTGTTGGCAAAATTTTCATTAGCCCATAAATATGGCCGTGACAAGGTAGGGCTAATTTTGAGTCTCCTCTGTAATGAATGGGTTGGCAGGGTCTATTATGACTGCTTATAATTCGAATAATGTCTCCTCTTCAACAATTAGGCAAGTTTGAATGAATCTTTGCCAGAAAGTTTCTTGGATAAGATCCACTGGACCAATCGAATTCAGGTGAGCGGTTTAGGGCCATTCTGTCCCTCTTGGTATGATTTTTCTTTCATCAGATTCAGGCCTGTATAGAGATTCAGTGGTTTAAGCGTCTCTCGTTGTTAAGATACATTGATTTATATACGCCCGTCAAAAGACGAGACGTATTATGTGATCACCTGTGGTGGGCGGGAGGCGTCAGCTTCGCTAGTAGCTTGAGGTCACCGCCTCTCGAACGCATTCCAACTTATCAGTACTTTCAGTAATTTGATTTTTATTTTAAAGCATCTGGTTAAGTCGGAAATGATATACAATCAGGAAGTAAAAGGGAAGTAAAAAGATATCGGTTATTTTTTCCAAAAGGACGAAATAATCGATTTTATATTACCTCCCCTTAACTTCATTCAAAACTCAAAAATAAACAACAAAATAAAACCTCAAAAAATACAAAGTTCAAGTTCTTTCCGATATCGCCGATTCATAGTGCTTTCTTAGCACATCGTTCAAAAAGTCTCCAAGAGTCTACAAAGACTCACAAATCTATTCAAGAAAAGTACGAAGCATTTAAAGGGGGGGGGGGGTAAAAATGTTGATAGTTTCGTCAACTTTGGACGAACTTGTCAATATATTTTGTTAGCTGTACACGTATGACATGCACGTATGTGCATACGATAATATATAGAGAATTTGTTTCGCTGCAATGTAAAATATATATTTCTCTTTCATTAGGTGAAAATGAAATTGTCGATGGTACACGAAAAACAAACGATTATTCCATTTCTTTCGTGCTACAGTAAGACGAAATGAGAACATTTTAGCAGAAATTTTCTTAAAGCGCGACATTTTGAATACTTAGAAACATCATTTGCTCATCAGCCTCTGCTTAGGTAACGTAGAATAGAATAAGGGAGAATGTATCATTTTTTTATTTTCATTAGTATCACGGTGAGATTATCAAGTGGTAATATACCATTTTTTCTATATAATTTATCGGAAAACATAAGAGAAAATACTAATAATCATTTAAGAGATGTAGAAGAGAGACTATTTTGGTTGCTTGGAATTATAAAAATCAAAGCGCTGATAGCACTGGAGGTGGACGTTTCTGGTGGCATTGTGCTGAAAATAAAACGAGACGAAAAGAAATTATCCATATAAACACGAGATAAATGTAAAATGTTTCGACCAAAGTTCGACAGGTTTCAATGTTAATGCAAACTTCATAGGAATAACAACGTTTTTTTTCTCCTACTTATTTTTGTTAAGCCTATGTTAACGGTTCAAAACACGAATGGAAGATGACATTAACACCTTAGGTTTATTTTTTTTATGAAATATGTGCGACACGTCACGCAAAAAAGGGGGCACCCGAAAAAGAATTTGAAAAAAAACCGGTTACAGTACCGGTCAACCAGAGGTCGCATTTTCAAATTTTTTTACGCAATACCCAGATCGTTCCTGTTTGAATGGCGGGTCACATAATAATCAGGGGCATCCAACCCTCTTTAATCCGCATGAGCTGTTTACTTCACATTTAATATAAAATTGACTCTAAATTTAAAAGTAACTAAGAGTGTGCTTATAAGAATTCGTGATAGATTAGTAGCTTTAATGTACATATCCATAAATAGCCTCAAACAACTATATTGAAAGGAACAAATGAAATATCGCAAATACAGTTGCGGCTTCAAGGTTAATGATATCATTGAAATTTTATGTCTCAAAACGTATGCCTACAATTCTTTATCTAAATGTAGTGTATTCGATAAAACATGAATTTAAAGACACTGTCTTGCTTGTGTTGATTCTTCTCATATTTTTTTCACGAAGCTGGTCATAAATCATAATTTGGAAAACAAATATTTCTGGTTTTCCTGTCAGCATTTGAGAGAGAAAAAATTAATGAAAGACCTAGAGATTAACAAAAATTAGGCTTAATAGGCAAAGCGCCCGTGTTCTAAATATTTTAAAATTAGGTTGAACAGTAGATTAGAAATCCGTATCTAATTTTTAGATGTAGACAATGTATGCATGTCCAAAAATGGCTCTTTATTGTTTGAAGTTGTCCGGAGAATCAGTGTTGTAACTCCGGACATCACGTAAGGTATCTGACGTCATTTGGTCTCCGGGCCCGGTAAAGCGCAAAACCTCCCGAGAAAGGAAATAAGTATTTCCCCTTGGGGTGTACCATCTCGGAAGTTATTGCTCTTTAATATCTATGGCAGGAGACGTCTTTGCGAATGCGATCGTTTTTCGTCACCCGTGAAATAAAAGAAAGAAGAAAACAAACCGAAGTGTAAATAACAAAAAAGATGTGAAATATAGACCGCGCGTCGTGCGAATTAATAGCCTAATCGCACTTACATAAGTGTAATAATGTTGTTTCTTTATTTCCATACATCTATGAGATCAAGAAAATTCTCTTCATATGTCATAATTAACACGTAATGTCGTGAAGCAAACATATATGACCTGCTCTTCAGGAAATACTACATGTATGCTGTAACTTTGTTATTTCAGTCTAGCCCAGATACTAAAAAAAAAACAATTTTAGACACATCCAATTAAAAAAAAATACAGAAATTAATTTAATTTACGTTGAAATTGGAAATAGACTGCATATATTCAAGAAAACATTGAGGAAAAGGGAGAAATTGCTTGAAACAAGCAATTTCTCCTTTTGGCTCAATGTTTTCACTCCTAGTATCTTTCAGTGCATTAAAATTTCTTTTTTTTTTTTTGGAGAAATGGTTACATAAAGAGGAACAAAGCATATTAATCTTTTTGGAAAATACATATTTTTTCTTGTTTTATGAATAATAAATTAGAAATTAAGTCTATTGTCAATTTAATTGCGGCTGAGGCAGGTTTTCCTGGAAACGGATTATCAAAATATCTCCATTTTTCTAATGAGACTACTTTGTGCGCTGGTTTACAAAACAACTTCGTACACTTAATACTCTTAGTTTGTAGTGATGAATGAAACTTATTTTTCACCTAAATGCAAAGCACGTATTTTGATGCACAAAACAAAAAAATGAGTATATATATATATATATATATATATATATATATATATATATATATATATATATATATATATATATATATATATATATATATATATATATATATATATATATATATATATATATATATATTGACAATCTTGTTGTTTCGACTGACTTGTAAACGGTCGCCATGGTATCGCTATCTTCTTATCAATTTTTTTTCACCTTTAAGAGCAGTTATTTTACCAAACCTGTATACTAACAGACATGGGGATTTTCCAAATTAGAATTCTCAACAGAATGTAATTATTTTGTATATAAAAATGTTGTGTCCATGACCACATGACTTCTAAATGGTGTATAATTAAAACAAATTTATCTATATAATGTGGAAAATGGGAAACAGTTATTGGATTGGTTGTCAGTGCACAGATATCAGTTCGTGAACCTATCCTAAACAGATTCTGTTTGTCGATTTAGATAATAAGATAATAACTTTGCAAAATTGTCAATCACTCTTATAAAAATAAACATTGTGAAACGCTCATCCATCGTTCGGACATTTATACTACTCGCTCAAATCATGCAAAAACGCTGTAAGGTAGTGGAACAGTAAAAGTTTCGCAACATTTCGGACCACATGTTCTTTCACAATATTAACCGAGGTTTCCCAATGAAAATCATTAGGAAACCTCGCTAACACTGTCAAAGTTAATTATTCCATAAACGTCGCGGAACTATTACGGTTCCACTACCTTAATATCATTCGGAAATAATTTTATGAAACCATTCTTTGTTTTTACTTGCTCGTTTTTTATTTGAATGATTCCGCGAAGACGCACACATGTTTGTATTGATGAGAACCTAACGGAAGCCGTGGAGGTAACGGCTCTTGTTGAAAAAAGTCAATTGTTATAAATTATGGCTTATTAGTCAAATTAATTGGAATGGGAATGCACAATTTTTACTTGATATCGAATGTGGGTTTTCATGCGTCTGATAAGCCCAAAAAGATACACAACCAGGCAAAACGGTTGTTTTTAGGGGAGGTAGTAAATTATCACTAATTTTTGATAGGACAAATTATCGGAAAAATGTATTACATCCCCTTAATTTCAATCGAACTTCGCTGCTCTAACTTATTCAATATCATTTCGAAATAATTCCGAAATCATACACCTTATCAATTTTACGAAGTAATTTACTGAATCAATCCCATTTAACCCTTTCCTGTTTTACAAAATTTTGGACCTGTCCAAATTCAAAGGTTTTGCAGACGAAAGGTAAAAGTAGATTTAATTTGAAAAATAACCATTCAGTAGGGTAGAAAATAGTGTGGAAAAAGAAGAAATTGCTTGTCAGAGGCAATTTCTTCTTTTTTCACAATGTTTTCTCAATTATAAAATTACAGGCACGTAAAAAGCAGGGATTAAACAGCAAAGGGTTAAATGATTCAAAACCCGTTCATCCCACTCATTCATTTTTCCGATCATGATTTTTTTTATTTTTCCAATGAAATTGTGTTTTTGTAATGGGGAAGGGCAAGATGGTAATATAAAGCTTTCAACTGTGGCTAGAAAAGTGTTAAAGTTGGCTTAAAGACCTGGTTTAAGGAATGTTGTATATTCAGGACCCCTACTGATAAGCTAATTGTTAATCTCTCTGAATCACCCTAGGGGGTCAATCACCCTTTATAATCTACACATGACATTGACCATTATTGGTCATCATTATTTCATCAATTGATTTGAAAAAAAAGTTTAAAAGTTATAATTATATTTTATTCAAACAGAAAGTTCATGAATTTCTTAAAGTGTTTAAAGTTTTATTTATTTATGACTTAAAACACTGTGATTATATTAAATCCACAAATAAGGAAATGACAAAAAGTGATAAAATGATCAAGATCAATTGAAGTTTGGTATTTATATACATAAAAAAGATTGAACTTGTAGCAATTTTAAGAAAAATAGTTTATTTAAAAGAAAAGTTTTTTTTGTAAAAGATACGTTTATCTCCTTCCAAATATTTTATTACCCATAAAATCTTGCTACAGAATTGAAACATTGCTGTAAAAGGAGGACATGATTTATCGCTTTTGCAATCATTCCATGCAATTTCATTTAAAAGTTTTCTAAATATCATAGCTACAGCTACTTTGTGATTGAGGAATTATTTTTTCTTCGTGAAAAATTGTTTCATCTTTTATCAGTTTTTTTTAACGAAAATTGAAAGTTTAAGATGCATTACAAACACTTTTTCTTTTCGGTGCCAATTTAAAAAATTGCGAAGAAAAAAAAATTCTCTTGATTATAGAATAAATGAGATATTTAGAAATATAGATTAATCAAACGAATAATTAACGAAATAATTTTCTTAATAATTAAAAATCAATATATGCCTGACAGCCTCTTTATGTGTATCTACATAGAGTATACAATGTGATTAAGTGATTAAGATAAGGGCCATAAAACCATTAAGATAACAATGGGTGGTTAATTGTTTATCTCGTTTGGGGGGGGGGGGGGGGGGGGGGTTCAAATATAGAAGGATTAAACCAGGTCTTTAATTGATACTGAAAATTCAAGAATTAGTGAAATATCTCACCCCTTACTGCCTTTTCATCAACAGATTGGATACCAAAGCACAGTAATTTACCGCTTATCTTGATGAAATTGTTTATGCTTTTATTAAGATACAAATTTTAAAGCATTTCAATCAGTTGAATGAAACTTTTACGACAATAATCAAACAGAAAATAGTCAGTGAATGGCTATAGTAAACAACATCGTGAAATGGACAAGATGAATGATCTTGGAATGATTTTGGAATGAAATTAAATGAGCGCGTGGAGCGAGTTTTGAGTGAAATAAAGGGAAGTAATTTATTATCGCTAATTTTGTTAACCTTGAACAAAATTAGCGATATTAACTACTTCCCTTTGATAAAATATGCGTATACAGGTTCAATGAATAGATTTCTATGTCTTCACGAACAATTATTACGCTAACAAAATTCAATTATGTCAGTAAAATCGCGGATTTTTTATATTGATTTTTATTTGAATGTAAATGTTGATCTAATTATTTTTAGTGACTTTGGAGCGTTTTTGAATGGTTTGAGTGAGTATTTGTAAGGAACGAATGGAACGCTGAGTGAGCGATTTAGAATGTTTAAGATCGAGACGAAAGTCGATTTCACGATGTTACTAGCTGTATGATCAATTTCCACGTCTTCGAAGGCTGATCTGAGCTCAAATGTCAACCAAAGCTTTGGGGTCTCTAGGAATATGTCATGAACAGTTTGCTACGGGAAATAAGGAACTAGAAACAAAAGATTTAGAGAGTTGTTCCAGGGCCTGAGATTATAAAACTTTACTCATTCTCAATTCAAATTTTCTCAAATTTCAATTTGAAATTGAAGCCGTAATTCTGTTTAATACTCATTTTAATGTGTTAACATGAAAGATCATATTAATAAGTTGTTATAAATAACGACTTATTGATATCATCTTCTATTTTCAAACATTTATTTAAAATCAAGAAACGTTTATATACAGTTAGTAACATCGTGAAATTGGCATTTACCTCGATATTATCGCTTTTTTCGTCCAATTTAGATAGGGTATCACCCCCCTTAAATTTCATTCAAAAGTCGCTCTTCACGCTCAATCAATTTAAATCCAACATCATTCCAAAATCATTCACCTCGCAAACTTCACAATTGTGACCCGTCAAAAGGGACCATCTGGGCAGTGCGTAAAGTGTCGACCCTAGTCAGACTGCGCGGATTGTGCAGACTGACTAGGGTCGAGATTTTCCGCGCTTTGCTTATTTTCTGAACTAGAATGAATAATCTACCTTCCAGCGAACGAATTTTTGAAATGCGACCTCTGGTTTATCTATGCTGGACCCAATCTCTTTTTAAAATATATATTATAAAGAGATCCCAGAGATGGTCTCTTTTCGCGTGACGGGTCATAATTATTTTTTACTCTAGCTGCTGTCAATCATACAAATCATACAAATCGATTGACCAATCAAATAACTAATTTGTGACCCGTCACGCGAAAAGGGACCATCCGGGAATTCTGTTGAATGAATTATTGAAAAAGAGATTTGATCCAGCATATGTCAACCAGAAGTGGCATTTCAAAAATTCTTTCACTGGAAGGTAGATTGATCATTCTAGATTCAGAAAATAAGCACGGTGCAAAAAGTTTCGACCCTCATCAGTCTGAGCAGTCCGCGCAGGAAGACTAGGGTCGACACTTTACGCACTACCCAGATGTTCCCTTTTCGCGTGACGGGTCACATTTGTTCCTTTTTGAATGTTGACCTCTGCCATTTCCCTCTAGGCCTATTTTATTTTTTAAAAATCATGCAGAGGCGACGTAAACGCCGCATCTGCACTTAAATTATTTTTATTGACTCCACGTAGAATTCCTATGATCAATATGATTGGGTTTTTTTCTACAACCGTTTATTCTATTGAAAAATAACATTACATGTATAATATCTGAAGCGGTCTGCTATGACGTAGGCCAAGGGGCGAGGCTAGCGCATAACCATTTACATTATTTAGACTAGCACTTTTCGAATAGTTCAGTTTAAAGTTTTGCAATGGAATGTTTGCAACAATATATGAAGAGAAGTTTTTTATACATGTGGGTTGATTTCTTTGACGACGGATAGGATGGTGAGTTACTTTTTTTATTATGTGAAAAATAAATACGCTCACACAAGTTTATGAAGAATAGACTTAAAAGATATTATTGAAACTAAAAAAAAAAAAAAAAATAAATGAAACCAAATGTTTTAAAACTTAGAAGCAGCCTTTGACATCTAGGTAGATAAAAAATAGAATGTTTTTTCAACCTACTCTTAACTTGTTAATTAATTCATCGTTAAGGGACCTATATATAGACTGAAAAATAAATGGACAATGATTTTTTTTGTAATTTACTAGTTAATGGACGGGTATATCGGACCGTTGATGCTAGCAATCGTCGTGCAATATTTTTGACAAATCATGCAAATAGGGACCGCCTGATACAGTTAGTAACATCTTGAAATTGAAATTCTTCTCAATTAAACCATTCTAATTCTCTCACAGAGCGCTCCAATCATCCATTCATTCTGAACACTCACTCAAACCATTCAAAAACGCCAAAAAATCACTAAAAAGGAAGATTAACAACTACATGCAATATAAATATAGCTAAAAAATCGCGATTTCACGGACATAATAAAAATAATAAGCGTTTGATTGCTTCCTGAAGAGATATGAAGCTATGTATAGAAAATGTATGCATATTTTGTCAGAGGGAGGTAATAATCCTGCATTCATTCGATTTCATTTAAAAACCATTCCAAATTCATTCACCTTGTCAATTCCACGATATGGTAAAAAGTAACTCCGTAAAAAATGCTTTAGACGGAAATTAAAATTCAATGAAGATGAACCGTAGGTTGCATTTTTAAAACCGTATACAGAAAGGTAGCATGACCATTTGAGTTTCAGAAAAGTGAGAAAAAGTGAAATTTCCAACCCTAGATATCGGAGTTGATGCCTGATCTATGACCCCCTTTGATTTCATTCAAAGCTCTCTCATCAATGTAATTGCGAAATCATTCTAAAATAATTATCCTGGTCAATTTCACAATATTCTTAGCCGTCGCACCATTGTATTAGTCAAGATGAATAATAAAGAGATATTGTTGTACAGTTAGGAACATCGAGAAATTGACAAGATGAATGATTTGGGAATGATTTTGGAATGAACTTGAATGAGTGTGAAGAGTGAATTTCGAGTGAAATTAATGGAATGTTATCAAATATCGCTAATTTTGTTCAGGATGAGTAAAATTAGCGATATTTCTTTCCTACCTTTGATCAAAATTGCATGAAAATTCTATAAATAGCCTCTTATATGTCCAAGAACTAATCAGACCATTGTCATTTCAATTTTGTCTTTGAAATCATGACTTTTTTCTAGCTTTTTTTTATTTTGAATAAAGTTGTTAATCGTACATGTTTAAGTGATTTTGGGGCGTTTTTTAAAGGTTTGAGAGATTGTTTGGAATGAGGAATGTAAGTGAATGGTTTTGATCGAGATGATTGCCAAATTTACAATGTAAATAACTGTTATATCAGCTCGTTGTTTTTTATCTATGTAAATCCGAATATTCATTTCATGAATTGAATGATTTCGAAGTTTTTACTTCATTCAGTTTTTTAATTGGTCCATGCATGAATCTAAAAACATTATCACACTTTTGAAAACGTGAAACAGATTCATATAAATTTCGTAAAGTTAAGAAAATCGTGTAACTGACCATCAATCTGATCAAACCTTTCTAAATTGATCACACAGCGCTCCATTCATTCATTCCAAACACTCACTTAAACCATTCAAAACGCTCCAATATCACTTAAGAAAATAAGAACAACACCTACATTCAAAATAAAAATAACTAGAAAAAAAATATGATTTCATTGACATAAGTTCGATTATAAACGTGTGATTGGTTTTCTACGAAATGGGAAGCTATTTATAGAACTTGTTATGCATATTTTATTAATGGGGGGTAATAAATATTGCTAATTTTGCTCATCCTAAACAAAATTAGTGGTATTGGTATAACCTTCCTTTAATGTCACTCAAAACTTAGTCATCGCACTCATTCAATTTCGTTCCAAAACCATTCACTTTGTCAATTTCATGATGTTTTTAATTGTATGTACCAGTCCGCTACAAATATTCAATCAGTGTGATTATGTTTTTAGATTTATGCCCGGAACAATGAATAAATACTCTCTCCATTTCTTAAATTTTACTTCTTTTATGTTGCAGGTTCTATACGATGAAGTGTTCAACGATTCGGCCTCAAACACAACACTACTCCGAGAAGCGGTAACCCCTGGCCGCATCCATATTGTATCTTTCTCATTTGCCGTTCTTTGCACTCTATGGACGATAGGTGCGAATCTCGTCATTTTAGGTTGTTTTATATACAACCGAAAGCAGAAATGGTCGAGCTTCAGTCTTCAAACCTGCAGTATGAGCCTGGCCGATTAATTGTTAGGGTTAATAGCAATGCCACACTTAGTTCTGGAGAGGACTGGTCGTTTCACAAATGGTATTTTTTGTTCTACTTTATGGTACTCGGTGTTCGTTTTTCAAAGCGTGACATTGTACCATGTGTTAGGTATTTGCATATTCAGATTTATCAAACTGAAAATAGTTTCTGAACCAGTCAATGATGCTAAATTCAAGTATTACTCTTACACGGTTGTTATATTGTCGTGGGTCGCTGCTTTTATAATTGAATTCTTTGCATTTATCAGATGGAACAAAGCTTCAAATGAAATGATGACTTGTCGCCTTTTCGCGTTATTCGGCTCTGATCTACAAACTGCAATGATATATATAGCTTTATCACACTTCGTTCCTCAATGCTTGACCAATATCCTGTACTTAATCACTTGCTACAGATTTCGACGTGCCGTTGGAAAGGTAGCGCCTGCTCGAAATAACGCCACAGAGTTTCCATTCGCAGGGAAGTCAACATTAGGTCCTTCTTAAACAGCAGCAGGTAATTCGGCAACATCAGATAGGAAACAAAACATGTTTTGTACGCCAAGAATCCGAAGCTATGGAACGGCACTTCAAAACTCGGCTAATACATCTGTCGGAGAAAAGATTACTGTAGACAAAAAACAGCGAAAATAAAATCAGATACATCCTCTGCATTGATTGAATCAAATTCTAATGAAAACATGGCAGTATCTCAAACCAGTAAAAATACATCTGGAAACAATGTCATGACAGTAATCGTGGAACAAAGACCCGTTACTGCCACCGACAACATTGGGTCCAGAAATCGAGTAAGTTTTCTAGGAGCCAAACTACCCAAAACAACAGTTGAAAATAAAAAGTCAGGAAATGTTGCTTATTCTTCTCGAAAACAAGTGACAATAACAACAATTGGAAACAACCAGAGCACATCTATACCACCGCAGCGGGGCCAACCGACATCTTCGGCAATCGCTTCTCAAAGACAAATAATTGGAACAATAGGTATTCTCCTACTGCTATTTAACATCTTTACGCTACCTTTCACATTAACTGTTTTCATAGAAGCATCGCAACCTATACCACAGGATGCTAAAGGCGTCTCTGCAACATTGTTCATCATGAATTCAGGGTTCAACACTATCGTGTATGCTTCTGGCGTCTCGTCACTGAGAAAAGATATCACAACGCTTTTTCGAAAGTGTGTGGGCATCTTTCGTCGGAATCATTAGATCCTTATTTCGTTCCACAACAATTTTTTTGGGACATTCAACTAGCCTGTCTCAAGATTTCACCACAATGACCAAGTACATTTAATAACATCGTGCAATTGACCATCGTCTCAATCAAACCATTCTAATTAGCTCACTCAGCGCTCTATTCATTCATTTGTTCTTGAAGAGATATGAAGCTATTTCTAGAACTTATACGCATATTTCATTAAAGGGAGGTAATAACTATCGATAATTTTATTCATTCTGAACAAAATTATTGATATTGGCTTACCACACTCTAATATCACTCAAAACCCATTTTACTCTCTCATTCAATTTCGTTCCAAAATCATTCCGAATCATTCACCTTGTCAATTCCATGTTGTTGTTAAATGTAAAAAGTATGTAGTATAGGCTAAGATCCGGCGGGACGAATATGCAGGCTGACCTTTGTCAAAAATTTGGGTACAGTTGATAACATCGTGAAATTGGCAAGGTGATTGATTTTGGAATGATTTAAGAATGAAATTGAATGAGTGTGAGGAGCGAGTTTTGAGTGATTTTAATGGGAGGTAATCCTATATCACAAACTTTGTTCGGGATGAACAAAATTTGCGATATTGATTACCTCCCTTTAATAAAAAAGTGCATACAAGGTCTGTGCACAGCTTCAAATTTCTTCAAGAACCTATGGGGCGCTAACTTTTTCAATCATATCAGTAAAATCGCAATTTTTCTCTATCAAAATTTATTTTGAATGTCATTGTTGATTCTATATTTTTCAATCGGTTTGATCGTTTTTGAATGGTTTGAGTGAGTATTTGGAATGAATAATTGGAGCGCTGAGTGATCGATATAGAATGGTTTAGATTGAGTTGAATGTCAATTTCACGATGTACCTAACTGTATAGGTGGAATATGTTTTGAAAAGCACTGGAAGTTTAGATTTTAATTTGAACATAAGACACAGACTTTTAATTGGACTGTAAACGCTGAATTGTGTCTGTTTAAATAATCATTCCGCTAGTATTTTTCAGGTTTTAGTTATCTGCATAAGTTAAATAGATGCTCATTTGTGATGATTAGAGTTGATAATCCATCTAAGATACCTGCTAACACATGCAAAGGGAAGTAACAAACAACCATTTTTTTTTTAAATACGTAATTCACTACTTATCTTTTCCTACGTGGTCATTTGATTATGTTTCCATTTCAGAAACAGTCTTGTCAAAATCGTTAAGGTCCAATTAGTATTTTCAAAGAAACGATTTCTCCGTGAAGTGCTGTCTGATAAGCTATTTTTATTTATCTTATAAGTTATAACCATACAAATATCCGTATGAAAACATCCGTATGATGTTTTTTATGATATCACATAGTTATTTTTAGATCAATGATATAATGCGGTTATTTTTAGAAACTTGCATTTCAGTTAGAATCAAGACGAAAACAAGACAAATAGAGGTTATAAGATAAATATAATACGTACTTAGTGTATTGTATGAAAAAAATATCTAACTCGGTTGTGAGAATTGTTAATTGTCTCGGCAGAGACCTCATTAGATATTTTTTTTTCATACAATACACTAAGTATGTTATATACATGTATATATCACCATTGCTTCTGTCCCATCTTATTGAAATCTAAGAGAGGATACAACAAAACAATAAAATTTAAAGGCTTTTATATAAGATAAGATAAGATAAGATAAGAATTCTTTTATTATAGTGACCTGTGTATATAATATTAATTAATTGAAGATCTCTGTCTTATTTTATTACTATTTGCCGATGATATGGTCATTTTCGGTAAATCACCAGAAGAGTTACAAAACAATTTAGATTTTTTATATGACTACTGTTCCAAGTGGGGTTTACATGTAAACACGGATAAAACAAAGATAGTTGTATTTAGGAAACGTGGCAAATTAAATCAAAATGAAACCTGGTCGTACAATGGCGAGCAAATAGAAGTTGTGAACGATTTTAATTATTTAGGTGTCGTTTTAAATTATACTGGAAATTTTTCTTTGCATTGTAAGTACGTTGGTGGCAAGGCAATAAAGGCTCTAAATCTCCTATTGTATAAATGTCGAAAATATGATTTTTCACCGAGTTGTTTGCTTCAACTTTTTGATGCCTTTGTTGGTTCAATTCTTTCGTATGCAAGCCCGATCTGGGGATTTACTAAAAACAAGGAACTAGAAAGAATTCATTTAAAATTTTGTAAGAAACTTTTAAATGTACGTAATTCAACTAGTTCAAGTGCAGTATATGGTGAGCTAGGGAGGTATCCTTTATACGTTTCTAGATACACGGATATGATAAAATATTGGTTTAAAGTCATAAATTCAAGTAACGTTATAATACAACATGTTTATCGTAGTGCTTATCACGAATCAAATAATGGTACTTCGAACTGGGTTACAAAAATTAAAACTATATTGTTCGAACATGGATTTAATGATATTTGGAATAACCCTTACAATATTAACGTTAATTCATTTATCACTCTATTTACGCAAAGAGTCAGAGACAACTTTATCCAATCGTGGCACTCTAGTATAGATACATCTGAATCTTTGAAACTTTATACCCAGATAAAACATGCATTTCATATTGAAGATTATTTGAGCTATGTTCCGAAATCATTAAGATGTCTCATTACAAGACTTAGAATTTCTGCACACGATTTAAGAATACAGACAGGCCGTTATGCTAGGAATAGAATTCCGAGAGAAGAAAGATACTGTTTATTGTGTAACATGCGTGATATTGAAGACGAATACCACTTTGCAATCAAGTGTCCAAAATTTAATGATCTTAGAAAGAAATTCATTCCCAATTTTTATTTAGAAAACCCAAGTATGTTTAAATTCATCAATTTATTGCGCGAAACAGATAAGAAAACTCTTCATAGACTTTCTCTTTTCCTCAAAGAATCACTTAATGAAAGAAAGAGACTGTTGAGTTCCTATTAATCAATACTAAAAAAAATCGATAATGTTTATCATATATTCTTAGATCCAACGGGGGGCAGGGATCGAACGGTCAATGTGTAACGCTTGGTCGTCTGATCCAGACCCTTGTTGGTCCCGATTTTTCTAAAAACACAAATCTACGTTTTTTCTAAAAATTTCCAATAAAATGTATTGAGTTCCATTTAGCTCGTCCTCTACCAAACACTGTATCACGTGATGTATGTTTAATATGTTGGTATTTATTACGTTTTTGTAATGACAATGTACTTTGTACACGTCTTTTGAATAAAATGTTCTGTTCTGTTCTGTTCATGAAGATCCGAACACAGAATATATTGGGAGATGTATATACATGTTAGATAATAATTTATATATACAAAATTAGAAATTCACACCCGGTCCAAACAAGCCTATTAGTCACCTGTAATAGTATTGTTTGAATTCGTATGTCATTGTAAAAAAACCATGTAAAAATCACAAAGAATCTAGTACATTAAATAATTCACTTGATATGGATTAATTTACAATTGTTTGTCTGTCTTTGAAACTCATAGCTCGGTTTTTGGCGAGTCATACATTTCGATACATGTGACCCGTCACGCAAAAATAGACCATATGAGCTCCGTAAAAGAAATGTGACCCGTCACGCAAAAAGGGACTATCTGGGAACTCTGTAAAATGAATATTTCATAAATGGATTGGGTCCAGCATAGATCAATCAGAAGTCGCATTTCTAAAATTCTTTCGCTGGAAGGCAAATTGATCATTCTTGATTCAGAAAAGAAACAATGTGCGAAAAGTTTTGATCCTAGTCACCCTACGCAGTCTTACTAGGATCGAAGCTTTACGCACTACCCAGATTGTCCCTTTTCGCTTGACTGGTCCCAAATATAAAAAGAGATAGGTTTCAGCCTAGGTTAGATAAAGGTCATTTTTCAAAATTCTTTCACAAAAAGAATAGAGTGGCGACTGTAGATTCCGAGATTGAGCAAAGTAAGACGAGTTTCAACCCTAGTCAGTCTGTGCAGTCCGCGCAGTCTAGCTAGGATCATCCCTTTACACACAACAAAGATGGTCCCTTTCGGCTTATGGATCACATATTTGGTCACTTTCGTGTCGAGTTAATTTAATTTATAAGTGACTTTTTATAGCCTTAGAGATATGCTTGAGTGAGTTTTTGAGTGAAATTCAAGGGAGGTAATACATCATCGATAGTTTCGTCCAAATACAGTTAGTTACATCGTTAAATTGACATTCGCCTCAATCAAAACCATTCTAAATCACTCACTCAGTGCTCCAACCGTTCATTTCAAACACTCACTCAAACCATTCAAAAACGCTCAAACCCATTGAAAAATATAGAGTCAACAATGACATTCAAAATAAATTTTGATAGAGAAAAATCGCGATTTTACTGATATAATTCAACTGGTAAGCGCCTAATAGGTTCTTGAAGAAATAGTATTCTATTTATGGAACTTGTATGCATTTTTTTTTTAATTAAAGGGAGTAATCATATATCGCAAATTTTGTTCTGGATGAACAAAATTTGCGATATTGATTACCTCCCATTAAATTCACTCAAAACTCGATCGACACACTCATTCAATTTCATTCCTAAATCATTCAAAATTATTCACTTTGTCAATTTCACGATGTTGTTAACTGTAAGACGACATTATCCATATTTCTTCCCAACCCCCTACCCCACTCCCCCCTTATATATAACATACGTTATTTTCGATTTGCCGATAAAGTCGCACAACATTTATCAATTTAAATGAAATGCTCAGACAATTTCCATGGCCTGGTCGGTATTCGATTCCAGGACCTTCCGATCATAAAAGCACTAGACCACAGAGTCTTATGTCAACTAGCTCTGCAAGATAGGGGTATAGATACCTCCTTAGCCTGGTTTACATTTACAAAGTACGCCGTATCATATATTGTAGCCTGTGATTTTTGTAAGGTATGTTTGACAGCGTTCAATTTTATTTTCTACGGTATGTGTAAATAAAATCGTGCGGTGCCCGCATGCTTTTTCTAAATCCCACCATAAAAATCATTTAGATACTAGTGTGGCAATCGCAAAGCAATCGCGCGATTCGCGCGCAGACACTACAGTCAACTACAGCTGTAACCGTACGGCCATCTTATTGTCCCCTTATAGTAACCTTGCGGGAGCCAATCGATGGCTGTGATATAAAGACAGTGATATTGCGATGACCGTCAGCCCGATAAGCTCAGTTGGTAGAGCACCGGACAACAAGGCATTGAAGTTCGACGACGTGGGTTCGATTCCCGGGCTGGCAAACTAACAAACTGATTGTCTTTCGGATGAGACGTTAGACCGAGGTCACATGTGAAGGTGTTTTACACCGAGCATGTAAAAGAACTATGACGTATCTCGGCAGTAGTTTCGGTACGTATCTTTGCACTATCCCCCGTACCAACCAACCGTCTTCTCGGGGTGTTGCTCATATGGGCATGGACTACGGTAGCGACGATAAATAAACGGAAATAGAAACAAACGATGACCGAGCGACGACAATGTAACGGATTGACGCAATGTTTAACAGACTATTGTTTCCGTGTGGGCTTACGTTTTTAAATACACGTGACCTGTCGTTCTAAATGGGACTATCTAATATTTGAAAAAAGAAAAATCACAACAACAACAAAATATTGTTTCCAGTACATTCTTAGCGGGGTTGGCTGTTTGAAAATTCCTTCACGGGGAGGTAGAGTGATCCCTCTAGATTCAGAAAATCAGTTAAGATCGAAAAAAATCTGCCAAAGTTCAGTTAACAATATCGTGAAATTGGCTATATGAAAGATTTTGGAATGATTGAGTTTAGGGAGAAATTAAAATGAGGTAATTCAATATTGCTGATTTTGTTCAGGATGAACAAAATAAGCGATATTTATTACCTCCCCATTTATAACCTCCCTTTAAAAGAATATTTATACGAGGTCTAAAAGTAGCTTTCTATGTCTTCCAAATACAGCCATGCTTCTAAAATGTCAATTATGTCAATAAATCGCGATTTCTTTTCCATCGAAATGAAGTTGAACTAATCCTTTTAAGTGATTTTGGAGCGTTTTGGAATGGTTTGAGTGAGTGTTGGGAATGAATAAATGGAGCGCTGAGTGTGCGGTTTTGAATGGTTTAATTGAGACGAATATCAAATTCATGATGCAACTTACTGTTTATGAAATGAATCGATACTTTTTTCGCGCTCCCCAAATAGCCCTTCCGTTCTACAAGACGGGTCTCAAAAGAACTCGAGCTTAATTTTATCAGCGTCGTTTTCATTTTTTACCGATTTTCGGTTGAATTTTAACTTTGTTTGAAAATAAATTTTCCATTTTTGGGGCATTTTACCAGTTATGCTTACAAATTTCCTTCTATCATTAAGTAGAAAACAAGCAGTAACGACAAATACAAGTATACGCGTGTCGGCATGCCAAAATAAGTCTATTTTGCCTGCCAAAGCATTGTAAGCAGAAGCAAAAATTTCGCCAGTACACGTAAAGATTTTAATGAAGACTTTGGTGTTTATTCCGATGTCCAATAAATATATCTGTTGTCAATCAAAAATCGATTGACCAATCAAAACACTCATTTATAATGAGATGACTGCAGTCGGATCATCACTATGCCGTTTCAGTAAACTGCAAAAGACTTCGGATGCATATTGTTAGACGTAAACAGTGTGAGGAAAACTAGCGCGGTTTTCCCGTAATTTTTAAAAATAGTCCGTCTATGTACATCCGAGGTTGATCGTGAGATTGGCCGAGTGCTGTTCCGAATGGAGATGACTGATGATTTCCAACCTTTTTCCGCCATTTTGTTATAAACACTTTGGTGGACGTGCGACTAAAACGCCATAACTACATCTCTCTAATTGCTTTATGTTTTACAGTAAAACTTGTGTTGAGCGACCACTTAGGGGACCATCAAAAAGCGGTCGTTTATTGGACTGGTCACTTTAAACAAAACACCACAATAAATGTGACAGTTCATTTTGATCGCATGTATTGATTGTCGGTCAAGTCGAACTAATATCTATGATGTTGGATCCCATTAGAATCGTCTGACAGGGCGGAGCCTAAGTAACGGGTCGTTGCACTCAAGGTAAATGCGGACTCCTTTTTGAAAGAACACGAAATATTAATAAGTAGACTAGCCAAATAACGTCACGACTAAGCCACGCCCTGGCACTTGAATAATAATGCAGAAAATAACGTTTAGATATTTGAGAGGTATGTCATGACCGAGGACACCGAGGTCAAGGGGCGGGGCGAGGGATCCATCAATTATCTGAATCGGAGAAAAATCAATAACATTGATAATATTGTTTGGTTATCGTCCCTGGACTAGAATAAGAGCGTCGAGGGTCTTTGAGTCTTGAGTTCGATTTCCGGGAACGGCTATCGATCTTGGTTCTTGGCTTTGGCTCTCACCATTATTTGGATAATCGTAGACCTATGTGAATTAGCAGCTGGAGGCTAGGAAAGGATGTGATGGTTGTACTGGTGAGAGACATACCAGGAATCCATTGTTAGGTGCTCCAGCCATGACTGAAAAAATGTTGAAAGCGGCGTAAAACTCCATTCAATCAATCAACCAATCTTTCATTGGCCCACACATTCGGTAGAGTACTTGTGAATTTTCCAGGAAGCAGAATTGAGAAGAATTAATCTAAGTTGTGAGAACTTGTTTCCCAATCGATATAAGATAAATAGGTTAAACCAATTCGATCGTTTGCTCGTCTGATGTCTAGTGATAGGGGTACTCGAGTTTAATTCTGACAGTCTCTGAAGATCTTATCTCATCTTGAATAAAAAGTTAAAGTGATATACCCCTGTTTTTCTCTTGATATACGATGCTAAATTTGACCCATTTTTTTTACCCATTATGATTTTCATTATTTCAATTATTATCAAAAATATAATTTCTGGTGTTCCAATGACGATGTTACACTTAATAACATTGTGAAATTGACAAGTTGAATGATTTTGGAATGATTTAGGAATGGAATTGAATGAGTGTGAGGAGCGAGTTTTGAGTGATTTTAATGGGAGGTAATCCAATATCACAAATTTTGTTCGGGATGAACAAAATTTGCGATATTGATTACCTCCCTTTAATAAAAAAAGTGCATACAAGTTCTGTGCACAGCTTCAAATTTCTTCAAGATCGTTTTTGAATGGTTTGAGTGAGTGTTTGGAATGAATGATTGGAGCGCTTAGTGATCGATATAGAATGGTTTAGATTGAGGTGAATGTCAATTTCACGATGTTATACTGGTAAAAATTCTGGTGCTCGAGATTAATTTACTATGATGTCAGTTTTTCTCTTTGAAGAAGAATTCTGACTTTTATTTAAACGTTAAAATGACTATATCGCACTCGTAGAAGCTCTGATGAAAGGGACAATGATGCTTTATGTCGGTACATTTTGTATGCACGCTGTTTTGTATGTTTTGTATGGCCAAGTGAGCTGACGTCTTCGAAAGCATGTTATTTTACCCATTTCCACCCAGACCCGCTTTTTATGCATCTTATGCAAAAAAGCTTTGGAAAAATTTTCTACAAGTCGATATTGCTTGTCACAACCTTGTTTCGATGTTCACAATGTTTTCTAAACTATACGGAAATCATTATCTAAGATGCACTATTATGCACCAGTTTTTATTTTGTGCAAGTCCAAGATTTTGTTGTGTTGTAATGGATTCACTCCAGCGTTAGCCTAAGCTCATTTATTAATAAGATTACCTTTGACAAAGAAAAATACTAAATACAAAAGCATGCTTTACTACTAAATTTACTAGTTTACAGTACTTTGATTGTTAACATGTCAAAATGACGATGGTGTACTTGTAGAAGTTCTGGTGACACGAGTGCTGGAGGTGAATTCTGACAGCCTCTGTTTGAAGTTCTTCACGGTGCGTGGAGTCAGACAATATGACGTCAGAATGACGACATAGCTGACGTACAGGACAATATCTATACCCATGGCGGCTCTCTGTGTGGTCTCGGTGTCGATTAGATTGGTTCCATCTTCGTACACGGTCAGTATAAACAGGATAAAGATGACGCTGGTACTAACCTCCACCACCAGTACGATCATCGCCACGAAAATTACCAGCTTCGCTACACGTGTTTTCGCGTTGGCACCCCGCTGAGAGACACTCAGTTTCTTGGAAATCTTCCCTTGTTTCTTTAGCCTTACGACAATCATGACTGACGTGATGGTAATGACGAGGCAGGGGAGAAGTCTCGATGTGAGAACTGTAATCCACGCCATCATTCGCATATACTGAACCGGGTCTGGGATGAATGCTTTAAGCTTTTTGGTACAAGACAAAACACCACTGTCCTCATCTACAACCACAAAATACGGCTCAAACGTACTGTCTACAAACTGAACTACGAATGGTCCGGTGCCTACCACAATCGATGCGATTATCAGACCAATGGTTACTCTAGGCCGGACAATTCGGTTCGCAATGAAAGGTTTCCAGATACATATTGTTTTCTGTACACACATTGCGGCCGTTATCCAAATAGATACCGCGTGACATATCTGTGAAATCTTCTCCAGCCCGTACAGGGTGGGACATGTCGATAAAGGTAACATTCCGTACTCGCCTTTATTCTGGTATATGTACGTGTGCTCGGCTAGCGATCCAACCACAGTTAGGAAATTGAAAATAGTTGTCGTTACTAACAGAGCATAGACGCTGTCTGCGATCGGGGATCCTTTCTTGTACTGTACAAATAGAACTGTAAAACAAAGCCCAATGAGTACCAATAGGGATGAAAACAAACAGGGAGCCAGAATCCTGTAAGCGTCAAGAGCGCTTTTTACGTTCCCGTAAATCCCAGCAATCTCGTTGGCGTCTACGATCGGAATACAGTCCGGATAAAATATGTCTAAATTTTCTTCATCTACATAGTAAAATTCACGAAGCAATCCCCAAAACTCATCCCGCTCGCAATCTGAATTGTTGGTTCCATTCATTTTGCTTCACTTTTATTAATAAATAATAGTTCTGCCGTAAGAAATAAGGAATGATTTCTGAAGCTCATCGGAAATCAGTGTAGTTTTATAATACTTGCGCCACGAGAGAAGGTATTTTCTACAGAATCCTTTATTTTCTCTAGCAAATATTTAAACTCGTATCTTTATTTCCCAAGCATTATACATTGAAATAATTTCCTTTCAACTATTTAGCCAACAAGATTCGTTCATTCTGTTCAGCCGAAGTGTGCACAAAGAAGTCCCATAAGAAGTCTGTCTCAGTACTGTAAACGGGGTAATTTTTGCGGTAGCTTTATTTTGGCTATTTTGGCGGTCAAGCTAAAATGCGGCAAAATTAATCCACCGCGAATATTTGTAATTTTTAAATGTTGTTTTGAACGACGAAAAAACGAAATAAAGCGTTTTATTTTGGCGTTAGAGTAAGATGCGCAAAACAATTCACCGCCAATAAATCTTGATCGAAAAACCGCCAAATGTGGACACCGCCAATATAAAGCCGTTTACAATATTCAGAAATCTTCACTCTTTTTTGCTTTAAGGTTGGTTAAAAATAGTAAAATGTGAAGAGATTCATTTATAATTCATAAAGGCTTCGCGTATCGATACAGTGAGGCGATGTTTTAAGTTTCATATCTACATGATACAAAACTATACTCTATTCATCTACTAAAGGAAACAAATTCCGTCTTACATTGTACTGCAGTTAGCAACTTCGTGTACTTGACAAGGTGAATGAATTTGGAATGATTTCGGAAGGAAAATTTGGCGGGAGGAGAGAGTTCTGAATGAAATTAAAGGGGGACCGTTTGATATCGTTGGCTAATATAAGCGAAATTGTATTACTTCCTTTTATTTTTTAATGACTTTTATTTATAAATGTGTGTGCTTTCGCGGGTACTTTCAATCAACAACAGATGATAAGTATAAGGAATGAATGTTTTGGAACATTAAAAAAAATCCAGAGCTTTTTCGAATGATTTCTGAGCGATATTTAAAGGATTTTATTGAGAGCTATGAGGTTGAAAAATAAGGAGCACTGAGCGACCGATTTGGGATGGTTTAAGTTCTAAGAGTCGAATTTTGGAAGTTAATACATGTAGCTATGAATTTAACAGTAAAAAGGGCTCGTAGACCTACTTGGCAGATATTATGGTAACATACAGAAGCGATTTTAACGGCCATGTTAACACAATTGAACAATACATAAAATTCGCAACAAAAGAAGAGCCAAAGAACAGAAATAATTTCGGAATGACACAGTTAATTGACGTTAATCGCGGTTAAAATCATTTATCTATCCAAACCCGGTAACACAATATACCTCGTTAGGTTATCACATGATCAGCGCGTTAACGTTTCTAGGAACATCAAGAATAACGAACAACTTCCATATAAAGTCATTCTTCGAGACCTTTACTTTACCTAGATGCTAAAGTTAAATTATGTCAGTAAAGAACCAAAATATCATAATCCAATTTAGTAGTTATTTTGTATTGAGTTGCATATACACCGTTTTTGTTGCAAAACAACGGTCATTTATTTTATGAAGTTTTAATTTGATTTCATTTGTGTCCATCAAGACCCATGAATTCTGATTGGCTGAAAAATTGGTTTTATTCCTAAATGAAAACAAATAAACTCTAAATAATGAATACTTTTAAGAAAATGCGTAGCATTTCGGGACGGATCAATGAGATACAAATAGTAACATAGTGATATTGACATTCGTCACAATCAAAACCATTCTAATTAGCTCACTCAGCGCTCAATTCATTCATTCTACACACTCTCTCAAACAATTCAAAAACGCTCAAAAATTTCTAAAAAGGATAAGATCAACGACTACATGCAAAATAAAAAGAAAAAACGCGATTTCGATGACATAATTTAAATTATAAGCGTTTGATTGGTTCTTGAAAAGATATTAAGCTATTTATGGAACTTGTATGCACATTTTATTATTGTCAATTTACGAGTTGCTGCGATTTATTAACCATATATGTACAAGGGGATTCTGATGCATGAAAAAGTATTTAAGCATTTTGCATGGTCAGTAAGAGATTCACTTTGTAAGATGATACCAAAGCTTCTTATATATATAATACACACTTAGTGTTTTGTATGAAAAGAAATATCTAACGAGGTTAGGAGAATTGATCATTGTCGAGACTCTGCCGAGACAATTATCAATTCTCACAACCGAGTTAGATATTTTTTCATACAATACACTTAGTATGTATTATATTTATCTTATAACCTCTTTATGTCTTGTTTTCGTCGATGTTTCTAACTGAAATGCAGGTTTCTAAAATCAACCGCATGATATTATCGTTCTAAAAATAACTATGCGATATCATAAAAATATAATACTGGATGTTATCATACGGATTTTGTACAGTTATAAGATAAAAAATATTACATCAAGGCGCGACCTGGATTAATGTGAGTACGTTAGGAATATTCATATGACATATAGAGGATATTGAATGAGTGGTCATTGAATACTGAATTTATTAAAACGAGTTTTTATCTGTTTTAGATGACGAGTTTTATAAATTCTGTATTTTATGAGCACAAATTTTACATTCTATGCATAATATGATACGAAATTTCGCGAAAAATCGTCAAAATATTTGAAATTCGACATTTCGTTTTCCACGAAAATTATAACGCCGTTTAAAACTGACGTCACAATATATACGTACATTATAACATCATTTTGGCGGTTACAAAATAGCGTTGTTATTCGCTCTGAGCTCATTTGCATAGTTATTCCACCTGTGTAATAAAACCCATGTAATATCAAAAATATTCAACGGGTTAATTTCACTCCCGTGACGTCGGTCATATTATAAGGCCATTTCTTCCATAGAGTAGATGTTAGCGCGTAGGTAATTCAACCATCAGGTCCAGAATTGAACTGGGTCTACAATTTGACGTCCAATCAAATGGTCGGTGTAAGATCACGATTTTTTTTATCCATTGACAAGACAAAAGAGCAAATTGTGGATATAATCGCCTTCCGCTATAGAAGTGATGGTAATTGTTGACATGTGAATAAGTCGAATTGTAGACTTTCTTAAAATCTTAAAATAAATGCTGAGATTTATATTTAGGAATAAAAAAGGTGTTTAGAGCACATTCAGTTGGCGTCCCGAGCAATTCCTTTTCAAACCGCCCAAATTAGTTTTTGCATTTTTTCTGAAATAAAAGAACGATTTTCACGGAGAATGTTTTGTTCAGAAATCCAGAGAATGTCATAGTTATTCATTTTATTTATGTGCATATTTAAAAAGAATAACCGGCCTAAAACGCTCACGTTTTCTTGATTCTAATGTTTTGATTTATTTCATCTTTTCATTCTATTTATCTATTCATTTATCTATTTTTCTATTTTTTCAAATACATAGATGAAAAAAAGCGCGATGACAGATACAAAGAGGGAGATAATGAGAGGGGTACAGTTAACAACGTCGTGAAATAGACAAGATGAATGGTTTTGGAATGATCTTGGGATGAAATTGAATGAGGTAGTGGAGCTTGTTTTGAATGAAATTAAAGGGAGGTAATTGATATCGATAATTTTGTTCAATATGAACAAAATTATCGATATTAATTACCTCCCTTTAATAAAATATGCACTTTGGTTCCATGAATGGCTTTATGTATCTTCGAAATCTCAACATACGCTTACAAATTTCAATCATGTCAGCGATATCATGTATTTTTCCTACCGATTTTTATTTTGAATATTGTTGTTGATCTTATCATTTTAAGTGATTTTGGAGCATTTTTGAATGGTTGGAGTGAGTATTTGGAATGAATGGTTGGAGCACTGAGTGAATGAATTTGAATGGATTTGAATGGATTTGATCGGAATGATTGTCGATTTCATAATATATTTAACTGTAATTGCGAGTAAGTGTTCAATAGAAATAATTTGTCTATTTACTGTTGATCTCATAAGTTTGGTTTAAACCTTTTTGTTTTACATTGATTGGGAAATAAGCTCTAAGAGCTAAGAATCCCTCTCGATTCTGCTTCCTGGAAAATCCAACAGTACTCGCGCCGAATATGTGGGCCAATGAAAGAACTAAGATCGATAGCCGCTCCCGGGATTCAAACTCAGGATCTTTGGTCACTACGCCGACGCTCTACCTTTAGACCACGGACACCACTGTTCAAAGCAAATATCAAAAGATTTAGAGTCAATTTCCTATAATTTCCTTATAAGGAGACAAAGGATGGGGATAATTACCTTCTTGTTGATATAAACCTATGTCTTTTATAGACAAAAATATGTCCTTCCTGTGATAAATATTCCGTGAAAAAAATATACATCTTATTTCGCATTTTAGTAAGTTTTACATGTAAGAAAGATAAAAATCTGTATTTAAATTTCCCACTAAGTATGATACAAAATTAAAAAAAAAAAACACCAAAAAACAGATATTCACATAACTTGTTTCTTCAGTCAATCGTTTAGGTGAAAAAACTACCTATGTACAGTTAAGAACATCTTGAAATTGACACGATGAATGATTTTGGAATGATTTTGGATTTAAATTGAATGAGTGTGGGGAGTGAGTTTTGAGAGAAATAAAAGGGAGGTAATTCATTATCGCAAATTTTGTTCAAGATGAACAAAATTGGCGACATGTATTACCTCCGTTTAATAAATTGTGCGTATTTTTTTTCATTTTGTGTGTCTTTGTGTTGTACTCAAGCACTTAAAAATTCACAACACAACAAAATCGCAGAATTATGTGATCGATTTGAATTAAATGTCGTTCGTCTTAAGCGATTTCGAGGTATTTTCTAATGATTTTGAAACGTTTTTGATCGATTTGAGTGAGTGTTTCGAATGAATGAATGGAGCGCTGAGTGAATGATTTAGAATGATTTTGATCGGAATGAATGTCAACTTCACGAAAATTGTTATTATACACATCCACAAGCAATAATTCAAATTAGCACACTGTACATTTCCGCTCAAATACTGTGCTAATAAGTTAAAGGGAGGAAACAGTGTTCATATAAATGTCGCCATACAAAACTAACGTCCCTTGTTCGTTTTGCCTTGCATTCGACCGACATGCATCGATTCAATGTAATTCGAATGCTTCTGAAAGTCAAGCAAGCTTTATATCAAATTAAAAAATCTGACACGCATCCAAATAGTCTTAATCAAATATAGATTGATCCATTTTATCAATGAGCAATGACGTCATTTTTTAGATACCCCCCCCCCCCCTTCACCCCCCACCGCCAACCCCCTTCCCTTCCACCAATCCACCCACACCCCCGCCAACTTAAACAACCGCTTCTGGAAAATACATAATTAAATAATGTCAGTTTCCGAAAATAAATTCTTAAATTACGATAAATTTGGCATTCAATTTTAAGTGACTATGAGCGTGGTCTTTGCCCGATCTTTGAACGGCTGCAAAACTACTATAATTCTCAGAGCTACAGATGGTGTGTGTATGTGTGTGTGTGTGATTGGGGGGGGGGGGGGGGGGGGTATTATGGATTTCAAATTAGATTATTTCAATTACTTGCACAAAACCTGTGTTGTGGGAACTCGATATAATCGTGAACAAAACAAGCGACCTTTAATAGAATATGCATACAGGTTTAACACGGGTTCTATGAACAGCTTTCTGTATCTTAACAAACTCATCATCTCATCATTCGCTTACAAACTTCAATTATGTCAGTGTAATCGTGGATTGACTCTACCGATTTTTATTTTGTTGATCTTATCTTTTTTAATGTGAATTTAGAGCGCTTTGAACGGTTGGAGTTAGTATTTGGAATGAATGAGTGGAATGCTGATCTAATGAATTTGAATGGGTTTGGTTGGAATAATGTCAATTTCATGATGTAGTTAACTGCATTTTGATAGATTTGAATGACATGTGAATCGTTCAAACGAATTCGAAACGTTCTGACACATCTTGGAGCGTTTTTGAATGGTTAGAGTGAATGTTAGGAATGTATTCAGCGGTGCGCTTTACGAGTGATTTGGGAGGGATTTTGATCGAAAAGGGTTTCGATTTCTCGATCGGTTCTTAACTGTAGAACAGAAGGATGAGACCATAATTTAGCATTTGCGCCGTCGTCATAGCACAGTTGGTAGCGCGTCGGACTGTCAATCTATAGGTCTCAGGTTCGATCCCCGACGGCGGCACTCATTCTTACCAATTATTTGTCTACCACCAATGGGTCGATTATTGCAGACATATGTGGAATAACAGCTGGAGGCTAGGAAAGGATGTGATGGTGGTACTGGTGGAAGAAATACCAGGAATTCATTGATAGGTGCTCCAGCTGTTGTGATTTAGCTGATGGATTGTTGAAAGCGGTGTAAAGCCCCATTCAAAAAACGAATTAGCATTTGCGTTTCGCTAGTACCGCCCCCTTGATGTCCGTCATGGTACATGGACATGTTGGATTAAAACGTCATTCATCTTAAAATAAATGCTCACGGACATGAGACAAAATGCAGCTCGTTAGATGGCGACTCAAACGTCGTAACAACAGCTTATTCGAGCTGTTGTTACGACGTTTAAGTCGCCTATTTACCTCAACATCTAGGACAAAACGGCGGAAAATGACAGAGGTCAACGTTAACATAAATGAGTGTTATGATTGGTCAATCGATTTTTTGATTGACAGAAACGACCTGTCAACTGTGTACATAGACGTTTCAATTACAGTAACCAACAACAATGCAGATGGCGTGTCCCGATTGATTTATTTTACTATCTAGGTCGATAATCGAATTTTCAAACTAGATCAAATACCAACTGATTTGATTAACCCTTTCTGGAATATACAACGGTTGGCGTCAATATGTTAAGACTAAATAAGAAAGTATTTAGTCAAAATTGACCCATCGCTTGATGAAAATGATACCCTTGGCCATCTTGAAACCCCCTCCAATTTTTACAAGAAAAATGACTGTCTGATTAGAAACGATTTTGAGAATGGAAATAGTTCAACTATAACTTACAAGCATTTATTACATTTCAACGATTTAATCCAACTTTCCTCAATTTTCAGTCATACCATGACGCCTGGAGTACCTAACATTGGATTCCAAGTATTTCTCGCACCAGCACTATCATTACATCCTTTTCTAGCCTTTCACCGAGATTGAGGAGAAACTGTTTACGAAATCTTATTGCTAACTCCCTTATTTCCAAAAATTATGTTCTAATTTCAGTTAGTTATATCGTAAAATTGACGTATTTCTCGATCTAAACAATTTTAAATCGTTCTATAATCGCCCCAGTTATTGTATTCAATCTATGCACTCCAACCACCTAATAAACGCCCCGAAATTGTTTTTGAATGCGTCGAAATGGTTTGAAACGATCAACATTTCTTACAGATGGATTTCGCATTTTTGCGCTATTTTACTGTGTATTTTTTAAACTTGAAGTCAAAGAAAAAGAAAAAAGTACGAACATTTTATTAAAGGGATGTAAAAAAAAATATAGCCAATTACGAAAAAATGATATTGTATTACCTCCCTTGAATTTCACTGAAAACTCACTCTTCGCACTCATTTTCAAATTTATTCCGAAATAATTTTCAAAATTATTAACCTTATCAATTTCGTGATAAATCTTACTGTAATACATCGTGAAATAGGCCTAATTAATCGCCAAAATGGTTCGTAAGTGCACAGGTTAATCTGTTGCATGCGCACATGTGAAATTGCCGGAAAAGTCACGTACAAGCTCATATTGCCTTCAAAGGTAATACCATATTTCTGACAATCCGAAAATTGTTTTCAATTTGGCAAAGTTTATTTACGAGGCAAATTAATCACGGGAACAAGAACTTAACAGAATAGAACTTAGTAGAATTAATATCTAATATCTATACTTCTTCACTTTTTTTTTCTCCTACATCATGTTGGCAAATGTTTTTCATGTTTTTGTTATTTTGCTATGTGTGCAAATAATTTTTTTTTGCATTGTACTGTATATTCGGTGGATTCTTTTCCACAGAAGGATAAAGGTTTTGACATTATTGGTGCACTAGGGGAAGTGTAATCTTGCAAATAATTAACCCTATCTTAATTATCTCTTTAATTCGGGGTTATTGTTACCAAGAGGGCGTACTATCGAATTGTCCTGCATAGTTACAAGAGTCAGGTGGTCGATGTGATTGTGGGAGTATTGTACACTAGGAAAATTCTGCAAGCAGGAAAGGTAAGCTATATATATATATTTTTTTATTTCTGGTCCGTCTCGCGAAAACGGGCCATCTGAATAAAGCGAAATGTATTAACCCTGGTCAGACTGCGCACCTTGCGCAGATTGACCAGGTTCGAAACTTTTCACTTCCTATAAATCTCAAATAATTATGCGCACTCCCAAATTATCTAGTTTCATTTTCGGACGATACATATTTCATCGGATGCGACAAGTTTAAAATGGCATCGCATTCCAAAGACAGAAATCTTTTACTACCATTCAAGCATTTTTTTTAATCTGACCTCTGTTTGACTTCTGCTGTATTCAATGTCCTTTTCAAATATTTTTTTACGGAGTTTCAAGATGGTCCTTATTTGCATACAGGTCAAATATTCTTCTGTTGCTATTCTTTTCTACGATTGCAAATGAGCAAAATAATGTAACTTGTAATATAATCTACTTCGCGGGAGTGAAATAACCCTGTTGATTTTTTTGATATTACATGGGGGTTATTATACTAGTGTAATAAATATCCAAATAAGCTAAGGACGTAAGCAACGTTATTTATATTTTCGTTGAAAATTACGTCCTAATGTATTTGCTGACATCATTTCTTGTGAAATCGACCAGGTAGGCCAATAGGATTTCTGTCCTCGGAATGCGATGCTATTTTTGGACTGATCGCATCCGGCATCCGTTACAATGAAATATTTAACGTTCAAAATTGAGACTTGTAGGCCAACAGATATTGATATATAAGGGATTGTGCGGTCTGTATTCACTCAATCCCCTGAGATGAGCATTTAAAATCAATAGTACCCACAACATAGGTTGTGTACTATTAAAGTTAAAGTCATTTGAAACCCCAATTAATCCTTCTATCTGTAGCTCTATTTGTATACTATAATTAATGAATGGCCGGCCTCGGTCCTTGAACTCCGACGTGTAATGGCATCTACATATGTTAAAACGTTATTTACAAGCATTGTGATCGTGGGCGTGAACTTAGAGTCATTTCATTTGTGAACGACCTATTCGTCGCAAAAAACTGTTTCAAACTGTAGCTACGACGTTCGTGCCACCTGAAAACTAAAAAAATAAAAAAATAAAAATATATTCATTCATTCCAAACACGCACTCAAACCGTTCAAAAACGCACCAAAATTACAATAAATGATAGGATCAACAACTTCATTCAAGCAAAAGATCGGTAGATAAAATCCACGATTTCATTGAGTTAAATGATTTTTAAGCGTATGATCGGTTTGCGAGAACATAGAAAGCTATTCATAGTACCTGTAAGCATATTTTGTTAAAAGGAGGTAATAAATATTTCTAATTTTGTTCATCTTTCACAAAAAGCAAAATTGGATTACTTCCCTTGAATTTCACTTAAAACTTGCTCCACACACTCATTCAATTTCATTCCAAAATTATTCATCTTGTCAATTTCACGATATTCTTAACTGAACCACAGTTTGGAACATCGAGGAATTGACAAGATGAGTGATTTTGAAATGAAAATGAATAATGTGTGGAGCGAGTCTTGAGTTATTTTCAAGGGAGGTAACATATAATCAATAATTTCGTTCAAATCAATGAGATTAGCGATATTTTTTATCTCCTTTTAACAAAAATTGCGTAGTTTTTCTGATTTGAGTCTTAATGTTCAAATGAGACGCTTTGAAATCAACACCAGCCAATAAAATGATTCTATTATTTGACCTATTTAATTGAAATATTTATCATTTGGACGAATTAAAAGCGTTTTTAACCCTCTCGGGCCGTTTCTGTTAGAGATTGTGATTTTCGATGTTGTTAAGGGTGTTTATTTTCTCCAAAACCGCCAAAGCAAAAATATTCCGTGTTCAGTATGACAAAGGTTAAAAAGAATAGCAATTGTTCTAAACCATGAAAAAATGAACGCTTGCCAATCACAGCCAGGGCGGCTTATCGGTGATTTATCGTTCGGTTTGTGATACAATGTTCTCTTATTTCAGTCTATTGGACATATCAGTCGATTTATTGCTGTAAGGGTGCAAAATGTTTAACCCTTTAAACTGCATTATAGTTTGGTGGTTTAATAAATCAATTTGCGTCTAAAACTCGTAACTACAGCTTGCAGTTACACGTTTTTTTTCGCCCAAAATCTAACTATTATTACCGTGCGTTCAAAAAATCTTGATTTACGAGGTTTGTCTGCATATTAACAATACAGAAGGATTCTATTTCAAGGAGAGCGACCTGTTTACATGTATGTTAAAAATAATAATCATTTAGAGTGGAACCATTAAGATATTGAGGTGGTGAACTCGTAATAGCTACGCAACGTTTCTGACGTAATGAACTATAAAAGCGTTAACTGACGTTTCCTCATAATTTGCATTAGGAAATAACTGTCTCCAAAGTAAACGATCATAAGTTTAGAAGTGTTGCGGAACTACTACAGGTCCACTACCTTAAAACTACTACAGGTCCACTACCTTAAACAATAACAAAGAAACGGTGAAACAAGAAGAGACTGAACTACAGTTAGTAAAATCGTGAAATTGACATTCACCTCATTCAAAACCATTCTATATCGATCACTCAGCGCTCCATTTATTCATTCCTAACACACACTCAAACCATTCAAAAACGCCCAAACCCATTGAAAAATATAAAATCAACAACGTAGTTCAAAATAAATTTGGATAGAGAAAAATCGCCAATTTACTGACATAATTCAAATTTTTAGCATCTAAAAGGTTCTTGAAGAAATAGGAAGCTATCTATAGAAGTTGAATGCATTTTTTTTATTAAAGGGAGGTTATCAAAATCGCTTATTTTGTTCATCCTGAACAAAATTTGCGATATCGGATTACCTCCCATTTAATTCACTCAAAACTCGCTCCAAACACTCAATCAATTTCATTCCGAAATCATTCCAAAATCATTCACCTTGCCAATTTCACGATGTTCTAAACAGTAGTACGGTGTCTGATCTATGTCTAGGGTGCATACAAAGATATTTTGAAATCAGCAGATTAAATCAGTTTTACCTACATGGGCATAAAGAGCGCGGTGAACATTTTATTTTGGATAGTTTTTCGTATACGTCCGTCTATTTACCCACATGATCTTAACAATCTCCTTCCTGGAAACAAGTTAATCAAATAAGATAGGAATGCTACGGGAGGTTCCTTGGATAGAGTCCGCACAGAGTTGTTTACAATAGCTTAATCCAGCCAAAAATTTTGGTTGCCATGTCAACAGAAAGAGTTTACAATGAAAAAGGAAAAGAAAATCTTTTTTAGCGTGCTAGTGTTAATGCCTTTTTCTCGACAATTGATAACAATATGGAATTTAATTCATATTTCAACAAAAAAAGTTGTGAACTGTAGTCACCACAATTATACCTAGAGATTGGAACCTTTGTCAAGCCATGGAGGATCATCATGGAGCTACATTTTCACGAGTGGCGGAGCCAGAAGTAAAAATTAAGCTTTTGTTGTTCACGAAATGAAGCATATATCGATCTCACTCGGAGAACAAACGATTTTTTTATTTTCTTTAATTCATAGATGAGACAAAATGTGAAAATTTTAGGACATTTTTCATATGCTTGCTATGAAACCTTCGTGATGACGTCACTTTTTAGACTCAGACGTCAGATAGCGTGAAAAGAGCGAAAAGGGTAAAGGTTTTTGATAATTTCACTGGTAAGATGGTGTGTTTATCAAAGATAATCTTTCGTTATTTCACGATAAACCACCGAAAAGCATTAAAGAAGAAAAAATGTATATTTCTTTCTTGGGGATGCAGTATTCATAATATCCTCAATTTGTAATGTCTTGTATTATTCGACTGCAGTTAGTTGCATCGTGAAACTGACAATTTACCTCAATCAAAACCATTCTAAATCACTCACTCAGCGTTCCATTCATTCATTCCAAACACTCACTCAAACCATTCAAAAACGCTCAAACCCATTGAAAAATATAGAATCAATAACGTCGTTCAAGATAATTTTGGATATTGAAAAATCGCGATTTCACTGACATAATTCAAACTATAAGCGTCTGATAGGTCTTTGAATAAATAAGAAGCTATCTATTGAACTTGTATGCATATTTTATTAAAGGGAGGTAATCAAAATCGCTAAATTTGTTCATCCTAAACTAAATTTACGATATTGGATTACCGCCAATTAAATTCACTCAAAACTCGCTCCACACACTCATTCAATTACATTCCTAAATCATTCCAAAATCATTCACCTTGTTAATTTCACGATGTTGTTCACTGTACATGACGAGAAAGAAAATAACGCCCAACAATGTCCCTCAGATCGGGTAAACCGAAACCAACTTCGAATCGGTCACTGCATGTTTTCCTGTTTTCGACTCATTTACAATTAAAAAATTGAAAAGAACATTATTTTCACGCAAAGACAAATCAATTTCGAGGATTTTATGGAAAGAATTGTGTAAAAAGGACCGACAGAACGATTGTAGCAGACAAAAGAAGACACCAACCCTACTTAGAAAAAGTCACTAAACTCGTAAAATGCAGTGAATTTTCAAAATTTCAGTCGAAGAAATACCGTTATGTTGTTCGAAAATCACTATGCTTTCGACTCCTTAGAAAACTTAACTCAAAACGTATATTTGCGTAAATGAGGTGAATTTGTTAAATTAAACCCATCCACCAATGTTAATTTTGAAATTGGGGGTACCAATGTTCTCATGCAAGTTAAATTGCTTTTCCTTGAGAATCTTTTAATGAATTTTGGTTTTGCTATCTTCAAAGTGCATGTGCTATCTAAAATCATCAAACACTTGCATCTTTAACATTTCTAAGCATTACTTTTCGTGCTTTATTTGAGTGACCGATTAGAAGTTATTTTTTTTATTTAATTTTGAATGGGGTTTTACGCCGCTTTCAACAATTTTCAGTTATATCGCGACTGTAGCCCCTCACAGTGAATTCCTCACACTACCTTCTCAACCTTCCCTAGCCTCCAGCTGCTATCCGACATAGGTCTACGATTATCAACCTATTGGTGGAAGGCAAATAGTCGGAAAGGATAGTGCCGCCGTCTGTAATCGAACCAGGGACCTTTTGAATGATAGACCGACGCGTTACCACTGCGCTATGACGGCGGCTCATAGCTTGTATATAACGTAAACATACAATGCTAGAAGAAATTCAGCCCGATTAGCCCAGTTGGTAGAGCACCGGACTTCAAAACCATTTGAAGTTCGACGGCCTGGGTTCAAACCCGGACTGGCACATTAACAAAAACTAATTGTCTTTCGGATGAGACGTTAAACCGAGGCATCGTGAGACGGTGCTTTACACCGAGCACGTAAAAGAACAATGGTGGATCTCAGCAGTAGTTTCGTCATGTATCCTTGCACTATCCCCCGTAACCACTAACCGTCTTCTTGGGGCGTCGCTCATATGGGCATGTAATACGGTAGCGACGATAAATAAACGGAAATACACACACACACACTAGAAGAAATTGTCTCACAGTCTGGAAATAGAACGTCTGACAACACAAAATTACTTGAAAATCTATTGTTTATCCCACCCAAACATTAGGAAGGTACGTAACTTTACGGGGATGTGACCCGTCCCAAGAAAAGGGGGGGTTGTAGAGGAATGTTTTGAAAATACTGAGATTAGAAAACTTTTCTTGAACTCTACTGAAAATTTTACTCAAACGTTATATACAACTGTTTTATTTCAAATCAGATTATACGGTAAATATTCAGTGACAATTCACGAACATGATCTTAAGTTTATATGCAGTTTACCCATGTCATGCTGAACTTGGAATATTCCTGCTTTGGCAGGAGGTATAGACAAAGATCAGCCTGCACATATGTGCAGTCTGATCTTAGCCTTACCCACCTGTATGTCACTTTCACACCAGAATTGTCAATAGGTTTAGTTTTTTTCAATGAAAATTGACCAACATTTGGTACTTCCAGTACTTTTAGCCCTTTTATTTCAATGCAATTTTTATTTGCCAAAATTTGTTAAGCTCTGTATCATTTCTAAACAAATAGTAGGGGTCCATGCGCCAAATGGCGTCTCTTTGTCGAACCTTGTTTTGCGGTATGTGGAAAAATATAGATTGTCCTCAGTCCTTTTTGTCGTTTTTGTTTGCATTTTCAGAAAAAAAAAATGTTGTAGATCCAGCACAAGCCTCTTTAATCCAAGTTCTTTTAAACAAGATATTAGTGCTGAACAAAAATTCACTGTAAAGAAGAGTCTAACAGCCAGACGGGGAAAATGATTTCGATTTTTTTTTTTTTTTTTTTTTTTTTGAATTCACAAGATCATCTAGTTGGCGGCGCATCGTCGCCATTGGGTTATATGGGATATCTAAGATGGCGTCCAAGATAACCACCAGAAAGTCATTATATCCTAGATAGTGTTTTTAAACCTTGTAATACAGAAAATGGATATTATGTTGGGGTGTTTTTTCGAGTTCTCAAGACCATTTGGCTAAATCAATTGTTTAGCGGCGCATTTATCCGCGAAATTAGTTATTTGTAAGAATGTGTCCAAGAAAGCCGCCAAAAAGTTTAAATAGCTTGGATATTTATCGTTTATCCTTGTTATGCGGCATATATGAAAGGTCTAAATTATATCTATTTACTTGAAGAAAACGGTTGGCAAAGCATCGAATGTTTTATGCTTTATCTCAAGTCAAATTTTTAGTCGAGTCCAAAAAATGTGATGGTTTAGCCGTGCAATTCCGGTACCGAAGGTCAAACGTGTTAACGGTCGATATTGTCTGCATGTTGTACTCAAAAAGTTCAAGAGGTATTACCAAAAACGACGAATGTCTCGAGATATAGGTATTTTCGTATTCTTCATGACATTGCTCCATCACATATATTTGAGCTTGTGAAGCCCTTTTCGAAGTCTGAGAAGGTTACCGTCTTACCACATCCACCGTGCTGTCCGTATCAACCACCGTACGACTTTTCTAAGACTTAAAGGGTATTTTCTGGTTATCGATACAATTCTATACAATACTTTGGCTCAACTGTAAGTCAGTGCCTCGGAATTGCACCTCAATAAACGTACGAGAATGTCTTTGAGATATTGTACATTAGATCACAATATATCGAACCATCCTCGTACACTTACTAACATCTTAAAATTGTCATTGAGATTTCAAATTGGCATTATTGTTCTGTGCCAAGTTTAAGTTGTCATTCGTAAGAAATTTCGTCTTCAGTTTCCAAACACATTTACACAACCATCAATTGGAGACAAATGGCGGAAAAGATGGGGTTTTTTTTATCCATTTATAGTAAAGAAAGGGAAAGGAAAGTGCAAGACATTTCTGTTGTCTCAAAACACAAAGACATTAATTAAGCTTGGTTTGTCTAATTACATTGTCTGTTTGTTTTATTAACTCCATCTTTATTCATTGGGGTTTTATAGTGCTCTAACGATTTTGGAAGGCAATCCTAGATTCTTAGAGACTGTACTTGAAATATTCTTGTAAAATCAGATACCTTTAGTTTCATATTTCGACGAATAATTTGGACATTTATTAAGTTTACCGTTTTTTTTAAAAGAACTCCCAAGATTAACAATATTCTGTATATTACAGTCCTCAAAGAATTTTACATCCTTGTAATCATATACTAGAGAAACTTTTGTTGAAAAATAAGAGACTGCTTTTAAGAAGCTATGTCCACTTTTTCAACAACTCATATGAGATAATTTTTTTCAAAATGAAAGCTTTTTCATTATTCTAAGTAACCTCTCTCCATTTGGATCAGGATCATCTCGGACTACAATGCTTGCTAAGACATGCCGTCCGAATACATTTAGATTTTAATGCTATGCATCGAGGTTCTGCCCATTTAAATGTATACAAGTTCTCACGCTAGGCTCCCATATACAACACTATTTAGTTCCTACGCCCTTGTTTGCAGACAAACTACCGGAAAAACTCCTTCAATATAAGCAACATTATTGTAAAGTATTGCACGACTTGATGTCACCCAAAAATTGTCCCCCAGAACATGCGCATTGGTGCTTTACAAATCGCACATGGCTGCTGGCGATCTAAAGATCGATTGACCAATCGAAACACTCAATTACAAAGAGATGACTTTTGACCTCCACCATTTTCCATCATTTCATTTTTACAATTTTTATTGGTGGATTACTTAAACGCGGTAGGCTAAATACAGCTTGAATAAGTTACAGTCACTACGTTCTACCATTGATTTGACAGCAATACAAAAAAATCTCATATTTATAAAGGCTACATCTGCGTAGGAAGGTCACTCTAAGGAATAGCTACTAATAAGATTTTTGATTTACAGATTGTTTAAAGCAGCCAAGGTTGAATACTGATTTGTCTCAAAATATGTCCCCCACGCCCCCTTCCAACAAAGGGGGGCTTTTATGAGTTTGCCTGTAACAATATTTTATCAGGACCCGAGGTTATAAAACCTTTCTCGTTCTCAACTCAATTTTTTCTCAAATGACAACTTGAAATTAAAGCCGCAATTGTGCTGTAATACAAATATAAATTTATGAACATAAAGGATAATACTGACAAGTTTTTTTTTATAAATAACAACTTATCAATTTTATCTTTTATTTTCATACATTTATTTAACTTCAGAATTGAGAAAATTCTCAGCTGAGTCTGAGAAAATGTTTATAAATCTCGGGCCCTGATTTTATGAGGAGAGAGAAGAATTGTGTAATTCAGAACTAAATTTTGCGAGACGGATCACATATTATATTTTCATGTAAAATATATTCTCGAAATCGTCTAACCATCGGCTGTATAAGAAAAGCAAAATCAAATTCGCCATACAAGCAAATACAGAGCTACAAATAGAGGGGGTATTTTGGATTTTCGAAAAGGGTATTTCATAAATCATGGCACAAACCCTATGTCATTGGCATTCATTGGAATCGTCTCGTCGAGACGATTCCAATGAGTACCCACAACATAGGGTTTCATTCAGAAATAAAGATTTAAGATTGTCTTGTGCTCCTGTGTTGCTCTTTTATATCTTGTGACGAAAAAAATTGAAATTTTGTTGTTTTCATCTTTCACAGAATGCAAAGAGTTACATGCTCCCACATACAGGAAGCCAGTTTTCGATATTTGATACCGAATTGCTGCGATTTCTTTAAGCGATAACATCTCGGCGTAACGACCTCTTATGGTAATATTTGGCAATACTTGTCAATACTGTTTTACTCAAGTAACTTGGTGTTTGTGCGTTGGTGCATTTTTGGTCTTAAGGTGGTTTGATCACATCTTTGTTTTAAAACTGTGAGTATATATTTTTTCTCGAATCATGAAAATCTTATATTTCATTATTTATCTCATATTAATTATAATGTATACTGAGCTACAAAAGAAAAGTCATTATTTGTCTGGCTCGTTGGCCGAGTGGTTAACGCGCTCGACTCGTAACCTGGTGGTTGCGGGTTCGAGCCCCACCGGAGGCGGGTAGTGTATTTGGGCAGGACACTTTACAGACGGGGCCCCAGTCCACCCAGCTGTAAAAGTGGGTAGCAGTGGTTAGAACCCATTGCCTCTCTCTCAATGTGTAGGATGATATCTGGAATGAGTTAGGACCACGATGGAAATAAGAGTCATACGACCCTTTATCGTGTTATCCTCGAGTGGAAAAAAAAAAACAAAAACAAAAATTTTTTATAAAGTTGGTGGGAATCTACAGAACACAATCGATATTATACTTTAGGTAGGAATTGATGATATCAGACATCTAAGCATATGTGTATGAATTTTCTTAACTTCATTTAGATCGGCAGCTTCCTACAGCTTCTTTTCTAAGGAGAGCAATGCGCTTATGTGACATACAGTTAACAATATCGTGAAATTGACAGGGTGGATGGTTTTGGAATGTTTTTGAATGAAATTGCATTAAAGCGATGAGAGAGTTTTGAGTGAAATTTACGGGGGGGGGGGGGGGGTAATCCAATGTCGCTAATTTTGGTCAGGATGAACATCATTATCGATGTTGAATACCTCCCTTTAAGAAATATCCATATAGTTTTTTTTGAATAGCCCCATATTTCTTCAAGAACCTATCAGACACCTACTTTTAAAATTAATTCAGTGAAATCGTGATTTTTTTCGAGATACATTTACTTTTAATGTAGTTGTTAATTTTATGATTTAAGTCACTTTGGAGCGTTTTTGAATGGTATGATTGAGTGTTTGGAATAAATAAATGGAGCGCTGAGTGAGCGATTGAGTATGGTTTTGACTGAGATAGTCAATTTCATAATTTTATTAACTGTACCAGGTTTTGACCTAGGATTCCCTAGTATTTTCCAAACAAAAGTTTGGAGCTTCAACGTTACCAATCGCTACGAACAACCCAAAAGCTTAGTTTTCATTTGAAACGCTTTTCAATTGATTATCGATTGACCAACAAAAGCAAAATTGATTTAATCACATTTATGTGGAATTCAGAGATCTTAAAAATCTACTTGATGCAAATCAAATAGCCTAGCAATTTACACTATGCATTGCATAAATGAACTACAGCTTTTCATCTAAGATGCAATTTTAGAAAAAATCGGGTTGACCATGACATAATTCAGGGTGTTTTCGTACAGTGTGATTAGGTTTTTAGTTTCACACCTCCATGAAATCAACAAATACTTTCTTCGTCTTTTCACTGAATTCAAATATTGGCATCACTATCAAAATGTTTTTTATATAATGAAAGTACAAACAGAGGTTGAAAAGACATCTTACACGAAGCGGGTTCATACTTGGGTGCAATGTTTTAATTTCCCTTATTAATGATAAAAGGTACATGTATTCATGTATACAAGTAATCTCACAATTAACTTTTCTCACACGAAAAAGCAATTTTTTTTATAATAAAACTTATTATAGGAATATTTGAGAAACGAAACTGAATAAGCGATATAAGCGAAATATCATTAACCGACTTCATTTAAAAATACGTAAATGTTCTATAAATAGAATTGGACCAATCGGAAGCTTCCAATTCTTCGCCAGCACACAAAAAATTTGTGACCCGTCACCCGAAAAGGTATCATTGTTGAAATGCGTAAAGTGTCGACCCTTGTCAGACTGCGCGCATTGCGCAGACTGACTAGGGTCGAAACTTTTCGCACTTGACTAATTTTCTGCATCTTGAATAATTAGTCTGTCTTCCTATGAAATAATTTTTGAAACGCGACCTCTGGTTGGCATGTTCTAGAACCAAATATCTTTTTCAAATATTTATTTAACGAAGTTCCCAGATGGTCCCTTTTCGCGTGACAGGTCAAAAATATTGACTAATTTGATCGAACAGAATAAAGTTGTATATCATTGGGAATATTCTCTAAACGTTTTTATCAATTTAAGGTAGTAGACCCGTAATAGTTATGCAACGTTTCTGAAGAAATGAATTTTAACAATGTTAACCTGGGAAACCTCGGTCAACATTGTGAAAATTCATGAGGTCCGAAATGTTGCGGAAATACGGGTCCACTACTATACTCGTAAGTGAGTGTTTTAAATGCTGAACTGGCGAGATGGGATGGCTTCGATCGAATTGAGTGTCCCTTACACGATGTTCAATGTGTAACGAGATATTTGCCCACGTAGACACTAGGACGAAAATGAAACACCGGGTAACCTATAATGATTGTTTGAAGGATAAATTGTATTACTGGGTTAATATATTCATTTTTTTTATGGAATGTCATCTGCTTATGTTAAAAAATACCCCCTTTTAACGATGACCCTTCTTGTTTTGCGAAACACGGCCGGACATATTAGTATCTCGCGTGTCCTCCATGCGCAGCTGTGGCAGCCCTGATTCGTCTATGTTGCATTTCTTATATATCACGGCGTTTCTTTTTCGTCCTAGTATATAACATCTACGTTATTTTACAATGCACGGAACTTATTTGAAACTTTCTATTTTTGAAGGAGAAATACAATTTGAAAAAAAAAATGTTATCATTTACTGTGTGACTTTGGAAACAATTTCGTCGAAATCATCCAATTTTGTCCTTGAGGAGTATTTTAACGACTTTCGAAGCAATAAAATTTCCTATTTTGTCTTGAATTATGGGATTGATTCCGGGGTTCTATATTATTTCTAAAATTACGGAGTTTCTTAAGAGTGCTAATTATCTCTGAAAATACGATTTTTTATTATTATAAGACGATTGAATTTCGATTTTTTTTAAATGACACTACTTAGTGGAAAAAGAGTTGCAAAATGATCTTCTATATGTATCACTTCGATTCTAGTATGATATGTGACCAGGCAGTCATGTTTGTTTTTATGTGAAAATGGGTTAAATAACCATGACATCTTACAGTTTTTGAGTCAGTATGTAATATTTATTTATCTTACTAGAGCTACCCATACATCCTTTCGAAGTCTCGTGCCATAGTGACTTTTCATTTCAGCATATTTTCTGAATCTAGATTTTTCATCTTATCCATCTTATATTCTTCCTTTTAATTCGATACTCGATCTATATCTTCTGGACACTGTCTCCTTTTCAAAGGTTCATTTTACGGAGTTTCTAGATTGCCCTTATTTGTATTGCATTCACATTATGTAAGCCGTATTGAAATTGACAAAATGAATGATTTTGGAATGGTTTTCGAAATGTATTGAATGACTGTGTGGAGCGAGTTTTGAGTGAAATTAAAGGGAGGTAATACAAATGGACGAAATAAGCGATGATTTATTACCTACATTTAAAACAAGTCACCGTATTTTCCTGTTTGTGTATCTTTTCGGGCTAAACAGACGCTTTGAAATCCTCGTATGACAATGAAATTGTGAAATGATTTTATCGGTTAAAATGAAATGTTAATCACTATGAACGATTTTGAGCGTTTCGGAGCACTTTTGAATGGTTTTAGTGAGTGTTTGGAATGAATGAATTGAGCGTTGAGTGAGCGATCTAGAATGGTTTTGATCGAGGAGAATGTCAATTTCACGATGTAACTCACATATTTATGTACAGTTAACAACATAGTGAAATTTACACGATGAATGAACTGGAATGATTTAGGAATGGAATTAGATGATTGTGTGGAGCGAGGTTTGAGTGAATTTAATGGGAGGTAATCCAATGTCGCGATTTTTGTTCAGAATGAACAAAATTTGCGACATTAAATACCTCCCTTTAATAAAATAGGCACTAAAGTTATAAAGATATCTCCCTGTTTCTTCAAGAACCTATTAGACGCTTACAATTTGAATTATGTCAGTGAAATCGCGATTTTTCTCTATCCAAATTTATTTTAAATGATGTTGTTGATTCTATATTTTTCAATAGGTTTGAGCGTTTTTTGAATTGTTTGAGTGAGTGTTTGGAATGAATGAATGGAGCCCCGATTGAGTGAATTTGAATGGTTTTGATCGCTGTCAGTGTCAATTTCACGATGTTTTTAACTGTTACCTACCTTGCGAAAAGGGACACTCCACGTAGAGTGTGTTTGTATCGACCTTGCCAGACTCACAAACCTGATTTCTGAATCTGGAAAAATTAATTCACCCTCATGAACTTTTAAAATACGAACTCTGGTTGAAGTCGAAGCATGCTGGACACAATCAATGTTTGAAATGGTTACTTTGCGATGTTTCAAGATGGTCCCTTTTGGTGGGACTGGTCAAATTTTAAAAAAAATAACTACAAAGAAAGTGTTGTGTAAACATTGGTCGGATTATTTGAAGTTTGAACGATTTTAGAATCTCTTTGCGTTATAAACAACCAACCTATTCTGGTAAATGAAGCCATCGCCACACAACTGCATTTTGCATCTGGAACAAGTATCGGAAAACGTTGTGGAAAACTAAACATTGAAGAATTATATATGTTATGTTTTCGATGCGGTTACTTGCTTCACACAGAGTTTTTACGTTTGAAGAAATCAAATTCGATTTCAAGTGTCTGGTATTTTTCCCCTTCGGCAGAATGCATCTAGGAAAATGTTCAAAATGATGTAACCCACGACTCTGGAACAATTAATTTCCGTATAAAGTCGATTGCATTGAGACTGTACAACTAATAAAATCATAAAATTTACACTCATTTCGATCAAACCATTCGAAACACTCACTCACACATTTACAAAATGCTGTGAAATTGTTCAAAATATCGTCGAGATCGTTCAGAACGATTCCCTATTCATACAAATCATCCCCGACGGCGGCACTCATACTTTCCGACTATTTGTCTGCCACAAATGGGTTGAGAATCGTAGACCTAAGTGGGATAGCATCTGGAGGCTAGGATAGGAGTACTGGTGTACTGGTGTGAGAAATACCAGGAATCAAGCGTTAAATGCTCCAGCATCCGCGATATGACTGAAATAATGTCAAAAGCGGCGAAAATTTCCATTCAAAAAACGAATCAAATCGATCGGATTGTTGTACGAGTTTGATGACAGGTGTGGTATCTAAGCGTCTGATTTGTCTGTGAAGATTTAGCGCGGTTATATTGACGCGAATCTGACCCCTGCTATTTAGATGAATAAAAATCTGATTAATCCTGCTCGGCTTTGCACGTGCTTTCAGAGGAATGAATAAAAAGTATTGAAAGTAATGTATATTTTGTTAATTAATAAAATATGTCGGTTATTGTTATTTCAGCATTTTTTTCCACAGAGGTCAAATTCGAGTCAAATAAATTAAGGTTTACACACAGAAAAGTACGTAGATTCTATTTAAGGGGGTCCTGAAGTAACGCTAATTTCGTCAAAATGGACTCGATATTGTAATTTATCTTATAACTATACAAATATCCGTATGATAACATCCCGTATGATATTTTTTATGATATCACATAGTTATTTTTAGAACATGATATAATGTGGTTATTTTTAGAAACTTGCATTTCAGATAGAAACACCGACGAAAACAAGACGAATATAGGTTATAAGATAAATATAATACATTCTTAGTGTATTGTATGAAAAAAATATCTAACTTGGTTGTGAGAATTGATAATTGTCTCGGCATAGCCTCGACAATGATCAATTCTCCCAACCTCGTTAGATATTTTTTTTCATATAATACACTAAGTATGTATTATATATACGTCCAATGCTGTTTACTCAACACTCACTCATCGCACTCTTTCAATTTTTTCAAAATCATTCAACTCGTCAATTTCACGGTGTTCTTAACCGTTGTTGTTCTCAAATCTCAATATTGATGGTACGCACATGACGTCATGGTGGATGTGTTCGATGGCACTAAAATGCCATTCTTATGCAGTTCAAGATGTGTGCAAGCCCTCACCGACTGAAATATTGATCTAGTCATTCCCTTTGCCTTAACGCTCCCCCTTTTTTAATTCTGACGTAATAAATGAGGAATTTACTTATGGCTCTCACTTTCAGCATACTCTTTGAATTTGAGTTCTTCCGAGGACAAGGGAATGGTTCTTAAAAACAAATTCTAAACATCTCCGATGTCTTAGTGTCACAAATATGTCACCCAAAGGTTGGAATCAATATGGGGAGTTATGGGGAATTCATTTAAACAAAACAGCATGTGTGTGACATTTCCAACAATTTAATATGTTCGCAAAGCTATGCCACTGAACAACTATAGTGCATCCGTGCAGTCTGACCAGAGCCTTCACCGTTTGCGCTAAGTAGATAGAAACAGTTAATCACATTGTGAGATTGACGCTAATGTCGATCAAAACCGTTCAAAATCCATTCCAACACTCACCCCATTCACTCACAAACGCTCCGAAATGGTTAAAGAATGCTTCGAAATCGCTCAAATGAGCATTTTTTCAACCAATTCATTCAAATAATTGCATGATTTTAACGGCTTGTGTTGATTTTCAACCGTCTGAATTGATCGTGAATATACAAAATCAGAAAAAAATGGTAGATTTTATTTCTCAAATCGTCTTCAGGCAGCTAACATTTTTCTTATGGCATCGTGTAGTAGTGAGCACATGAAATTGTTTGAAAAGCCACGCAAATGTTTTATCCAATCTTTTAAGGTCCTTTACGACTAAATTTCTTTCATAAGACCTAGGAATTAACTTTCGCTACAATATTACCTCGAAAATACGTCTGTCGGAGCCGAGGCGAGGAATTTAATGGCGGGAAAAGAACAGTTCCACAATAGTTGCATGTTTATTTAAATACGATGAATATTTTAAAACTTAATTTAGATTTTTATAAATCAACTTTTGACCAAGATGCTTCAAATAAATCTTGATGCGAAAATCAAGGGCAGTTAACGCCAACCAAAACCATTGATATCAGAAATCATCTTTATCGATATTTTTACTTTACGACTAACGTGTCATTCAGACGAATGGGACGTCGGTGTTTCATACGTTTTTTGTCACGTCAATAGGTAATTTGCGAAAACAACGTTATTCCAAAATTCGTTTCGTCTCACCAAAACGTAGGCAAATGGCTTTTCAACAGGGAACATTTTCAAAATCAATTTGTTTCAAAAAGATTATTATTATTATTATAATTTTTTTTGGTCGAATAGCTTACTGATGTCAAGGTTTAAAAGGCTATTAATAACTGATTGTTAGCGATGTTTTAAATATGTTTACTAAAAAATTAATAATAGAAGCAGGGAATAAGAATTATTAAGCGATATGGTTCTCTTTAAATAACTCAATTTACATTGCTCCTGTAATTCCAGCTATTTGTATGGCCCCTCAAATGACATTTTAGTATTAGCGACAGCAGAACAATAAGTTTATCTATTTAATTTGGGTTGGTGACTGTATGCAGGAAGCGTTACTTCAAACGTCCGAGCAATGCAATAAATCTCCCCCTTTCATCAGGGCTATTTCTCAACCCGTTCGGTATCAAATGCGTGGGGTTAATTAGTGTAATAATCACTTTATCATTGTTTATACATTCTAAATGAGGCAGAGTATAATGGTAATAGATAATAATGGCATGCTTTGTGTTTCATGACAACATTTCGAGGACCCAGTGGTAAAAGGTCGAAACTACACGTACAATGTATTACCACTTACAATTTTTTTTCAGCACTTTGACTTGTATTTGATCTTTCACTATGTTAACAACATTCACAAGGTGAATGATTTAGATAGTCAGGCCGCCAAACTCTTCTTTTTAGAGTTTTTCAAAGCAGTTGCGGATCCAGAGGACAAATTCAATCAAATTTTGCAGCAAAAGTAAAAAATACCCCATTTTTGTAGAGTTCCAATCACAGAAACTGCAAATTCTACGAATAAAAGAAATCTGATGTGCAGAATTTGAGCAATTAGTCCCATAGTATCCCTATCTATATCTATGGGACTAATTACTCGAATTCTAGGCCCACACCTAATTCCCTTTATTGAAACCCTAGATCCGCCGCTGCAAAAGGAATTAAATTCGATAAGTCTTTACAGCTAGGTCACCTGTCTTAAAAAAGAAGATTTTGTTCAGCACTTGTTAATTGATATTGTGATTAAAGAGGCTTGAAATAGAACTTCGACAAAAATATTTTCTTGAAATGCAAGCAAAACGACTGAGGCCAGTCTAGAGTTTGGAATGGTTTTTTTAACGAAATTGAATGAGTGAGATTTTGGTGAAATTAAAGAGAGGTTATCCAATATCGATAATTTTGTTCAGGGTGAAAAGTAGCGATATTTATTACCTCCTTTTGTTCAAATATGTATACAAGGTCTATAAATAGATTCCTATCTCTTCAAGAACTGATTAAAGGCTAATGGTATTTATTATGTCGGTGTAATTGCGACTTTTTAGATATTCATGTATTTTTTTTGCATGTTGTTGATCTTATCATTTTTAGTGATTTTGTAGAGTTTTTGAATTGTTTGGTTGAGAGTTTGGAATAAGTGAATGGGGCGCTTACTGAGCGAATTAGAATTAGCACAAGTTAATATGAACTTTAATTAATGAGACCTGTGATGAAACTACAAAGAAAGTTTGTTTTTTCTGAAAAAGCAAACAAAAACGACCGAGGCCAGGCTACCTTGCAATAAGCAGTAAGTTGTGAGAAATCTTGTGAAAAATGTACTCGAAGAATTTGAATTCGTTTCAAGTTAACCTAAAATTATTTATTTTCCCCTCAAATCCCTGAGCCGATTATTACTTAGCCAAAAAATCGCCATGGGGAGGTGATTCGTCTTAGATAAAAGTCATTGTGAAAAACTAGAATATGATTTCACAAGTTTGATAAGTATTTTGAATGCGTTGATTCAATTCATTTCTTACATGTACATTGTTGGAGCGTCTGTGTTGACAAGAAAATGTTTAACATGCGTTGAGTAACAATTGAAAACATAAATCAAAAGAGGTCAATCATAGAAGGATAAAAAAAAGATTTGAAAAGGCAGAATTTTCATTCAAGAGCGTAAAGACCTAAAATACATCAACCCTGCACTGCATTCGGGATGACAAACGGTGGAAACAGTAAGCCAGTTATACCCCGCTTTGAACGCAAGTGCACATGCAAAGCGGGGTATTATTGGCTAACTGTTTCCACCGTTTTGTCATAGTGAACGCAGGGCTGGTCAGCATGCGATGGCACAGTCTGGTCAGAGTCAATATCTTTCACTCTTACGATTAAGGTTGATCCGTATAGTCAGAGGTACAGATACAGTTAACAAAATCGTAAAATTGACAAAATGAGTGATCTTGGAATGATTTTGGAATGAAATTGAATGAGTGCGTGGAGCGAGTTTTGGTCGAAACAAAAGGGGGGTAATCCAGTATCGCTAATTTTGTTCAAGACGAACAAAACTAGCAATATTAATTACCCCCCTTTAATAAAATATGCACACAGGTTCAAAGGATAGATTTCTATCTCTTCACGAACGATTAATAAGCTTACAAAATTCAATAATGTCAGTGAAATCGTGAATTTGTTATACCGATTTTTAAATTGAATGAAAATATTGATCTTATCATTTTTACTGATTTTGGAGCGTTTTTGAATCGTTTGAGTGAGTGTTTTGAATAAACGAATGTAGCACTAAGTCTGCGATTTAGAATGGTTTTATCGAGATGAAAGTCAATTTCACGGTGCTACTAACTGTAAGAGCGGGTAAAGCCAGTCTAAATCTTTTTTTCTCGATGAAACCCTATGTGGTGGGTACTCATTTGAATCGTCTCGGTGAGACGATTCCAATGACATCCAACAAAACGAGGTTTGTGCTATAAATATTGACATACTTTGATCCAAAATCCAAAATACCCCCTCTATCTACAGCTTAGAATTATTCCCCAACATACGCTTCATCTCATGTATATGTACGATACTGGGGCTGTGATCGACATTAGCCGGCGGAAAAGGCGAGATATTTTCTCATATTAGATTATAGTGGCTTTATTAAGTTACCGAAACGTAGAATGAATAATGTTGGTAATTTCACGGGATCTTTTTATGGGTCTAGACAGAACCTCCACATTTTGTGTGATTCCGTTATGTTTTTGAGAAACCAAAAACAATAATCTAATTTCTCTTATTGGAACGAAAACAAGAGCTTCGCCTACTGGTGCCTCGCTCGATGGTTGTGTGCTGGATGATGGTGAAAAATTCAAGTCGAAAAAGGGGCATTACTTAAAAAAAGACAGTTACATTGTAACAACATCGTGAAATTGACAAGACGAATGGTTTTTGAATGATCTTGGAATGAATGATTGTGTGGAGCTTGTTTGATCCAAATTCAAGGGAGGCAATCGATTATAGATAATTTTGTTCAAGATGAACAAAATTATCGATATTAATTAGCTCCCTTTAATAAAATATGCATACATGTTCATTGAATGGATTTATGTATCTTCAAAATCTTATCATACGCTTACGAAATTCAATTATGTCAGTGAAATTATGTATTACCAATCGATTTTTATTTTGAATATTGATGTTGATCATCTCATTTTTAGTGATTTTGGAGCGTTTTTAAATGATTGGAGTGAGTATTTGGTATGAATGATTTGAGCGCTGAGTGAACGAATTTTAATGGATTCGATCGGAATGATTGTCAATTTCATGATGTATTTGGCTGTACCTATAGGTGCCCACTTGATGGTATAGGTTGCTCTTTTGATTGCAAACGTGTGTGTCAAGTAACAATTGAATGCCTTCATTAATTACAGAGATATCACATTTAATGTCATAATTTTTGCATGACGACAACGACGACGACACCAAGGCTGTTGTAAAATCTCATTTTTTTCCGGAAATAGCCGAGCCAAAATGATTATTTGCTGTTGTTTTTGTTGTTGTTGTCGTTTTTCACGTATTCCTACAGTATAATTAGGTTTTTGAGGTTTCACATCCCCATGAAATCAACAAATATCCAGTTCCTCTCTCAAAAGAATAACAACTATCAGAAACAGAAAGAGTTGAAAATCAGCAAACCGGGTGTGTTCAGACAACGCATTGGCGGGAGACTAACGTATATTCACAATAAGCCTGCTTATCTACCGAGTAACTTGTCGTTTACATCATCTTCAATAAAGACTGAACCCAACTGTAAAATAATTTTCCATGGAGCTTCAGTTTTATATATAATTTAGTCGATCATACTTCTTATGATTGGCAAATGAAATATGTCAAAATTAGGAACAAAAATACTTTTTTACTCAAAATTCATTCTCGTTGAAAGAAATAGGAACCTTGGTGATTCTATCTGCCTTTTCGATTCCTCATGCCTAATCCCCTAAATTGTTTGGTACAATTATGTCACGAAATAATCCGTTTATACTTTTCTACTTCCAGATACATTAATATACTAAAGAGACTGTAAAATGGATAGACAGCGTACATTCCAGGTTGTAATTGCAGGTATGTTTATTATAGTAAAGAACATTGTGAAATTGACAAGATGAAGGATTTTTGAATCGTTTTGGTATGATACTGAATGAGCGAGATGAGTGACTTTTGAGTGAAATTAAAGGAATGTTTTAAAAATATTGATCAATTTGTCCGCATGAACGGAATTATCGATATTTCATCCACCCCATACAGTTAATAACATCGTGAAATTGACATTCAACTCAATCTAAACCATTCTATATCGATCACTTAGCGCTCGAATTATTCATTCCAAACACTCACTCAAACCATTCAAAAACGATCAAACCAATTGAAAAATATAGAATCAACAACATCATTTAAAATAAATTTTGACAGAGCAATATCGCGATTTCACAGACATAATTCAAAAAGTTAGCGCCCGATAGGTTCTTGAAGAAATTTGAAGCTGTGCACAGAATTTGCATGCACTTTTTTATTAAAGGGAGGTAATCAATATCGCAAATTTTGTTCATCCCGAACAAAATTTGTGATAAAGGATTACCTCCCATTAAAATCACTCAAAACTCGCTCCTCACACTCATTCAATTTCATTCCTAAATCATTCCAAAATCATTCACCTTGTCAATTTCACGATGTTATTAACTGTAAGTAAAACTTACATACTTTCCTATTTTTGTGCCTTCAAGGGCAAAACAGACGTTAAAAATCAACATTCGCCATTGGAAAGAACGTTTGAAAATAGGAAATAAGAGATGAACGTCGTTATGAATTAGATAATTTTAAGTGATGTCAATATCATTGGCGGTAACAGATAATAACATTGTGAAATAAACAGGATGAATGATTTGGGATAGATAATGAATGAGTTAGGTGAGAGAGTGTTCAATAGACTCTAGTTGAGGTAATACATTACCGATAATTTATTACATCCCTTTAAAATTCAACTTTTTTTCCTGATGCTTATCTTTTTGGGCTAATCAGGCGCTTTAAAATTCCACAATCGATATTAAAATTGTGCACTGATTTGATCGATTGAATGAAATGTTGATCGTCATGAACAACTTTGATGCATTTTTGAATAATTTTGGAGCGTTTTTTATGTCTATGTCTTCATGAACAACTTAGATGCTTCCAAATTCAAATAATTAGTGAAAACTTGGAATTTTTGAATTGATCTGAATAAAATTGTTTAGCCATTGACTAATTTGAGCCTGTGCGTGAGATTTCCAAGTTTGCGCATAGCAGAGACTCTGACCAGCCTGTGCATCCGCACAGTCTGGCCAGAGTCTATCATGCATTTAGTAGCTGGGTAAGGCCTTTTTAAAGTATCTTTACACCATCAGGCTACTTTGTATTTACACCATTTAGCTGTCTATGCGGCTCAATGTTTGCACCTTACGCACATTTCAAATTGTTGAAAATGTCACGCACTGGCTCATTTTAGATAGTTTTACAATGGCTTGAGTGAGTGGTTGGAAAGAATGAACGAAGCGCTGATTGAGCGATGTAGAATGGTTCTGATTTGGATGAGCGACATATCACAATGTTTTAAGTGTAACCCATCGACGAAACATGGTTGATTTTTCTGTGTTTTTTTTTTAATCCTTTTCGCACTCTGTTTTCAGTTTGTTGCTACCTTAGCCAGTTTGTCACAGCGCACACAGAATGGGGCTACTTTGCATCAGACTCACATATAGATACAACATTGAATAATGGTGTCTCCTCGTCGTACAGTTCCGTGTCATACTATATGCACCACCACTACACCCCGCACTTCAATCCATCGTCTACTTCCAGTCATATCTCGAACACAGACTGGCCTAATTATGATTGGTATACCAGTGTATCGGAGAGTAGTTCATTAAGTCAATCATTTAGTTCTGCTACAGCATTTATAACGTCGCCAACGACTAAAGATACCCCACCTTACACCAATTATACCACGCCTAGTATGAATTTCAATGGAACAACAGATGTGTTAGGTTTTCAAACGAATGCAAATAGTTCAGATACCATGTCACCGAACCCAACAGACTACTTTACGGCACAGTCAAATATAACATTTACTAACTCATCTAATTTCTACGAGACGTCGGAAATTGTAACTTCACCAACACAATCGAATGACACATCAACATACTCTTCCAGTATGGCAGTGTATTCATCGGATTCTTTTAACATTCTCAATACAACAGCAACGAATACCCAGAATATTTCTGCTGTAAACGAGACTATTATTCTAGCATCGATGTTTACTTCAGTTCCTATCTCACCAACGAGTTCAATGCCAGTCCTATCGACAATCAAAAGTGATAGGTCTATTAACCAAGACGTCAATAGCTCTCTTGAAATAACGGATTCCCCTGTTTCAACAGACACGCAAACGACGCCAAGCCTTGCCGACGAATTGGATATCAATGAAACTTCAGTACTAGAAGTCACGAAAACAACAATAGATACGCTTAATAACTCTGCGAATACTTCAGAAATATCACAGATACCAATGTCTAAAGTGTCTGTCTATTTATCAACTACTCCAACAATTTCGTTAGAAACAAGTGAAGCAATCTTAGAAACCAATCCGTATAATAAATCTATTCCCGATATTGATATCACACCATCTTTAAATTCGATAAGCATAGCGGTAACTGTTGTTCATTCAAAAATCCAGATTATGATTTCATCATCTGCTGTCCTAGAAACTTCTTTTCTAACGCCAATCACATCCTCAGTAGAAACGACACCTACGACCAATCTATCCTCCACATCAGCACACACTGAAGCTGAAATACAAAACAACGCTACCGAATTTACAATAATAACATCCACGATAGAACAAGTTAGTCTTCAACAAGTAACAGATAGTGTCCTAAAGGAGATCACTAGCACAACTATTCATGTGTCAGACCAAATCTCCCAGATTTTACCAGAATACATTTCAATAACTTCTAGCTCATCATTCACCACTGATATCTCTTCACAGGGTGTACTAATTCCTGAGCCGTTACAGGACTACCGCATTATCATAACATTTGTGGGCACATGTGGAAAAATAAAGGACAATAAGCTTCTTAAGATTGAGTTTATCGAAGCTTTAGTAGATGTTATTCAAAACTTGATTCCCAAAATTAACGAGAGTAATATTGAACTGGAACAATTTATATGTGATCCATTTACTGTTGTTTTGTTGTTGAAGAATATCAAAGATCAGTCTTATATAGAAAAGCTACAGACAATGGTCAAGAATATAACTGTTCCAATAATTGATAATACTATTATTAAATATCATGCAAACGCTGTGAAGCTATTACCAGTAACAAATACTACAGGTGACGGTGGCAACCTCAGACCACGTGGTCTCGAGACCAGCGATATTGTTGTGATAGTCATATCAGCCCTCTTATTTGCTTTTCTGTTACTTCTTGGTGGGATAGCAATCTGCCGAGAATGTTACAAGCGAAAGAGAGCCGCATCATTTAACCTTCTAGAAGTGCCGCACGTGAATGTTAAAATGGACGATTTCTCTCTAACACGTATACCTAGACCGAAAATGAGTTATTATGAGAGTAACCCGAACCCTATCGTAACAAATGGAAGACATAAAGTTGGTGACAAAGGTATTAATGGTCATACCGACGATATGGTCAAAGTGAACTCTGATAATATACATGTGCGCATGCGCGACCACTCCGATGGCCTTGTTATTGGTGTCACGTGTATGCCGATAAAGAATGACACTAACGGTCCACCATCGGAGACAAGTTCTCCTACCACACCGTGTATGGACCAGGCGGAGCAGAGTTTAATCAAGGAAGACAGGTCTGAACATGGAACAACGAATCCAAACTGTTCAGTTGACGACGAAGATTTTGTAAAGCATAAAACTATTGTCCAAGAAGACGGAAAGGAAGAATTTTTGTAATATTATAATACTAGTCTTTTGTTTGAAAAAATACCTAATGAGGTTGGGAGAATTGATCATTGTCGAGGCTCTGCCGGAAAGGAAGGTTTTTTGTAATATATATATATATATATACGTACCTAGTGTTTTGTACGAAAAAAACCATCTAACGAGGTTGGGAGAATTGATAATTGTCGAGGCTCTGCCGAGACAATTATCAATTTTCACAACAGAGTTAGATATTTTGTCAAACAATACACTAAGTACGTAGTATATTTATTTTATAACCTCTATTTGCCTTGTTTTTGTCGATGTTTCTAACAGAAATGTAAATTTCAAAAAATAGCCGTATTATGTCTTTGTTCTAAAAATATCCATGTGATATCTTGAAAAATATCAAATGGGATATTATCGCGCGGATATTTGTATAGTTATAAGATAATTCTTAATCAACAATAGTCGTCGGTTCTTGGTGCTTGTGTTTATTTGCAAAGATTGAGTATCTGTAATTTTCGAACAGTTCGAGTGACCAGGTCTAAATGGGCGATGCATAGACACTTCATACCTACTTTATCGAACTGACAGAACATCATTCCGAGTAAACGACATAAAATAGTTTTTAGGAAGCGGACATTCGTTGATGGGCTTCTCTCATGATTTTCTTAAAGAAACGTGTGTTCAGGCTAAGAACGCTCCAGAAATGGTACTCCAAGTTACCCGGTGAAGCATATATCAAGCGTGTTTCAAACTTTCAGCGTTCGCTTTTGCTTCGTTATACTGAGCGCAGGGGTGGTTTTATTTGTAGAATATTTGACACGAATCTATGTGAGTACGATCAAACGATGGAGTGAAAAAAGACGGCCATTGAGTTCCTGACCAGTTTATGATTGAAATTAAATATCTTTACCAGAAGTTTAGTCAAGGAGGAAAGTTCAGGGACCCTACTCACACAAACGACATTATTTCTAAAATGAAGGCGATGTATAACATGCACAAGTTATAGATTGAGACAGGAACGGAAATCTTTAGGAATTTCACAAGGCAATGTCAAATTTAAGATGATTTCAAAATGAATTTATATGAGTGGGAGATCTGGCATGGATCTGGAATCTTTTTATTGCTCTGTGAAGACACGCGAGTGATCCTTAATGGTTTTGATTTACGCTAGTGTCAATTTCGCAATGTACCTTTAAAGTGGAAGTATACCTTGGTTTATTTGACCCTAACTTGATCCAAATCGACTTTATATGAACTTTAACAGGAATAAATTACGAATTATATAGATAATGCAATATATATTTATTTCTTAAATTGGTAAAATATGTCAGTAAATGATGTTAATGCATTTTTCCATAAAGGCCAAGTTTTGGTCAAATAAACCAAGAAATAGGCCTATTAAGGATATGGACCCGTAATAGTTCCGCAACATTTCAGACCAAAGGTTCTTTCACAATGTTAACCGAGGTTTCCTAATGAAAATCATTAGGAAACCTCGGTTAACACTGTTAAAATTCATTACTCCCGAAAAGTTGCGGAACTATTACGGGTCCACTACCTTAAGATTGTATTTGTAAGATAATTGAGTCATTGTATTTTATCTGTAGAAATTTCGTAATTTGAAATTAAAAACGGTAGAGTATTAACCATATGCGTGATTTAATATACTTATTTCAACATAGGTTCAAAGTATTGTCGTTGGTATATGAAAAAGTTTAATGCCTGCACAAAACTCGCATGTGATCGGCTGAATTACAATAAATTGTGTCGTCTAAAAACACGACTACTAGCCTTTTCGCACGGCTAAAATGTGTGCTTTTGAGGTTAAAGATGTATTTTCAATTCAATGAACTTATTCTTCACAATTACCTTTTTGCCATACAATAAATTAATTAGCTTCGACAAAATCTGCCCTGTGTTCAGGATGACAAAACGGAGATAACTGTTTGCAAATTATACCCCGCTTTGTACGTGAACTTGTGTACAAAGCAGGGTATAATTTACAGTTGACACAATTTTGTCATCCTGTGCGCAGGGCAGGTCAGAGGTTTTACTTGACGTTAATCTGAAATTCGTTATGTTTAGACAGGTCGCGAACCAAGGAAAACAACTCATGAATACATTGTCTGTATTGAACAAGACTTACTTCCCTTTACATTACTTTAAACTAGATTGATTGATTGATTGATTGAATGGAGTTTTACGCAGCTTTCAACATTTTTTTAGTTATATCGCGGTGGCTGGAGCACCTAACAATGGTTTCCTGGTATTTCTCTCACCAGTAGAACGACCACATCCTTTCCTAGCCCCCAGCTGCTATCTCACATAAGTCTACAATTATAAACCCATTGGTGAGAGACAAATAGTCGGAGAGAATGGGTGCCGCCGTCGGGGTCTTTAAAACTGGAAGACCCCTTTTTAGATATCGATGGCCATTCAATTATTCGCTTGTTTAATTGTTCACTTTCAATGTCATTTTTTGTCATATAGCGGTACCGGGAATAAGTACCGATTGACTTTCGGTATTTCTCATACCAGTACAAGGACATCAGGGCCCGAGGTTATTAAACCTTTCTCATTCTCAAATGAGAATTTTCTCAAAATTAAAATTTAAATCACTGTTTGAGCTTAAATGATTATATTTATTATAACTTTACGAATTATTGAAATAGTCTTTTATATTCATTCATTTTTAAAAGTATTATCGAAGACTACATTGTTTAAACTCTTATTTTGAATACATTCTGATTTGAGAATGATAAATATTTAATACGTATTTAGTGTTTTGTTTGAAAAAATATCTAACGAGGTAGGGAGAATTGATAATTGTCGAGGCTCTGCTGACACAATGGGGGACTTTGGTGTGTTATCTCCCTTGTTTGCTCTGTGGATTGATTCAGAGGTGTTCTAAAATCGTTAGCGGTCCTTTTAGAAATTTTCCTTGGATTTTATCCATAGTTTCTTTCGAAAAGTTGCGAATTTTATTTTTGTAAATACAAAATACTTATTTATGCAATTCGTATTTATGATACAGTTTTCAATAGCAAAGAAGAAAATGAATATTTATTTTACGTCAAATGTATCTTATAAATTGCGCAATATTTGATTTAGAGCTTAACTTTAAATCTTATAGTGCAAAGAAAATAAGGATAAAACCCAAGGTAACCACTGATTTGGACCCTTCCTCCTTTTGGAGTATTTCAAGGGAGATAACCAATCGATACCCCTCATTATCAATTCCCTTAACCGAGTAATGGGATGGGATGTTTTCAAACTGATATTTGTAAAGTACAAGATAAAAGATTACAACCTTGGGCCCCGTTCTTGGCCCCCAGCTTATCATTCTTTTGACAAAGAAACGACTCCGCTTTCAGCCTTTTGAGATATAATTTTGTTGTTTAGTAATACTTTAGATTGTACAGATGGTAACAGAGATAGATCTCAGTTTATACTTGTTTAATTCCGTTTTCAGTTTCGTTAATCCAAAAGCGACCGCTCTCATCAACCGAAAGATATATTCAAACCAAAATAAAAAAAGCAATAAAAAAATGAGACCGCAGTCACTGTGTAAGGTTGTGCATTTAAGATAATTCAATATCGTTCCGAATATAGATCTAATAATAGATACGTTCATTCGCCCGACATCCTTGAAGTGTGAAGAGATTTTGTAAATGCGTTTATTCGCCCGACGTCATTGGAGTGTGAAGAGATTTTGTAAATTCGTTTATTCGCCCGATGTCATTGGAGTGTGAAGAGATTTTGTAAATTCGTTTCTTCGCCCGATGTCATTGGAGTGTGAAGAGATTGTGTAAATTCGTTTATTCGCCCGATGTCATTGGAGTGTGAAGAGATTTTGTAAATTCGTTTCTTCGCCCGACGGCATTGAAGTGTGAAGAGATTTTGTAAATTCGTTTATTCGCCCGACGTCAATGAAGTGTGAAGAGATTTGGTAAATTCGTTTATTCGCCCGACGCCGATGAAGTGTGAAGAGATTTTGTGAAAATTCTAGTAATAAGAAGGTTATTTATTTCATACCTCCATAAATTATAAATATACTCTTCACATCTCATGACAAAGTATCATGAAGCAAATATGCATGTATACAAAGAAAGTTTTCTGTTTGGGCTGCTTTGTGCATATGCTAATAGGCAGACTAAGAGGCACTTGAATAGATTTCATTGAGGTATAAGAGCATTTTTATGTCGGTCTGAATGCGCAAATCTTGATAAAAGCAACTTAAATAAAATTCTAAGAAATGAAGATCTATTTTTGTAAGTTCTTGGAGGTATAAAATTAAACACATAACCACACTTATTTATGCATACGCTTGGCATATTCATAAAGTTTTATTCGATCCTATATTTTCTTCGTCTATTTTTGTTTTAATTTCAGTTGTGCTTAACAAGTTCTGTGCGTTCCGGTCAGCTGAAAATTTGGTTTAATTCTTGATGAAATGTGCAGCTTTTTATCAGCTTCCACGCAAAAAAGTTATATTTGTGTTTTTAAGAAATAAAAACAGGATTTATTGATTTCATGGGGGTATGAAACTAAAAATCTTACTTCTCTCAAGGCTTTTTGTTTCATACATAAATGAGATCATCGCTAATATATCCCTAATCCCTTTTATAATTCTTAAAATGAAACGATTCAGACCAAAAAGCTTCGACGGGGTTGAATAACCAAACATCGATATCGATGGCTCAGTGCGAAACAGTTATAACTGCCTATTTACAAATTGGTAGTTACAATATTTTCGCGCTTAGCCATCGATATGTTGACCCGTTCTCTCTTGCTTGCAGTTCGATAATTGCGTGTTAAAAGCTATCCTAATTACGCGATATTTGTTAAGATTGTTTTACGCAAGTTGTCTACAATGAATAATTTAGAGAGAGATCACTGAACGGGGGAATCAGACAAAATGGTCTGTAAGCCACATGATAACATACTAGGGCATTATAGTTAAGTTATAAAGAGTCTAAATCATTCGCGGACCCGAGACCTATTTTCAAGGGGCCAGGTGGGGTCCAAGTTAAATTGTGCGAATGAAAAAATTTGTGAAAGGGACAAAGCTGCAGTTTGACATGTTGATTTAATCTGTATGTCAAAGGCTATAAAGTAATGACTAGACCGTGTTTGAACGACCTGAACGCTATCCCTAATCCACGCATTAATTTTAATCTCTATGAATCAAATTGTGTCAGCAGAGGCTCGAAAGGGATGCCGTGTTATAGTTTATTTGTTACATCGTGAAATTAACATTTAACTCGGACAAAACCATTTTATATTGATCGCACAACGCTCCATTCGTTCACTCCAAACACTCAAACAAACAACTCAAAAATCCTTCAAAACCGCTTCAAAATTTTTTATTACGAACATTTTTTTACAATTTTAATATTTTATAATCAAATGTGGATTTCAAAGCCTCTGATAAGCCCGAAAGGATATTCAATCAGAAAAAAATGACTTTTTATAGAGCGATGACAAATAATCGCTTATATCTTCTAAAAGGACGAAATTATTATTGTATTTTTTTCTTCGTTTTCTTTTAACTGTCTCGATAGCTCAGTGGTTAGAGCGTCGGTCTTCTGATCCGATGGTCAGGGGTGCGAGTCCTTGTGACAGCGAGTTGTTTCCTTGGGCAAGAAACTTAATAGTCACTGCCTCAGTCCACCCAGCTATAAATAGGTAGCAGTGGATGAAACCCCTGCCACAAAAAAAAAAGAAAGAAAGAAAAAAGGATTCCACTGCCTCTCGAATTTCTCACGCAAAATTGATAACATCTAGAATGAGTAAAAGTCGGTTAAAATGATAGCTTATGTTAATTGTTTGTACCTCGTACAAACCCCGACTATAAATAAAGATTATTATTATTTCTATTATAATTTAAAAAGACAAAAATAATCATAATTTCTTCATATAAGACGATAAAATCGATAATAGAGGTATTTCACGTAATTATCTCCCTTGCGTGCTCTCCAGTCAAATTTACATAGGTGGCAACATACAGTTCTAAGCAGAATTTCTTGCAGCCGACACACAAGGCTTCACAAGTCTATTCCAATTCTGTTCGAATTACAGTCTGGAATGAAACGAAATGCAATTATGCTTTAATTAGGTCCAAAGCTCTCGGGCAGTACTAGAGTCTTGCATAGACACATCCTCAAATACATGACATTAAAGTATTTCTTGTCCTAACGTCAACAAAAAATTGGGCCAAATTTCAGCAATTTGGCGCTATTTCAATGATACCCCACAGACATAATGCAGTATTCTTTACAAAGCAAACCATGATGAATAGAAAGCAAATTTAATATGCATTGAACTAGTGTTGTAAGAGGCATACCCCATCCATTCCGATTATCAGCTATTTTGAATTATCTTACCCCACCCACGATTCTGCGCTAAATTTCGACGCCTAGCTCTACCAGCCATGTACTCGAATTTTCAGTCTGCATCAATGAAACAAAGAAGAAACGGTTGAGACCTGGATTCTCAAATCGCTCATTCTGGCATTATTATTTGATTTAAGTGAACAAAAACATTTTTTATCCCTCATAATACCTTTGAAATGCTGTTTATTTCACTATTTCATTTTTTGACGGCCAATTCGAATATTTTTAGACTGGAACCGCCCATAACAATGCAAACGAGGGGGCGTCTTTCTTTTCTCCACTCTTTATTTCATTGAAATTTAGCCGAATAAATCAGTCGATTTCAACTATTGAAAAAATAGATCATTAATCTTTTATAATTCAAACCAATACTAAATGTCATTAGAAACTATTTCGACCGCTTTTAGTAATTTTTATGTTTAAATATTGACAAAAAGCGACGTTTGATTTTAGTTGGGTGGAATGAATTGCAGATATAACTCTTCAGAGTTTATCCACTTGATGAATTTATATTTGGTCGAAACAGATAGGGCCTACCCTCCATCGAAAATATACCGTTTTGAGAACACACTTCAATATGATAGTTTGTATGGATTTCTTTCATTTTGACTATTCATTTTCATTATTTCAATACTAGAACTAGTCATTGTTCGTCACAAATCGATCGTAATTGATTAACAAAAAATACAAAAAAAGATTAAAATAAAGAGATAATAAAAAAACAGACATCAAAAACGGCAGACGACAGAATGCAAATTCGACACATTTTTTTTCTCTCTCTGTCTCTCTAACGAAAAATAAAAAAAAACACGAAACCATATCGAGAGTGAAAGATAATGTGAAAAGGGGAGAAATAGTTCCACCGTAGGTTTATTATTACGAGTTGCTATTTCATTTTAAGAATGATTCAAATTTGAACACAAACTTGCATTGGGAAGAGCTTTTAAATACATTGGAAACGTGCATTCAATGTTTCGAAATTAAAGATTTGTAGTTCTGAATTTCACTTGATTTCTTTTCGTACAGCCTTTTTTTAACACTCACCTCTTACGAATCCAATTAATTTTCCAAATTCATGAATTATTGAACGCATTATTTAGATACCCCTTTTATGGATATATTGATCTTGAAGATGTGATAGAGGTTAAATACGATTGCGTAATACCATATGTCACATACGACGCTTAATTGTCACCAGTACAATGTTTTTTTAGCACACGTGTTGTAACTTATAACTGCTGCCTTAGTGTTTTACCGCTCTTTGATCTGGGGTCTATGGCATATTGAAAAACCCTTTCTAAAATCATAAACAAACATGAAGATTAAATTCAGCCCTACATCTTTTCACTCTTAAGTTTTATCAAGCAATATGAAAAACAACAGTGCTGCAAGGGGCTTGTGCTAAAATATTTTAACGATTCTAAATGAGTATCAGATAAATGGCCCCTTTACGATAAAAACATTAATCTAACTTTAACTAAGTCTGGTCTTTCTGTGTTTTTTTAAAAAAAATACCACGTATTCATCTTTTTAATATTATCATTAAATATTTCCTTAGTATGAAAATTTCTTTTGCAAAAAAAAAAACAAAAAAACAAACGCTGTTGTGAATAGATAACATTTTCACAAAGAAATATATATTGCACGGTCAAAATACATTGTATCACATAGGCCTACTTTTCCTCAATCATTATTCACAGAGTGAAAGATCGTCAATGTGTTGGTTTCAGTTGTTCTTTGCCATGAAGTTTCAACAGCGCAATTTCACAAACAATCTATGAAATGAGGTGGCGTATTTGGTTGGATTATTCGCTCAACGATTTATTTATTTTATTTTTTATTATTACTTTTTGCGAGAATACATTTCCTTGTCTCAGTGTGATAATTACGATGTGATGGTAATAATGTTTTATACAAAGAAATTACTGTATAAAGAAATGATTGAGAAGACTACGTATTTTTTTTTTTTTTTTTTTTTGGTAATACATGTATTGGTATTTTAATGAAAAGAGCGAAATAAATGATAAGATCTGAATAAAAAAGGGGAATAATATACGAAAAAATATAATTCAAAGACAAACTTTGATGACAAAATTAAAAAAAAGGTCAGTACATAATTAAAACAAAAAATACAAAATACTTCTTCATAGGTCAGGAACGCGAAATAGAGTTAGATTAATATAAGTTAATCAAAAGCAAAAGAATAGAAAAATGACAAAAATAAGCATGAAGAATTAAAGCGTTAAAACTACATTCTAATTATGTGTAAAAATAACTTTGATTTCGTTTATAACGACGAGTATTTTGTGGTTTAAAATATATTATTTTTCTATAAACTATTACTTGACTAAAATGACAATGCCCCCTCGTTTGTATAAGGGGCGGAGTCGAGAGATTTCCGCGCATGCGTAGACTTATGTGAAATAGGTCTATTCATTACCGCCCTTTAAGTTTGAATTATCGATAATGTATATATGTAATACATACTTAGTGATCAACAAATTTTGCCTGCGCGTATGAACGGTGATAAAACCATAAATACGTATGGACAAAATCTGTTATCTTTATGCAAAGAGAATGAACTTAAGGTTCATGTAAAGTGTTTAAGACCCAATTTTAAGGGCATTCATTTGCCAAGAAAAAGCAGTATGTCCAGGAATATTATATATCAAAATGAAGCTTTTTATGAGCACAAGCAGTTGAAAAACATAAGACTGTTATAGCTACAGCGGTATAGTCAAAACATTGTGAAAAAGGGTAATTTTGTACAGAACAAGCAACTGCATGACTGTTGCATAAAATTGGCTCATATTTTAACAAAGTATAGCCTAAAGTACCACCCAGGTACTACTACAACCATTGGTATAAAACTCGGCCCCAAAACGTAGCTATGCAAGCAATTTATTTTGACTTATTTCATAAACACATATGTCATATATGTCATTCTAATTTTGTAAACGTGTAGATCTTTTTAGGGTATGGTGTGTTATCACAACATAAATAGACATTAATTCTTTATATACCTGTATGGTTGTTTAGCAATATATCAATTTCTATTTCACAGAATGATAAATATATAGTAATATTGTAGATCATTGAATTAAAAAAACCTATAATTTGGAATAAATCGCAGAAAATATTTCACAATATTATGGTGTGATGTTGCACCATACCTAACATCTATTTTGAAAACACACCAAACCGGTTTGACATGTATGTTGACAAAATAAATGGAAATTGATTGTTTCAAAAGAGCCTTTTGAGACCGAGTTTTATATCTAAGGTTGTAGCACTACCTGGATGGTACTTCAGACTGTACTTTGTTAAAATATGGGGCGATTTCATGCAACCGTCATGCAGTTGCTTGTTCTGTACAAAATGACCCTTTACCACAATGTTTTGGCTATACCGCTATAGCTATGGCGGTCTTATGTTGCCTAACTGCTTGTGCTCACGAATAGCTTCATTTTGATATATTATACACCTGGACATACTGCTTTTTCTTGGCTAATGAAGTGCCCTAAATATTTAATCTCATGCACTTTACATGAACCTTAATATTGTTAATGGTCGCTTGGAAAAGGGAGATTATACATATCATGGAATATATAGGGGTAACTCTGTCCATAGTACTGTTTACTATTTAATAACAAATTATTTAAATTTTGACAGGTTGAGTAATTTTAATGTTAATTCATTGACAGAATTTAGCGATCACAGCTCAATTTCATTTTCTCTGTCATATGAATATTCCTATTTACATTGTCTTGATAAAGTAACGTATTTTGATAAAATAGTTTGGAAAAGTGAAATAAAAGAAGACTTGTCTTCTGTTTTAGAAGACAAGACTCATGTGTTTCATAATTTAATAGATCGCCTAGTAACAAATGAAATAGATATAAATGACTGTATTTCTCAGTTTTCAAATCTAATATATGACATTTCTTTTTCATTATGTGGGAAAACGGTAAAAAGTGGTATACATAAAAGTCGAAAATCAAAATCTCCATGGTTTGATAACGATTGCAAAACGGCAAAAAATCATTTTTCAATGCTAAGCGAAAATTTCTTTCAGATAAAAGCCATTCAAATAGAGATGAGTTTATGAAAGCTAGGTCAGACTTTAATAGAGTGAAACGGAAAGCTAAAAATAAATATTATCATAAAGAAAAAAATAACATTTCAAACTTGGCTAAGAGCAGTCCTAGACAATTTTGGGACAGAATTCGCCAATCTAAGCAGTCTTCTGAAAATGATACAAACTTATCAGCAGAAGATTTTGCTCAGTATTTTGCAAATATTTCCAATAACCAAGAACCTAATTCATCAAATACACTTATAAATGGTGATACAGACAATTTGAATTTTATCGAATCATTAGATATGAACATTAGCACCGAAGAGATTCAAAAGGCAATTAGCTCAATGAATAGACATAAAAGTTCCGATATTGAAGGCAACGTTGCAGATTTTTTTATCGATTGTAAGGATTTTATAGCCCCTTTTCTCACATCGATTTTTAATCACATTTATAATTCGGGTAATTATCCTGTCTCATGGACAAAAGGTGCAATAGTACCTCTTTTTAAAAAAGGTGATAAGAATAACCCTGAATGTTACAGGGGCATTACACTTATCAACATTTCATCAAAAATCTTCTCGCTCGTTTTAAGAAACAGATTGAATTCATGGTGCGAAAACAACCGTGTTTTTTATGAAAATCAATTCGGATTTCGAAGCAAACATTCAACATCCGATGCCATCTTTATTCTTCACACTATAATTCAAAATATCTTATCAAAGAACAATAAACTATGGTGTTTTTTTATTGATTATAAGAGAGCATTCGATACTGTGGACAGAGATGCTCTGTTTTATAAACTAATAGAACTAGGCCTAAGTTGCAAATTTATCACTATTATAAAAGCAATGTACAAAAGTGTTCAATCTTGTGTAAAGTTATCAAATAATTCATCTCTTTCGGATTTTTTCAACGTGAGTATCGGTTTAAAACAAGGTGAGCCTCTCTCGCCCATCTTGTTTCTTCTCTTCATTAATGATATAACTGAAAATTTAGACTTAAACCCAATGAGTGACTCAGACTTGGAATTATTGTCAAAATATTTAATCTTATTTGCGGATGATATAGTTCTGTTTACCACCAGCCAAGAAAGCCTCCAAGCCCAAATAGATAGTCTATATCAGTATTCGTGTAAATGGGGTCTTGAAATAAATATTGAGAAAAACAAAGTTTGTGTTTTTGAAAAAAGAAAGTCTCTGAAAGATCGCAATATTTTAATCAATGGTAAAATTATTGAATTTGTCGATCATTTTTCATATTTAGGACTCGTTTTCAACTATACAGGATCGTTTAATCTAGCGGTGAAAACGTTGAATGATCAAGCTTCAAGAGCATACAATAGTCTTCTGAAGATATTTGATACTAATTCGTTTGATATTAAAACAAAGATTACATTATTTGATTCGATGGTACAACCAATTTTGCTTTACGGAGCGGAAGTGTGGGGTATATATAACTTCACAACTGTAGAAAATTTACATTTGAGATTTTTAAGATATCTGTTGGGAGTTAAAAAGCAGACTCCAATTTGTGCTATACATGTATTTGGAAAATTCGGAAGATTGCCCTTTTCAGTAAAGAGCAAACAAAGAGCACTCAAGTTTTGGTGTAAATCTATGTCAGGTAATCATCCAAATCTATACGATGCATATCTTAATCAATGTAACCTTAATTCTAATGTGAGTTGGGCCAAAAGGGTTAATTCTATAATCGACCATCTTGGCTTAACTAATATCAGAATGAACTTCAACCCTAGTGTCAATAATTCTGAAATTTTGAAGAAGAGATTAAGTGATCAGTATATACAGAGCTGGCTTTCTTCGATCAACAACTCTAGTAAACTTACTTATTACTGTAAATTCAAAAAAGAATTTATATACGAAAAATATCTTGATAATATCACAAATAACAAATGGTTAAAACTATATGCATGCTTTAGGTTGAGCTCTCACAGTTTAGAGATAGAAACTGGAAGATTTACTGGTATTGATAGAGAAAATAGACACTGCAAAGTTTGTTCTTCAAATGTTATCGAATCGGAATTTCATTTCTTGCTTTGTTGTAGTAAATATGAAAATGCAAGACGAAAATATTTTAGAAATATTTCCTGGCCAAATATAAATACTTTTTCTAAATTAATGTCCTCATCAAAAAAGTCTATACTGACTGCCATCTGCAAATATCTTTCTGAAAGTTACACTTTACGTGATGAAGCCTTGAAAGATAAGGCTGTTCCATAAACGTAATTAATCAATTAATTAGTGAGGTTTTTTCTCGGATGAATTATCATCTGAAATATGCATGTATAATGTTTGTATGTATTTGTCTTTGCCATATTCTGTTTGTTTTGTAAATGGCCATAGACATATAAATGTCGAATTTTGCCATTAAAGAATTGAATTGTATGAAAAAAATATCTAACGAGGTTGAGAGAATTGAAAATTGTCGAGGTTCTGCCGAGACAATTATCAATTCTCAGAACCGAGTTTGATATTTTTTCATTCAATACACTAAGTATGTATTATATCTATCTTAAAACCTATATTTGTCTTGTTTTCGTCGGTGTTTCTAACTGAAATGCAAGTTTCTAAAAATAACCGCATTGTATCATTGTTCTAAAAATAACTATGTGATATCATAAAAAATATCATACGGTGTGTTATCACACAGATATTTGTATAGTTATAAGATAAAAACTCACTTGAAGTTCATCAAAACTCGTTTTTCTCACTCATTCCAATATCATTCCATAATCAGTTACCTTGTCAATTTCACGATGTTATTTAATGTAGAACTGAATAGAGAAATACCAGGAATCCATTGTTAGGTGCTTCGGCCGCCACAATTTGACTGGAAATATGTTAGAAATTGCGTTCAACCCCATTCAAATTAAAGTGTAGGAAGTTAAGAATTTAACATGATCAATATGTTACAATTGATGAACCACCTGACCTCCGTCAAGGCATACCGCTTTAGATATATGAAATATATGGAAAATATATGGTCATGGACAATTCGGAATATCGCTCGGACTTTTTCGTGGACTGGATAGTTCCTCGGATATATGTGCGGTAATTTTTCGTTACTTTTTGGGTAATTCGGCTTCTGGCACTATTCTGGGCTAAAATCTTGTAAAAAAACAAATTTCTTCAATGATTTCAGATCGTCTATGGCAATTTTGGTAATGTTAATTGTTATAACACGATAACAAAACGCATATCAATGCTTATATATTCCAAGTTTTAATGTTGAATTTCTTTTACAAACCATAATTTTGATGCTTATGGCGTCATATTAAGCCACGTGCGAAACGACGCGCTTTCAAGACTCTCTGAAACAGGTCGTTTTTTATTGGTACAGTGTAGATACAAAGGTTATGAGGAGATTTTGAATCAGTGTAGATACATATTTTTGAATATGTGTAGACACAATGTTTGGAAAATTTAGAATATGCACGACGTTGGTAAATAATTCCTTTGTCGTCGTGTCTTGAAAGTTGCCGGATTTTAATATATTTTTCAAATCCTTGAATTTTAGAACTACAAAGGCCAGTGTCAATTTTAAACGTCCGCTTATGTTATGGTATCCTAAACGCAGAGCTGGAATGGAGATCTGACCCTGTTACAATTAATAATATCGTGAAATTGACACACAACCCGATCTAAACCATTCTATATCACTTACTCAGCGTTCCAATCATTCATTACAAATACTCACTTCAAGCGCTCTAAAATGCTCCGAAATCATTCAATAACGCTTTGAAATGGTTTAAAAAGATCAAAGATTCATTCAAATCGACTATCTCGGTATTGCGCGTTTTTTTTAAAATTGATGATGATTTTAAGCGTCCCGCGAAGACACAACACAAGAAAAATACGTATCTACGTGATACCTTATAATGCGTAATAATTTTTCATCGATTTCGTCCAGTTCTAAGAAATTATCGATAGTGATTTATTTCCCTTGAAAAAAAAAACTTTCAAAACTCGCTCCACACGCTTATTCGAATTCATTCCAAAAACATTCCAAAATCATTAAACTTGTGAATTTCACGCTGATCCTAACTGTATCCGCGAGTCCTCCATTTTATTTAACATTTCGAATCACCTGTTATATTATCTGAAGTGCGTAGGACTCGGATGAAGTAAACAAAGGTACAATCCATCACTTTTTATTACATGGGGAGGGACAATCAACAAATCAAATGGGTCAGTGCAATACAATTATGAGTGCCTATAATTATATAGGCACTTATAATAGTTTTGTACTTACCGCTTAATTTATTCTCATTAAATATTGAAAACCTGAATAGCCACTGGGGAAATCATATGAAGTGAAAGTGCAAATAATGATTATTTGACTATAAATGCGAAAGGAACGAATTTTGTAGTGCATAAATCGCCATCCACAGTCTTTCACTCGGACTTTTCCGTAACCTGAAATGTACAGCGGGCGTTACTTTAGTCAACATGGGTCAATTTATGCAATTCGGCTCCTCGCGGAATTTGACAATAAATACGAAAGTCCCTGAACGATTTTTGTAGCGCATGATCGCCATCCACAGTCTTTCACTCGGACTTTTCCGTAACCTGAAATGTACAGCGGGCGTTACTTTAGTCAACATGGGTCAATTTATGCAATTCGGCTCCTCGCGGAATTTGACAATAAATACGAAAGTCCCTGAACGATTTTTGTAGCGCATGATCGCCATCCACAGTCTTTCACTCGGACTTTTCCGTAACCTGAAATGTACAGCGGGCGTTACTTTAGTCAACATGGGTCAATTTATGCAATTCGGCTCCTCGCGGAATTTGACAATAAATACGAAAGTCCCTGAACGATTTTTGTAGCGCATGATCGCCATCCACAGTCTTTCACTCGGACTTTTCCGTAACCTGAAATGTACAGCGGGCGTTACTTTAGTCAACATGGGTCAATTTATGCAATTCGGCTCCTCGCGGAATTTGACAATAAATACGAAAGTCCCTGAACGATTTTTGTAGCGCATGATCGCCATCCACAGTCTTTCACTCGGACTTTTCCGTAACCTGAAATGTACAGCGGGCGTAACTTTAGTCAACATGGGTCAATTTATGCAATTCGGCTCCTCGCGGTACACCGGTCGATACGCCCGAAGAAAACCATTTTCTTCGATGCTTTCCTGTTGTCTATGAATATCTTTTGGGGCATATGATAATTTGATAACAAAATGCAGCGAAACGCGTTTTGTTATGTTTTTATTTGTCAAGTTTTAATCTAGATTTCGTTCAATTTATTTTACACAACGTCATCTTGAAGTATGTGACCTCATGCAAATCTATGAGCCAAACGACGCGCTGTCATGGCTGCGCCGGTATCATTTCTGAGGTCTTTTGTAGGTTCGTCGAGGGTTCCCGATTTCTGTCAGATTTGACAGTCGTGATTCAGGGTGAGCAAAATAAGCGATATTTATTACCTCCCTTTAACACAATATGCATATAAGTTTTGAAAATATCTTCTTATTTCTTCAAGAACCAATTAGACGCTTAAAATTTCAATTATGCCAATGGAATCGCGATTTCTTCTAACTATATTATTCTCGAATGTAGTTGTAGATTGCTTCTTTTTTGGAGCGTTTTTGAAACACTTTAGCGAGTGTTTGGAATGAATAGATAGAGCGCTGAGTGGGCGATTAAGAATCGTTTTGATGAGTGTCAATTTCACGATGTTACTTACAGTAGCTGCCGTGTGCGGATTCAGTTTTCCCCTTTCGTTGGGGTTACAGCTGGTAGTTTTATTTTCTTATGTATTTCCGATTTTGGCGAGCAAAATATCGTACCAACAAATCTTGTTTCACGTTAATTGTTGGCAAAATTGTCCGCTTTTAAACCTAATCTTTTGCCATCCACTGGAATTTCTTTCTTTCCGCACAGTTTTGGCAATGGGTATAGATAAAACTAGTCTTCACAGATGTGCAGTCTGATGTAAGCTTACACTTCTTGCTTCTTCCAACTTAATGTGGAAAAAAATGGAAAACTGGTTAGCATTCTCCCAATAATGTAGATTTTAAACAAAATCTAAATTCAGACATCTGAGGATAACAGAGATTTTGCTTTCGATACTGACACTTTTATTTATTGCTGCCAAATGAAAATAAGATGAAAATACTCGTTTTGTAAAAGTGGTCGTCCCAACAAGATTGACTGTACATCCTAGGATTGAATAGTCAAGATGAAAAATTAGCCTGCTTGTGACTTATACTACGTGGCAGTTCAGGTTGGTAAATGGCGGCCCTTCAAGCACGCGTCAAATTGTTAAGATGTCACGCACAGGCTCAAATGTTTTCAAATCGTTTAGGATGCACATTTCAAAGCGGGGTACCGTTTCTTAAACTTTTTTTCAAATATGCCCCGTCACGCGAAAAGGGACCATCTCGGCATTGCGAAAAATATCGACCCTTGTCATACTGTGCGATCTGACTAGGGTCGAAATTTCTCGCAAATATCGAATTTTCTGAATCTAGCGCCATTATTCTTTAAGATATTACAATTTTAGTGAAACGATCTAGTGTTTTTTGTTACATCTGAGGGCGTCATTTCTGGTGTACATTTTTGGTTCTTTTGACTATTATAATACTTTTCTTTGGTAAAAAATCAATTTCAGAAAAATTTAAATAATCCACTCTCAAAGATCTTTAATTTGATACTAAAGTTATATGAATGTATATTTGTAGTGAATATAATAATCTCAAAGGTTTACGTATCGACTATTTTGACGTGACCGCCAACTTTTGCCGTTACGTCTATCCTACCTTCCTATGTAATTATTTTCGCAATATGCATTCTACATGACCTATGCTGGTTCCAATCATTTTTCCAAATATTAATTTTACGGAGTTCCCAGATGTTCCTTTTTTGGGTGACGGGTCACAAATATTTCAAGCTTGAATGCAGGGATGATCTATATTGGCCCATTTACTGGTGACGGGTCATATACAGTATAACTTGTTTAAAGCGACCACTAACGGGACCACCAAAAAACGGCCGTTAAAGAAAATGGCCGCTTAATAACGTCTTGTTTACAAATAACAAACAAAGTTTTTGATTTCATATGCATATCGTTGCAAAATTCTCAGTAAGCTTATGTTGTTAAAACTCAATAGAATCGTCTCATTGAGACGATTCTGGTTAGTTTTTACAACATAAGATTCGTTTTCAATAATTATTGGCCTAAATATACCTACTTTTCAAGATATTTGATATAAAAGAAGGGGATTTTGAAAACGGTTGCTTAATAAAAATGGTCGATTAATAGAAGTGGTCGCTCAAGCAAGATTGACTGAACTTTTAGATACATCGGTAAATTGACAAGCTGGGTCATTTTGGAATGACATTGAATGGATGTGATGAGCGAGTTTGGAATGATTATCAAGGGAGTTAAAACATAATCGATGATTTCGTCCAATTTGCGATATTTTTTTACCTCCCTCTAATAAAATCTACGAATTTTTATCTAATTTTGTGTCTTTACGGACAAATCAAACGCTTTAACTAGAAAGCCATGACTGGCTTGTGTCGCTCCACAGGCTTGAATTTCTTGTAATAGCAAATCTACTTTTTGACTAGATTTTTAAATATTTGGGTTCTACTGATGTTGAAATGATTTTCAAAGTTTCCACTATTATAACATATAGAGAAATGACCTCGGCCCATAAAAGACATATTTTTCATCAAATCACAATAATTTTTGGCTGCATGATAAAAGATCACCCAAGGATCATACTAATGAAGTTTGATTGATATCCATCAGTTACATTCTGAGATAATAATTTTCAAAGTTTCCATTATTTAACATATAGAGAAATGGCCTCCGTCCATCCGATCACAATAACTGTTGGTAGACTGATAAAGGGTCACCCAAGGATCATTCATGTAAAATTTGGTTGATATCTATTAAATAGATTCTGAGAAAATGATTATCAAAGTTTCCATTATATAACATATAGAGAAATGACCTCCGCCCATAAAATACATATTTTTCATCTGATCACAATATTTTTTTGTAGACTGATAAAGGGTCACCCAAGGATCATTTATGTTATATGGTATGCATCAATTAGAACCTGAGAAAAAACACTTTTTACCATATTTTGAAATTAGCCACGACCATTAAATCCATGTTTTTCATTGGATCAAAATTTCTTAAACAACTTTGAAAGAGGGTCACCCAAGGATCATTCCTGTGAAGTTTGGTTGAAATCCATCCAGTAATTTCTGAGGAGAAGATTTTTAAAGAAAAAGTTTACGACCGGACGCACGGACGCGCGTACGGACGGACGCACGACGGACACAACGCCATGACAATAGCCCCAGTAGATTTCAAGCAGTGGAGCTAAAAACCAACACCAGCCAATGAAATTATTTGATCGATTTGATTGATATTTTGATCATTTTAAACGATTTCCAAGCGTTTTTTCTGAGCGATTTTGAGTGATTTGAGTTAGAATTTAAATTGAATGAGTGGAGCGTTGAGTAAGCGATTTAGAATAGGTTTTGATCGAGGTGAATGTCACTTTAACGATGTCACTAACTGGTTTTTTTTTTCTTAATTCATAAATGATCTGGGTTGTTGCCTATTTACGTACTTAAAATTGAAATAAGACACGCAATATGATGACGTTTCATCTTTCATATTCGGTAGATTTCAATCTGTCGGTAATAGAAAGAACATGTGGAGATCTTGAAATTGGGAAAAAGAGAGAAAAGAATATCGACCTTAGTTACCTTGTATACACGGATTTCTTTAATGCTTTTCGGTGGTTTATCGAGAAATAACGGTAGATTATCACTTGATAATCTCACCGCAAAAGCAGTTAAATTATCAAAAACTTATACCCTGCTTTTGTGCATTTCATCCTATCTGACGTCATCTACGCGGGGCGAAATAAGTGACGTCACAATGAACGTTGTATAGCAATCACGTGCAAAATGACGCGCTTTACGAAAATATGTCATAGAAATTTCACATTTTGTCTCATTCTTTCGTTAAAGAAATAGAATAATCGTTTGTTTTTCGTGTAAGATCGATTTATATTTCATTTCGTGAACAACAAAAGCTATATTTTACTCGTGGCTCCGCCACTAGTGAAAATAAAGATTTAGTTGTTCACTCAATGAAATATAAATCGATCTTACACTGAAACAAACGATTATCCTCTATATCTTTTTTCTAAAGGAAGGACGTCCAACAACAAACTTTAGCCGATTTTTAACACCTCTCGAGCCATTCACGGCGTACATGATAGAGTAAGATCAGTTTTTATATATGTGCAGTCTGATCTTAGGCTTTTCTCTTTGTAGTGTACTTATCAACGAATGTGAAACTTTAGTCAGACTGGTTGCAATCTCCTAATAATTTGCAATTTAATTATAACTTATTTTAGGTTCAGCAAGTAAATGGCTTATTAATACCTTAGGCGTGCATAATGCCGAAATTGCAGATTGAAAAAAGCTGTATTTACGACATTTTGTTTGCTCACCTACCATATCATGTTTATTCCCAGGTCTTCCGAACCTGCTCTGCCTCTAGTATCACAAAACGGTGCAAAGCGGGATATAATTGGAAACTGTTTGCACCGTTCTGTGATCCTAAACGCAGGTATGGTTCAATAAACACTTGCAAATCTATGGATTGTTACAGTTTGAAACATCGTGAAATTGACAACTTGATTTTTTCTAATGACTTTGTGTCAAAATTGAACGAAATAAGGGATAATTTACCACCACCCCCCACCCACCCCCACCCCTGCCCCCCACACACATCCTTAAATAAAAGTTACGTACTCTTTTGTTTGTGTGTCTTCGTTGTCCAATCAGACGCTTTGAAATCCATACCAGCCAATAAAATCAATGAAAGCTTTAACCGACTTGAATAAAATGTCGACATTTTTTAATAATTTCAGAGTCTTTTTGAAAATTACTTTTTGCGCGATTTTGAATGCTTTGAGTGAGTGTTTGAAATGAATGGATGGAATACTTAGCGAGTAATATTGAATGGTTTTGCGACAGACGGATGAATACAGATTAAATCTAATACATTTATCAAAACATATCTTTATTTAAGAAAATATAAATAAAATGACAAAGAACAAGGAAAAAATATGAACTGTTTCCCAAATAACAATGATCTGTTTCTTATATATGGTGGTCTCTCAATAAAGAACAAACTGTTAATACGTGACAAAAATTAGCGAAATGAACTGACAAATGACAAACGAAAATGACACTATTTGGCAAATTTTCAATTTGAATTTGAAGTAATGATACGAGTAAAGCCATTGATTTAACGCCTTATACACAAGGCATTCCCATACGGTCATACATTTTTTTATGAAGAAGATATTACCTATAATTTATCTGAATAGACCTCTAATGACCCACGGCACAAAATGTCTTTAAATGAAGAGGAAATTAATGTAATAACTTAATGAAAGTAGCCTAAACAACAATTAAATTATATAGATTGGTCGCTAAATGTGGGGTTAAGACCTTATCTATATAAATGGAGAGCGCAAACCTAAGACTCTGGTCAGACTGTTCAATTGCACAGGCTGATCAATGGCTTTGCTTTGAGCACGTGTGACAATGTGGGAAATGATCGCACAGGCGCTTAAATTCATTGCCACTCGAGATCATCGTCTTCTACTCGTACAATAGTAAAATTGCATGAAACCCAAAGCGAAAGCTAACAAGTTACCGGAACTAATTCACGGGCGGAAGGATGTTTCCACCATTGTCGACGTAAATAGGCATTTCCGGTAATTTCTCGAATTCCGGTTTCCACTCTTGAAGTAAATGATTGAGGTCCTCGTTCTCGTTCGTTACGCTCTGTCCTTGATAGTGAAGCCCGTTCTCCTTCCAGTTAAAAGTAAGGCCTTTATGACCTGAAATTGAAAGCAGTAAATGTATATCAGACTGTTAAATTAACAGATCGTTGGCTGTTAATCAAAATGTGATAGGCCAATCCAAACACAAATTTCCGATGTGATATCTGTTGAAACCCCCGAAATTTTCAGGCATTTTTTTTTATCAAAATTTTTCATGGATGGAAGACATTAATTGTCGGAACTACAGCTTGAACAGCTAAAAATCGATTGACCAACCAATCACTTATTTATTTCGCGATGACTGATTACCTCCAGCCATTTTATCTAAAATTAGTCGTTAATTGACAACTTAAACGTCGTAACTACAGCTTTGTCATGCTTTAGTAACGAGTTTAGGTCGGCCACCATGTTTTTTTATTTTATTTTTTTTAAGTGCTTGAATTTATATTTTGCAGAAATTAACGTTTCAAGTCTTAATGCGGTCAGCCATTAAAGAGGTCGGGGATCGGCGACCCTCTAAATGGTGAACCGCTAATCCCGCCGGGCGCACCTTGTTATGCGTTATGACATCCGTTATGGCACGCCCCTTTTCGTAATAAATTGAATCTGAGTTTGTTTGACTTGGGTTAAACGTCTCATTAAGCAGTATTTCAGTGATATCGGTTGATATCGCCGTATAGTTAGTGGGCGATCTAAACGTCGTAACGACATCTTAAGGCTTGTTTACACATTCACTTTTTTGGCTACGATGCCGCTACGATTCGCCAGGATTTGTATAATTGTCGTGTACCGTGGTGATTCGTAGTAGATCCGTTGTGAATCGTTGTGACTCTTGATAGATCGTGATGATTCGGGAAACTCCACGGTAGCGCTATGGAAGTTTTGAACTGTTTAAAACATTCGTGGCGTATCGTGTTGGTTATTGGAGGTGGTCTTATTCGTAGCACAACCGAAGCGGAACCGTGCTTATTCGAACTGACACCGTAGCTATATTCGCGGCTATTTGTGAGAGATCGAAGCCAGTCGTGGAATCTTTGACATAACGATTGTGTACGGTTGTCATCGAATCATCATTCGCTACGGAGCTCCACGATTGGCCACGACCAAGGCCGCCGTAAATCGTACTAGTACCGTATCGAACCGGACAAGCACCGTGAGCATTCGTTGTGCGACCGTGGTCAATCTTCATTGAATGTAGCGTTGCCGTTATGAATCGTCATTGATTCTTAACGATACCTTACAGACACCGTACTAATATCGTGGACATTCTTACTGGAATCGTAATGAAACTGAATATTTGTACTGTTCGCCATGATTCATCCCGATCAATCCCGATTTTCCTGACTATGAGAAATCTGGTTGAATCGTGGTGAATCGTAGAGAAAAACGTGAATGTGTAAACTGGGCTTATATTGGTAGAATACGCTAATCTGACCTCTCGTTTGTATTGAAATGCCACTGCAAATACTAGTCACAGAAATGTATTCGAGTTGTACAAGTTGTAATTAATAAAATTCCACTAAGAAATGTTTGTGACCCGTCACGCGAAAAGGGACCACCTTGGGACTTCATAAGATAAAAATTTAATAAAGTTGATTGATTGATTGAATGGGGTTTTACGCCGCTTTCAACATTATTTCAGTTAAATCGCGGCGGCTGGAGCACCTAACAATGGATTCCTGGTATTTCTCACGCCAGTACTACCATTACATCCTTTCCTAGCCTCCAGCTACTATCTCACATAGATCTACGATTATCGATCCATTGGTGAGAGACGAATAGTCGGAAAGAATGAGTGCCGCCGTCGGGGATCGAACCCGTGACCTCTAGTTTGATAAATTTAAAAAAAAAAAGAGAGATTGGTTTTAGTACAGGCCAACCAGGGGTCGCATTTCCACAATTCATTCACGGGAAGGTAGAATTATTCTAGATTCAGAAAATTAGTTGATTAATAAAATTCCACCCTAGTCAGTCTGCGCAGTCCGCACATTCAAGACTAGGATCGACGCTTTACGCACTACCCAGATGGTCCCTTTTTGCGTGACGGGTCACATTTACATCAAATTGACAGAAAAATATACACAGTGCGATCTTGTCTAAATCAACGATTTGATTGGACAACAGCTGAATCATTGTTAACGCCAAATTATTTGAATTACCTGGAAATGTCGGATACAGCGTCCATTCTTGTTCCATCCACGAATGACAAATATGCCACATTTCCCAAAAACTGTCTTCTTTAACACTTTTCATAAACCCTGTATACCACCCTGAACCCACGTGGTTTGGCACAGATGGTACGAATCGAACGTCTGTGTACGTCTGGTGGAACCAGCGTCGAAATTTAATCCAGTTTTGTGCTTTTGGTGAAAATCCCCAAGTTCCTAATGTTGGGTATAGAAACACTTTCTGTTCGGAAGAAATATTCAGATTCCCAGGCTCACCATTATGTTTCATACTTATTCCTTGGAGGGAAAACCCATTTATCTTTGGAATGTGTCTATATTTGGAATACACTATTTTTAGATATCGATAGAAATATGGGGATACTGTCATGTCGTCCTCTAACAGCAACGCTATTTCATTGCTTTCGGGCTTTGGCTTCCAGGGCTGAAAAAAAGAAATATGAAATAATGCTAATCATACAATTATCAATACATGTAAATGAAGAAATTACGTGCCCTGTATTTGGGTGTCAACGCATGAATGTTGGGTGTAAGATAGCTTCAACTGGGTTTTAAGAGAGGCAGGTTTTGTGCATCTGAGACGCAAGAATAAGAAACAAGGACCGTAAAAACAATGTGATGTGAATCCCATAGACCCTCTCGGGCTCAACTCCAAAAAAGAACTGAAGACCGCTTTTAATAGTCTTCAATTCTGTCTTGAAGTTAAGCCCGAAGTATTAATATATATTTACATCAACTTCTTCACCTTTAACCAGGGTTATGGCTCTAAATCTACAAAGTAAATGATTATAGCCTAAAACCTAAAGCAGGGACTCAAAAGATTTAAGAAAGGATCCCTAAAATCCTAATTATTCAGTCCTTTGGATCCTATATTGTTAATGTCAGACTAAAACCCTTGCTTCAAGGAATACCTTTATTATCATATATATGTAACCCGTTTGGAAAAAAGGTGGTACAAATAGTGTAGATCGCAGTTACACTGTGCGGAAACCGCAGGCTGAGTAAGGTCGACACTTTAGGTAATTGTCTGATTTCCTGAAATGTTCATAGTCATTCTACCTTTCAGTGAAACGATTTCTTGAAATGTGATCTCCAGCTGACCTCCAAAGGAATCAATCTTTTTTTCAATTATATTCAATTTCTTATTGGTCCTTTTTGTTGTGACTGTCATATATTCACAAATCATGAATGTTTGTGCAAGAAAGCGCTAGCAATAACTGTGGTTTTCTTCAAAAAGGCCTTGATCAAACATAACACTTCTCACCGTGTCATCGATAACTGATCTTAGTTGTACCACGTCGCGTCACTTTAAAAACGAAAAAAAAGTTTTAAGAATTGCTCTTTTCAAAAGGAATGTTGGTTCACAATAGTGCGTTTAGTGCTTTCGGCACTTTGATATATTCATTTTTTTTTCATTGTTTTTATTCAGTATGAAAAATGTTCAGTATGCCGCGTCACAGAGGTTTTATATGCATACTAGGTAGGCAAAACCATATACAGTTAAAAACATCGTGAAATCGACATTCATCTCAATCAAAATGATTCGAAATCGCTCACCCAGCGCTCCATTCATTCATTTTCAAACACTCACTCAATCCATTCAAAAACGCTCAAAATTACTAAAAAACATATGATCAGCAACTAACTACAAAATGAATAAAGCAAGAATCAAAACGCGATTTCTCTGATTGAAATTTCAAGCGCCTGATTGGTTCTTGATGAAATAGGAAGCTATTTATAGAACTTTTATGCATATTTTATTAAAGGGAGGTTATTCTTATCGCTTATTTTGTTCATCCTGTACAAAATTAGCGATATAGGATTACCTCCCTTAAATTTCACTCAAAACTCACTAATCACACTCATTCAATTTCTTTCCTAAATCATTCCAAAACCATTTACCTTGTCAATTTCACGATGCTATTAAATGTAGTCATGTGCTTGGCATATTCAATAATATCGTGTGTGCGATGGACAAACATTGAGTGATCTGAATAAGCGCATTGGGCATTGAAAATTCCCTTCAATCATTTATAATTTATCATTATTGGTTTCTTTCAATTTTCGTGCTTTCTGATTGGCTAAAAAATTGGTTTAATTCCTCAATGAAAAGAATTTTTACTACGCAGCTATCTTTTAAGCTTGCGCACAAAGTGGTCCCGTAAGAAATACACACGTACATCTTATTATGGGGAAATTCTCCTAATTTGCTTTGATATATTAAATTATAGGATATACAGAGAGTATATACAGAGAGGATATACAGAGAGATTAATTCCATGGATGAATGAAACTAAAATCCTAATCGTTACACTCACGTGTGAATCCGCTTCTAGTTTTCATACAATGTTATTTGGCTTAATGGTTTATTATGAAGAAAATGGTGCTAAACATTTGCTTCATAATAAAATTATTATGAAGAAAATGTTTAGTAGCATTTTCTCCATAATATGTTAATAGTTTAATACCCCAATGAAATTAAAATAATGCTCTCTTCTTCTCTTACACAAGCCCTCAATTTAGGATGCAAAATCAATTGCAAACGTTTTGAAATAATACCCCCTTTGCAGTTAACGTACAAAGCTGGGTACCAGTTCTAAAATAGTTTGCTAACTTTTTCATACAGAACGTTAATCAAGATTACAGTTAAGAATATCGTGAAATTTACATGTTGATTGGAATGAAGTTGAATTGGTGTGATGAGGAAGTTTTAAGGGAAGTGATACATATCGCTTATCTCGTCCAATTAGTAATATTTTTTACCTCCCTTTAAAAGAATCTACGTATTTTTTCAGGTTTTGTGTCTTTTCGGACAAAATCAATACCAGCTAAGAAAATCAAACAATTATTCTATCCGTTTGATTGAAATGTTAACAACTTTGAAAAAATTGGAAGTCTTTTTTCTTTATATTTTGGAGCGCTTTTGAGTGTTTGGAATGAATGATTAGAGCGCCGAGCGAATGATTTGGAATGGAAGCTTATTGTCAATTTCAGGATTAGATTAACATTACATGTTACTCGTGGAGAAGACTTTGAGTGGATGAACAGACTAATCCGAGTCCTTAAATTGAGCACGTGTAAAACTGTTGAAAATGAAATACAAGGGCTCAATTATCTGAATGATAATTTTGCCCGGACAGAGATTATACGTCTCTGTAAAGACAAGCAAAGACAACAATGTTTTGATTCATCTTTTAAAGCAGAAACTTGATCACGGCCTGTCTTGTTTCTATAGCAACGCCTTGTTAGTCAATATCCGTAGCTGTATAAATGCATGGTTAACTCAAGTAAATATGGTGTTGTACAGAGTGGAGATTTCATCCAGGGTCATACTCTATGAATATTTTCTTATTCTCAACACTCAAAATTGTCTCAAATTTCATATTGAAATTAAAGCTGTCATGTATGAATATAAAAGATAATATTAATTAGTTGTTATAAATAACAACTTATTAATATTATTTTTTATGTTCATACATTTACTAGAATCTAAAATTGAGAAAAATCTCAGTTGAGCACGAAATAAAATATTATAATCTTGAACCCTTATGGTTATTCCTTAAGTAATAATCTACCGACTAGCCGCCGACGTCTATTGATCAGTAAAAAATTAGATAATCGTATCGTCGACTCATCACCGGCGGTTGGCCCGTCGGCCGGCACACGACCGATCGGTTGTCATTCTCCGGCCAATTTTGTACTCATAACATACGTATTTTTGTCTTTTTCCTTTGACCCTTTTTGTTTTTCCGGTAGAAACCAGCGACTATTTGTCGACGCCTAGTCGGTGTGTCGACAGCAGTTTAGCCGATCATGCAAATCCTACCTCATTTGTTGTAATTTGAAGTAATTCAATCCATTTTTTTTAATATTGCCCTTTTAATTTTGAATTAATTTTTGGTGATTTATTTAACTCGGCGTCAAATCTTTAAGCGTGAACGTGGATGCTTTGGATGTCATTGTGTCCTCTCGCGAAAGGGCGCGCTTTCATTCTCCCAACGTCAATGCCTCATCGAATTTTACCTTTTGCATATAACTCCTCCCCATCCAGACTTTATTCATGGACATATCAACACGAAAATGGCATTATTTCCTAGTTATGAATAAATGATTCAATACGAAAAAGACATTATTTCATAGTTATAAATACATTAAGTTACATCGTGATATTGACATTCACCTCGATCAATACCATTCCAATTTAATCGCCTTATGATTCATTCATTCATTCTTAATACACTGAATCACTCAAAAACGCTCCGAAATGGTTTAAAAACGCTTCGAAATTATCCCAACCGAGTAATATATTTCATTACAGTCATCTCACTCGTTTTTGTAGATTCCATTTTATCATTCCAAACTCAACCACTTTGTCAATTTCATGACATTCTGTAACTGTACAAATAACGAATAATCTGTAAAAATCGCTTTATACATTTGTATCGCGACAAATGGTTTGCGTGGCCTAAAGCTTTACATGTGTATGTGCATTTTAATCTAGAGTCATGATCTCTGTTACTATAATATATGAACACTACCAGTTTATACTAACGTTAGTTTCATTCAATACGTTTCAACAATAATTCAATAAACTACACAATCTTCAAACATGCATCAGTTTCAGTGAGTTTTTTGACAAAATTTATCTCCTATCTGAAAATAAACCATTGCAGATTGTTTCCATTGAATAAGCTTCAGATATCACACGTAATAGCTCGCTGCTGGGCTTGATACTAGCTCCTTAATTGCCGATCCTCTTCTCTGAGTGCAGTACCTGAATTTTATTTGCTTCATTTGCTCTCGAAGATTTTAAGATTTGTGAAGCTCAAAACTTTCTGCGCGGATAAAATCACAATGGACGGACGCTCGATGGACAGAGCGTATGCGAAGCGTATGTTCAGGGTATGAAACGGATACAAAGCGTCTTTCAACGGATGTAATGATTTCCATACGTTTTATATCCCCAAATTCAATGCAACCGTAGGTGCAGTGGGACCGGGTCTTTAATTGAGGTTCCCTTGTTAAATCATTTAAGAAACCTCGGTTAACTCTGAAGTGCATTAATTCCGGAATGTTGCGGAACTATTACGTGTCCACGACTTTCAATTTCAAAATTAAGCCAAGCGAAGACTAAGGCCAGCCTGTGCATCCGCACAGTCCAACCTTGATTTTCACTATGTACTTTGGATGGGGTCTAAAACTGTCTTTAGACAGTCAGATATATTCTTCTAAATACACCATGACATGTGACTGTCTAGGCTGCTCAATGTTTCTACTTCACGCACATGTCAAATTGTTGGAAATGTCACTCACAGGCTCAATTGTCTCCGTCATCCCGTATAGTCGAAAACACCATCAGGGTAAAATCAAGCCATGCGTTCAGGATAACAAAACTTGTAAAAAATGTTTGCAATTTATACCCCGCTTTGCACGCAATTGCGCGTGCAAAACGGGTTATAATTTGCAAACAATTTGCACCGTTTTGTCATAAAGAATGAACGGAGGGTAGGATAGAGGGTCATTATTAGAAAAGTAGGCTAGATCTATTTCTGAAAGGTAAGATCCCATTAATACTTACAATTAACCAATTACCAATTATACCAACGTGACTATCATGTATACAGCCTCTCAAAACTCCGTGTTCGAACCTCACATTTTTGATAACATTTAACGTTGCTTCATCCACTTTTCCCTCCGTCGATCTGTCAATCCAAACTTCAATCACAACAGAATCATTTCCATAATGAGCTTTATTTAAAGAGGCGAGAAGTCTCTTCACAGAGGCGGCTCTATTGAACGTTAACACAAAGACGCGCAAATCAACTGTTTTGGGGTCCCCTGGGTCCAATGAACTTCGCCTGCATTTATTCATCAGAAACGAAACGTTAAATCCTGGATGCCTTTCTAATTTTTCCGTGTCTGCCTGATTTTCCGTCTCACCTTTTCCTGATCGAATTGTTCGGCCGTAAGATCTTGCATCACCAATCTTCATTATTTGAAACGTTGCAACAGATCCATGTTCATAAACAACTGCGGTTATAATCACGGTAATGATAATAAAAACAGTCTTTTTCCAAAACTGTCGCGGCATTTTCTCGGAAAGCCTGTTTGCAAACATATCCTAACACTTGTTTGAGTTATTGTTATCACTATTGCTATCGCAAACTTTATAATTTGTTAAAAATGCATTCTACCTCAGTCTAAACTATTTTTACTCCATCGTCCTTGGTTCTTTTAAGATCTAACGAGTGACGTCCCTATGGCATCGCGATCGCGTTGTCTATTGGAGATATTAAAGTCAAGGCCTACACTAAAATTATTCCAATAAATCCATTTTTTTCCAAGAAATTTAAGGAAATCAATATTCATCGAGTCATATTTTAACTTCTCCAATACACAATTATTCAGATAATGTAACCATAGAACGCTAACCCTTAAACAACATAAGGGGTAGATCTACACGAAAGTACACAAATTCATCAACATTTTATAAATGTGTATTAAACGGTCTTACACCGCTACGGTCGAGTAGAGTCACATAATGGACTGTGTGGAGGGGGGGATATGACATCGATCAGTCCTTCAATCCAAAATACTTCACTTATTCACTATTTTAGTCAATACCAGTCCATATTTGTATGTAAAGTTATAGCGAAACCGTGTCCTCATGACGGTGTTAATTTTCCTATAGGATCTAAAGAGATGCTGTATACGGTCCTATTTCTCGAATGCCATATGAATTGAATCTGAATATAATATACTCCGCGCTATTTAAAAGATGATTTCAAACGTTCGTGAAACTTTAGAAATGACACCCCCCTTTGCATATGTGCCCGAGTACAAAAGGGGGGGGGGGGGTTAAACTAAAACGTCCGTTTTATCACAAAGGGCTAACAAAATAGAATAGGTACCAAAAACACAGGTCTATTCCCAAAAATTATCTCAGTGCTTTGGGAGAGTGTATTTTCTCCGATTTACTATGAGTTTGAACACTTTTGAACAAATTTTCTCGGACGATTTTGATTTAAGCCTTAAGGCTTCTTAAGCTAGATGATACTATGCGACTTGATTTACTACGATCCGTCGAGATTTCAAGTTGTTCCGAGGTAACTCGAGTTGATGAGACGAATTAGTACGAATTGTTTTTAACGACGATGAGCTACGATGAGTAATGAATTTAATCTTATAACTATACAAATATCCGTATGATAACATCCCGTATGATATTTTCTATGATATCACATAGTTATTTTTAGAACAGTGATACAATGTGGTTATTTTTAGAAACTTTCATTTCAGATAGAAACATCGACGAAAACAAGACAAATAGGGGTTATAAGATAAATATAATACGTACTTAGTGTATTGTAGGAAAAAATATCTAACTCGGTTGTGAGAATTGATAATTGTCTCGGCAGAGCCTCGACAATGATCAATTCTCCCAACCTCGTTAGATATTTTTTTTCATATAATACACTAAGTACGTACTATATATATATATATATATATATATATATATATATATATATATATATATATATATATATATATATATATATATATATATATATATATATATATATATATATATATATATATATATATATATATATATATATATATATATATATATATATATATATATATATATATATATATATATATATATATATATATATATATATATATATATATATATATATTTCAACAAACAATAGCGTAGTGGTCCGGACCGAATACAAAATCCCCCCCCCCCCCCCTCCAAGATTATGCTACATCCTGAGTTCGATTTCTTGGTAATTATACTTCCATCAATGAGGTGGAAGAGGAAAAAAACGCGGTTTTTTTTTTAGATAAATGCATACATATTGGAATCTATGGAAACTTTGTCTTAGCGCGATCTCAACAGTGTATATCTATAACGTTCAATTCAGAATTAACGTTACAATGACGTCGTTTAATTGACGATTTCCCGCATTTTTTAACAAATGACCCTACTTAAACGCTTAACGTGATCGTTTTTAAGATGATCCAATTCAATGGAAAATACAAAAATGACGCTATATAAATAGCGAACATGGGCATGTATTGTCCTGTGCGCAAAGCGGGATATAATCGGCAAACAGTTTGCACCGTTTGGTCATCCTGAACGAAGGGCTGGATATTTTGCAAATACTTTGGTCTGCGAGATGTACAGTTAATAACATCGTGAAATTGACAAGGTGAATGATTTTGGAATGATTTAGGAATGAAATTGAATGAGTGTGAGGAGCGAGTTTTGAGTGATTTTAATGGGAGGTAATCCTATATCACAAATTTTGTTCGGGATAAACAAAATTTGCGATATTGATTACCTCCCTTTAATAAAAAAAAAGTGCATACAAGTTCTGTGCACAGCTTCAAATTTCTTCAAGAACCTATGCGGCGCTAACTTTTTGAATTATATCAGTAAAATCGCTATTTTTCTCTATCAAAATTTATTTTGAATGTCATTGTTGATTCTATATTTTTCAATGGGTTTGATCGTTTTTGAATGGTTTGAGTGAGTGTTTGGAATGAATAATTGGAGCGCTGAGTGAGCGATTTAGAATGGTTTAGATTGAGTTGAATGTCAATTTCATGATGTACCTAACTGTATCTTATATCGATTCCCGGGAGCGGCTTTCGATCTTGGTTCTTTCATTGGCCTATACATTCGGCGCGAGAACTGGTTCATTTCCAGGAGGCAGAATCGAGGGGGATTAACCTAAGATGTAAGAGCTTGTTTCCAAAACGATGTAAAATAAATGGATTTTAAACCAAATATCTCATACTTATAAGGCTTTATCCCAGTGACAAGAGGAAATCTTGACAAAATTCCATGAGTATAAGCAAAGATTGTGGCCTCTTAGAATTATTAAGGAAGTAATCGGTGAATTGTGAGGTAATTCAAAAGAAATTGTAATCAAATCTAAATGCTGTAGATTGGACGTATTTCTCCGTCGGGTCTGTCAGACGTATTTGCGAGTTTATAATTTTAGAATAAGTCGCAAGTGCCCTATGCACTCCCGACCTTTTTGTGACTGGGACATCGATTTGTTCTTATTTTTTATCATACAAAATAAGGGGTATTCTTGATTTCGCGTTTAAAATAAGACGCGATCATTGGCAAATCAAAACTCTCGCTTTTAAAATTTACAATAATTCATATGTACAGTTGGAAGATTGTGAAAAATAAGCATTTTTTCAATATAGCTTATATATAAATAAGGAATAATGGACATTTCATCTGTCAAATGTTTAGTATAAAACCACGTGTTTTTACTATATGTTTATTTTTTCTTACTACTCAACAGCCTCCATCACCCCACGTGTTTAAGAGCGGAAAATACGAAAACATTAACATTAACTAGATAGACAAAAGCATTTTTTTGAAATCATTTTATTTTCAAAAAATATTTTTTGGGGATGGCATGAAGCTGAAATTAAGATTTTACCACATACAAATCCTTCGATCAAACGCAATTTTATGTAATTGATGAAAAGGTTGGTCCATATAGAAGTCAAATGGACAATACTCCATAGTGCATGCCAGTCCTTTAAAAAGACCGGTAGGAGGATCGAGTGTGATTACATCACAATAAGCCTCCCCGGTTATAAGTTCGTTTAATTAACCCTTTGCTGTTTAATCCCTGCTTTTTACGTGCCTGTGATTTAATGATTGAGAAAACATTGTGAAAAAAGAAGAAATTGCTTCTGACAAGCAATTTCTTCTTTTTCCACACTATTTTCTACCCCACTGAATGGTTATTTTTCAAATTAAATCCACTTTTAATTTTCGTCTGCAAAACCTTTGAATTTTGACAGGTCCAAAATTTTGTAAAACAGGAAATTGTTAAAAAGGCAATGTCAGGAACAGGATACAGTTAATAACATCGTGAAATTGACAAGGTGAATGATTTTGGAATGATTTTGGTATTAAATTGAATGGGTATGTGGGGCGATATTTTAGTGAAATTAAAGGGAGACGACCCAACATCGCTAATTTTGTTTGAACAAAATATGCGATACTTATTACCTCCCTTTAAAAAAGATATGCACACTAGTTCTGCAGATATCTTCCAATGTCTCCAAGAACCTATCAGACGCTTACTATTTCAATTTTAGCTTTATTTATTTTGAGTGGCGTTGATAAAACTATTTCAATGAGTTTGGAGCGTTCTTGAATGGTTTGAATGAGTGTTTGGAATGAATAAATGGAACGTTCAGCGAGTGATTTTTAATGGTTTTGATCGAGATGAATGTCAATTTCACGATGTTGTCCACTGTACTATCAAGGAGTTCAGCAGGTAGACAATGTAAAGCTCAAATAAGCAACATTTATTTTTTTGCGACCAATTTGTAGCCAAGCAATTACTCAAAGCACAGCTCGAACAGACGACGACTTATCGGTCAGCTGAAAAAGCCACCATAAAGTGTGAAACCAAATTTATCAACTGGTATGAGGGCTGGAAGGGTCATCTAGTTAATAATACAATGACATTGACAAGATGAATGGTTTTGGAGTGATATTTGAATGGAATTGAATGAGTGTTCGGAGCTTGTTTTGAGTGAATTTAAAGGAAGGTAATTCAATATCGATAATTGTGTTCAAGATGAACAAAATTATCGATATTAATTACCTCCCTTTAATAAAATATGCATACAGGTTCCAAGAATGGCTTTACGTATCGTCAAAATCTCATCATACGCTTACGAAATTCAATTATTTCGGTGAAATCATGTATTTTCCTACCGATCTTTATTTTGAATATTGTTGTTGATCTTATCATTTTTAGTGATTTTGGAGCGTTTTTGAATAATTGGAGTGAGTATTTGGCGTTACTGATTGAAGCGCTGAGTGAATAAATTTGAATGGATTTGATTGGAATTATTGTCAAGTTCATGATGTATTTGATTGTAAAACGACATAAAACGATTCCTTAACCCACTGGCAGTTTAGCGTTTCAAGCTTATATTGAAGATTATCTACGATTATCCTTTGATGCAGCGATCCTTTACTTAGGCCCCTCCCTGCCAGGGCAAAAGTCATGGATATTACTTGCAGCTTTAATCAAACTGGAGTCACAAAATTAGATCACCGAAGATTTTCAGCTGTGTCGTCTAGTAATTTAAACATCGCTTGCCCCGCCCCTTGACCTACGTCACAACACACCCTTCAGTTGTGAACCTTGTCATGCTGAACCCAGAATATTCCTGTTTCGACAGGAGGTATAGGCAAAGATCAGCCTGCACAATAGTGCAGTCTGATCTTAGTCTACACCATCTGTTTATCTTGCTTCACCAAGAATTGTGGACGGAATTGTAATTTTTTCGAGAGAAATATTGGCATACGATTTTGTCTTTCAGAGTTTTCAGCACTTTGACTTGAGTGTAACTTGCCCAAAATTTTAATTCAGCTTGACAAGGGTTAAAACGTCACAACTGTGATCAAACAGCGTTGCGTTGTATGGCGAAATAGACGTCATAATCGCAAGCCGTAGTAACGACTTTTTAGTTGTCCATTTTAGGAAAATGATAAAAAAATGTCGGAAAATTTAGGAGTTCAACATCATTATCATTTAATTAAAATTAAAAATTTTGATTGGTCAAAAGATTTTTTTTATTGACAATAGCGATCTGTCAATTTAGTCAGTCACAAGGATACTGCCCCAATACGACCTTGTAGATTTCAGTTGTCAGGAAATAAGTAATGACAGCAGCGAATATAGTTAAGGAATCGCCTAAAGGTCGCTTCCTATAACATTAACCTAGGATGAACGGTATCCAACTGTATTTTACAGTTAGTAACATCGTGAAATTGACATTTATCCCAATCAAAATCATTCTTAACCGCTCTCTCAACGCTCCATTCATTCATTCTTTCATTCCAAACACTCACTCGAACCTCTCATAAACGCGCCCAACTGACTAAAATGGATAAAATCAACAGCTACATTCAAAATGAATATAACTTGAAAAAAAAATCGCGATTTCACTGACGTAATTGAAATTATAAGCTTCTGATTGGTTCTTGAAGAAACAGAAAGCTATTCATAGACAATATTTGAACGTTTTATTAAACGGTGGTAATAAATATAGCTAATTTTGTTCATCTTGAACAAAATTAGCGATGGTTTTGTTCCTCGAGGGCAATGACGCAAATTTGGACGAAATTAGCTAAATCATATGACCTTCCTTTGATTTTTTTCCAAGGTTCGCCCATCTCTACCATTCAATTCAACTTTATTCCGAAATCATTCCAAACTCTTTCACCTTGTCAATTTCACGACTATGTGATGTGAACAACCTTGTCGGTTTCAGTCAGGAAATAAGTAATGACAGCAGCGAATATATTTATCGATCTACAAACCACAAGGTCGCTTCCTCCAATATGAATACCGGGCACCTGGGAAGCTGGGAATCCAATAATATTCCATTGTCCTTAAAACACGTCTCCTTTGGTCATGTAGGAAAATATATAGTTCCGCATCGAAGAGTGAGGTTCGAGAAACCGTTATCTTCGATCATTTTCAATGAAGAATTGATCTTTGATCACTCACTTGAAATTGCTGGCCTATAACGTTCTTTAAAATCGGATGAGTTATGTTTGTACATGTACAGTTAACAACACCGCGAAATTGGATAAATGCATTGAATGAAGTGCTGAGCGAGTGATTAAGAATGGTTTTGGTCGAAATGGATGACACTTTCACAAGGCTAATAAGCGTATTACCAGCTAAATATAAAGACTCTAAGAGCATAATAAGGGAAATAACTCTGTTATCTACTCTTTGTAATTCCCCTTCTCATTTATAATTATTTTTCAAAAAATGCGGTTTCAGAAGTCGACGCATTCTTGAAATACAACAAAGAGATTGTGAAATGTTTTAATCAATAGGGGCATGAAACAAACAAGTAACTAATTTCGCTGAATGAATATGAGGGAGAGGTAAAAGAAATGGTAAATTAACTATATTTATGCGAAATTAGCGACAATATATAACCTTCCTGTAATTGCATTTAAAATCGTTTACCCTATCATTCCATTTCACTCTGAAAATATCCTAAATCCCCAAACTTGTCAATTGCACGATGTTCTTCACTGTATATGAAATGACATATGCAACAATAAAATCCAAGATCATTGTCCTGGAAGGGCAGGGCTTAGTATCGGTTCGTTGCATTTAAGGTTAAGGTAAACCAGCTTTCATTTAAAGTTTCGCAGTTCCTGGAGTTAAATAGATAGTCGGCATTTATTTAAATCGAATGTTGGCAACCAAACCCTCGTGACTTTAGCTAGCACAAGCTGAGGATACGAGGATTTCGTAACCAAACGTTGAAATGTGTTCACTTACGCTAAGTACAATTCAAAATAAAGTTATCTACACGTGTTCACCACAATGCTCGGCTAACTTTCAAAGAACCCAATTTATTGAAAAGTAAACTAGCCAAATTACGTCACGCCTAAGCCACGCCCTACCGGTTGAATAATTACGCACAATACATTAATGTAAACGCTATAAACGAGAAAGCAGTGAGAACCTTGACATTTATCCAAAATGATGGATTTGATCGAGGAAGCTGCTAGAAAATTGCTCGTACCTTACTCATGCAATTTGAACGGTGGCCAGCGCGTATTCTCGAATAAAATAGAAAGTTTGTCGGCGTAGGAGTTTGACGTTCATGATACGCCAAGTAAACACAGGCTCGGATCAGACATCTTTGTATTTAGGCTCGATAATGATTGATTGAAACAGGCTTTATAAAAAAATGATTTTAAGAAAATTTGAAATGCAGATTTAGAAAAAAAATCGTTTAAGTTTATGAGTAAATTTTTGACATGCCATGATTATCCGAGGCCCTGAACGAGTTAGTTTGTTTGATATAAATAAAACTACCTTCGGCTGGAATGCATACTTTACCTTCAATAATTGACGTGCACTTTTCACTGGAAACGTTTTAACGTTTTAACAAACTTTCGCTGAATTATCGTATATAGTTTTTGCAATATTAGTAAACCCGTGGGATATTCAAAAACTTAGACAGAGTGGAGTTACATAAAACGATTTATTTCGGACACAAACGGGAAAACAACAAGGATTTATTTTTTTCGCAATAGGGTGGACTTATTTATTATAATCATTTTCTAGAAAAATTGAAATGGTTGCCATAGGAATCGATTTGGGGACGACGTTCTCGTGCGTAGGGGTGTTCCAACATGGCAAAGTCGAAATCATTGCCAATGACCAGGGAAACAGGACTACACCTAGCTACGTGGCTTTTAATGACACGGAACGATTGATTGGTAAGAGTATATCTTTTATAATTTATTGACACAAAGTATAAATAATAACGCAAATATAAAATCGTTATTTCCTCTAAAACCCAATGTTGTTGGTATTCATTTGACTCGCCCCATTGTGACGATTCAAATTAGTTACCACAAGAACGGATTAAGGGACCATCTGGGAACTCCGTAAAATTAAGGAATTGAACAAGAGAGTAGTTCTGATACAGGCCAACCAGGGGTCGCATTTCAAAAATTCTTTCGCATGAAAGTAGATTGAAAATTCTAGATTCAGAACATTTGTAAAGTGCGAAAAGTATCGACCAAAGACAGTAGTCAGTCTACGCAGCCCGCGCAGCCTGACTAGGGTAAACAATTTACGCACTTCTCAGATGGTCCCTTTTTGCGTGAGGGGTTACAAATATTTGTGCAAATTGAAGAAAGTTCAGGTTAACTAGCTTACTTTTCACATTTAGCTATTTTTTCTGTTTCTAGAGTAATCACTCTATCGTCCCGTATATATTTTTTTAAATACGACCTCCGTATGACCTTTATTCGAACGGATCATATTTTTTCAAATATTTGTATTTCGAAATTCCTAGATGATCCCTTCTCGTGCGATATCTCTCAAATTACGGTCTAAGGGTTTTTTTTCGAAATTTTAGTGTACTCCTAGTAACATAGAGTTAACAAGGCCGTTACTTCTATTACGCAAGTGCGTAATAAAAATTAATCCCATTTCGAAAAATGTCGTTGGTGAATGCTCATTACATCGAAGCTACATCTTAGTCAAGCTGTAGTTACGTAGTGCGTAATAGAAATTAATCCCCTTTCGAAAAATGTCGTTGGTGAATGATCATAACATCGAAGCGACAGCTTAGTCAAGCTGTAGTTACGATGTTTTGATAATTGATCCACGCTCGAATCATAGAAAACGGGTGCTGACGGAGGACATTCATCTTTCGTCACAGTCCACATATCGCTTTTATCCTATATTATGCAATGTTGGTCGCCTTCTGGGTGCGTACAACTTTCACAAGTCTAGTTACGCCTATGGTTAAAAACATCGTGTAATTGGTGAATAAATTTTGAATGAATTTTGAATGGAATTGAATGAGTACGAGGGGCGAGTTTTTTTTCATGAAATTAGTTGGAGGTCATGCTTTATCGATCATATCGATCATATCGATCTGGCTGCGGTCCCACTGATCTGAAGTATTGTGAAATGAGCAATTCAACTAGAGAAAGTATTACGTGTATTTCTTATCAGCTTATATTTCTCTGACTGGCCGATCAGTGTCAGTTTTTGAGAATATGGGATGGAATTCGAAATAGTAAAACATGAGTGGTGTACCTTATTTAACACTAACTGACAGCCTGGGAGCCAGGCTACTATACTTATCTTCAGCGTCTGAACACAGTCATTTATAATAGGTATAAGTATGTGAATTTATCAACTGTCCAGAAAACGCCCATTCTAATTAATGTGTAACCTTATGACAAAGCAATTGTGGTGTAACTGGTTGGCCCTCGATATGAATCTCATTTCTAAAGCTACTTTTTTCGCATTTAATGTCCTTTGTGGGGGTATTTTTATTGCTAAGACTGAATTTAAAATTCAATGCTTAGGCAAAAATATCACTGTGACCCGTCACGCGAAAAAATTCAGAACCATCGGAGAAATCTGGAAACCTAATGGCTTAGACGTACTGAGAGAAATACAAAACAATCAATAGTTTGGTGCTCAATCTGCCGCGTTTTGACTGAAAAACTATTAAGAGCGCAATTAAACTCCATTCAACAGGTGAAATGTATCAGATTAACTCATGCCTTAATCCATCTTCTGCGTCCAGGATGAAAAAAATACGGTGCAAACTGTTTGCAAATTATAACACGCTTTGCACGTGTACTTGCGTGTAAAGGGGGTATAATTTGAAGACAGCTCGAACCGTTTTGCAATCCTGAACACAGGTCAGTTGTAATAATTGTTTTATCAGTTCTCGAAAGACCCCTTTATCTTCCGTATAATTGAATCGAAGACTTTCAATCTTCAATTGGAACATCATTCATAATAATAAAAAAAAGGTGTGCTTATTCGTAATACAATTGTCTTTTCTTATTTTTGACCTTACTCGCGAAAATGGACATTCAAGACACTTTGTAAAAATACCATAAAAAGAGAAACAAATAACATAGTAAAGTAAATTATTATTTACGGATTCGAAAACTTTTCTTCGAGCTAATCGTGTAAATTCATGTCAGTCTGCACAGACTGCACCGACTTGCCAGGGTTGACATTTTTCGCCTCTTTTCGCCTGACTGGTACATTTAAATATCGTTCCAGGGGACGCTGCTAAAAATCAAGTAGCCATGAACCCAAGTAATTCAGTTTTCGACGCCAAGCGGCTCATCGGTCGCAAGTTCGATGACCAAACAGTCCAGAAAGACATCAAGAACTGGCCATTCAAGGTCATCAATAAAGCTACGAAACCTTTTATACAAGTTGAATTCAAGGGGGAGAAGAAAGAGTTCTCACCAGAAGAGATAAGTTCAATGGTCCTAACTAAAATGAAGGAAACGGCGGAGGCATATCTGGGTAAAAAGATAAAGGACGCAGTAATAACGGTACCAGCATATTTTAATGATTCACAAAGACAAGCTACGAAAGACGCTGGAACAATTGCGGGTATCAACGTCCTTAGAATCATCAATGAACCGACAGCTGCAGCTCTAGCGTATGGCTTGGATAAGAATCTTTCTGGTGAAAAGAATGTACTAATCTACGATTTGGGCGGCGGAACATTTGATGTATCCATTCTAACGATTGATGAAGGGTCCATGTTCGAGGTCAAATCCACGGCGGGCGATACGCATCTTGGAGGGGAAGACTTCGATAACAGAATGGTCGATCATTTCATAAACGAGTTCAAGAGAAAACATCACAAGGACATGAGTAAGAACGCGCGAGCCATTCGAAGACTTAGAACAGCGTGTGAAAGAGCTAAGAGAACATTGTCTAGCAGTACTGAAGCTAGCGTAGAAATTGATTCTCTCTTTGAAGGTATAGATTTCTACACAAAAATAAGCCGCGCTCGATTTGAAGAACTTTGTTCCGACTTATTTCGTGGTACATTAGATCCAGTTGAACGCGCACTTCTAGATGCCAAGATAGACAAAGGTAAAATCGACGATATTGTTCTTGTTGGCGGATCTACAAGAATACCAAAAATACAGAAACTGTTACAAGATTTCATGAACGGTAAGGATCTCAACAAATCCATTAATCCTGACGAAGCTGTAGCTTACGGTGCTGCAATCCAAGCGGCTGTACTTACCGGAGATTCGAGTGAAACCATTAAGGACGTCCTTCTTGTTGATGTAGCTCCCCTCTCCCTCGGAATAGAAACCGCTGGTGGCGTTATGACAAACCTGATAGACAGAAACACGAGGATCCCTGCCAAAACATCAAAAACATTTACAACATACTCGGACAATCAACCAGCCGTCACAATTCAAGTATATGAAGGTGAACGAGCATTGACAAAGGACAATAACCTACTCGGCAGATTCGAGCTTACCGGTATACCACCGGCACCGCGTGGTGTCCCCCAGATTGAAGTCGCCTTCGATGTGGACGCAAATGGTATTCTTAATGTCTCGGCCGAGGATAAAAGTACTGGTAGAACAAATAAAATTACAATTACTAATGATAAGGGTCGACTGTCAAAAGCAGATATCGACAAAATGGTAAATGATGCTGAAAAATACAAGGAAGAGGACGATCGACAACGACATAGAGTTCAAGCTAGGAACCAGCTTGAAAATTACATATTTTCTGTCAAACAATCAGCAAATCAAGCCGGAGACAAGCTGACACAATCTGATAAAGACACTGTCACCTCAAAATGTGAGGAAGCTCTGTCATGGTTGGACGCGAACTCGCTCGCTGAAAAGGATGAGTTCGATCACAAACAGAAGGAACTGCAGCAAGCCTGTGCATCAATCATGACAAAATTGCATTCAGGTGGTGGAGCTTCATCGGCCTCGGATGGTCCTAAAGTTGAAGAAGTCGATTAAATTAGTGTGATGCCATACGAAACGAGAAGCTTGAACTAGTTAAGGTACTACACCCATTTGGAATTACAAACTCGACTCGATGTTTAAAGCGTCGTCAGACATATCTATAGTTAATCTTGCACGAGCGACCACGTCTATTAAGCGACCATTTTCAAAAGCGACTGTTTTCAAATTCCTTGTCTTTAAATCAAAATACTTCAAAAGTAGATTTTTCTTTTTTAAAAATTATTGCTACACGAATTCTGTGTTGTTAAAACTTTTTTAGAACCTTCCAAGGGAGACGATTCTATCTAGTTTTAACAACATAGGATTATTGAGAAATCCGTAGTTACATACATATTAAATCAATATTACGATCGTTATTTTTTAGACGAATCGTGTACTGAGCAACCATTCTCTTTAACGACCGCTTTTTGGTGGTCCCGTAAGTGGTCGCTTAATGCAAGTTTTACTGTATTTAAGTTTTTCTGGTCATCAACATAGAAGAACTGAAATGTCGTAAGTTAATATACAATGTATACACTGTATGGAAACTCTGTACGTTCAAAATATTGGGTGCGCTTAAGATGGCGGCTGTTATTCTTTTAAAAGCAGGGATCACATTTTTCCATGCAGAACTCCTTTAATGTTTCATATGATGATAACGGGACAGTAGGTTACTTTCGGTTTGAACCGAAACGTATACTATCGATTTTTTCAGGACGTAAATACGCAAAAACAAACGTATTGAATGGATATTTTCATGTGTTTTATGAAAGGTGGGAAATTTGTCTGGTCATTTCTGTTTGTATCTTTAACCATGTTATTCTGTACAATGAACTATAGCCTGATTCATCATGATCTCTCGTTTCGATTTTAACGTCACAAAACGTCATGTTTAATCCATCACTCTCTGTATACAAATTCAATTTTGTTTTCAAAACTCAAGACCCGTTGACTCTCCAACAACTATTCTTTGAATTTTACATCTAAATTTTTCCCTGGGATGAAATATAAAAGGAGATCTGATCAGAAAAATGTGACCCCTTTTTCTTTTTAACAAATAATAACCGCCATCTTAGGTGCGACTAAAATTTTGAACGTACAGAATTTCCATACAGTGGTAAAGGCACTTACGAAATATTAGTACAACAATGCCGCATAAATGACGAAATTATTACCTTATTATCTTCCGCTCGTTATTTAAAAGGAAAAAGAGTCACCAACCCTGAAAACACGAGTCAAGCTGATTTCATAATTTTCATTAAGGGTGGATTGCCTGTCCCATTCATAACAAGGCGGAAAACTTTGATTGGACCATACAAACATAAGGTCCAGTTAAATAAATGTTGTCTACTTCCATGAAGAGGGAATATTGAATTTTGAATTCAAATGTTTGTCAAGTTTCCATATCGACCGAACAGTGTTTTTATATTGTCAATCACCATGCAAGTGTGTTCCAATATAGAAAGTTGAGCTGTATATTGATAAATTTGGTGTCAATAATATTGAAAATTCTCGCGTCCCTTGATTCGTATGTATTATTGAAGTTCAAAGAGAATATATCGAGCAATTTTTTTGGATTGTTGCATTTTTGTTTTCACACGTTTTAACTTTTCATTAACACACTTTAAATGATTTTCGTTGATTGTTGCAATTTTTGTTACATGTATTATATGTGATGAATTTGTAATATTACACTTGGAATATGAATATCAAATTCTTCCAAAAAGAGTTTTTTGTTTTTTGTTTTTTTCAAATACTTAATATTATAACTAATTGATATAGCTGACAATATCGTGATATTGACAATGGGGATGAATTTGGAAATATTTTGGAATGAAATTGAATGAGAGCGATGAGTGAGTTTTGAGTGAAAGATGGAGGTAATCCAATATCACTATATATTATTTTGTTCTGGATTCTCAAAATTAGTTATATTTATTACCTCCTTTTAATAAAATATGCTTACAAGTTCTAAAAATAGCTTCCTATTTCTTCAAGAACCAATCAAACGCTTTTAATTTCAATTATGTCAGTGAAATCGAGATTTTTTCTAGCTATATCTGTTTTGAATGTAGTACATGTATTTATTCTTATTTTTAGTGATTTTTTAGTGTTTTTGAATGGTTTGAGTTTGGTTTGGGACGAATGGATGGATCGCTGAGCGAGCGATTTGGAATGGTTTTGATTGAGATGAATGTCAAATTCACGATGTTACTAACTGTATTTTCTTTTCAGTTCATTCATTTATTTGAATTCTAAGTTTGAGAAAATCTTTTGAACAGAATGAGACATACCTTCGTTAAGGATATCAAAACGGTGCAAACTGTTTGCCACTTATACACAGCTTTGCACGCGTGCTTGTTTGCAAAGCGGGATTTTGGCGAACAGTTTATGCCGTTTTGTATTCCTAAATGAAGGGCACTCTTACAAGCTTGGGTGCAGTTGCAATACGTCTTAAATGTATGTGTGCATAATTTAAGTTCAGATACATTTTGTTTTTTGGAAAAAGGTATGTTGCGAAATCCGTTTGCACAAGCGATGAACTTAAAATGTTGTAGCTTTTAGTTTCAATGGATCACAAATCGATGGGAATTTGATGCAATACCGTCGTAATTATAGACACTAGACGAGTATTGCCCACAGTACTCTGTCTGTTCTGTCTGAGAGTTCGAATTTAAACGCCGTATTTTAAAACGATTTTGAACCAAAACGGTGGATCCGGGGTTTCTATATATACTCAGAACATAAAGTTAAGCGCCACTAAGTTTTAAGTTAATAAAATTTCTATCGAAAACTTTAATAACGTATCTATGTCGTCAAACGGTTAGAACAACCTTGTAGCTATTGATTAAAGACGTTTCGGATGCACGTGCATATTCAGCAAGTCTCGTGCAATGACGGTAAAGCCATGGCTCGTGCAAAGTGGAGAATCAGCTTTTCTGTCAGAGATACTTACGTCGTGTAACTCGTGTAATTGTTTACATTTCGATTTGAAACTCAGTCATGGCAAGGCGTAGATTGTCTACAAATGAAAGATGGCGAATAATTGGAATGCGAGACTCTGGAATGCCTTGTAGGGCCATTGTCAGACAGCTGGGGTATCACCACAGTGTCATAACACGTTTGGTACAAAAACACTCACAGACAAACGACGTTAAGGACCGTGTCAGATCTGGACGCCCTAGAGTAACGTCTATTAGAGAGGATAGAGCACTTTTGCGTCACGTCAGACGTCTGCCCTTCACCAGTGCACCTGTACTAAGGGACAACTGGAATACACACAGACGGGTCTCTGTGCGAAATCGACTTCGGATGGCTGGGTATAAGACACGAAGACCCCTGAAACGTCCAAAGTTACAACAGAGACACATCAATGAACTTCTAATATGGTGTAGAGCGAGGGCACGTTGGAACTTGGCATCATGGCGTCGGATCAATTGGTCAGATGAATGCAGGATGTTGTTGCATGTCACCTATGGCCGAATTCGTGTTTGGAGACAACCTAACACCCGATTTGCACCAAAGCACGTCCAACCAACCTATCAGGGTGGCGGTTGCTCCGTTATGATATGGGATTGTGTCTCCTACGGCTGTAAACTGGACCTAGTGACAGTTCCAGGAACATTGACTGGCGATAAATATCTCGAAAACATCCCTTTTCCTGTGGTAATTCCACATTTTGACAATCACCCTCTTCGAACAAGACCAGTGTACATGGATGATAACGCCAGACCCCACAGAGCAAGAGTCGTGGCGGACGTTATGCAACGTGAAGCCATCACCACCATTCTATGGCCGGCTTCTTTTTTATTTGTAGAATTTCACGTCCCTATGGTTTAAACAATCCATGTGGTATAGTGGCGGATCCAGAGGGGGTTCGGGAGGGGGGGTGTGGTGGGGGTCGAACGAATCCCATCTGAATCTAAATAACGTCATTGTTGTAGGAAAATCCAATCAAAATAATTTGGAAAAAAAGAAAGAAAAAAAGGAAAACGACCCCCTTCTAGGAACTTATAATTCTACAAATAAAAGATATATGATACACAGAATTTGCGCAATTAGTCCCATAGTATCCCATGGTATAGATTGGGATACTTAGGGATTAATTACTCGAATCCTAGGCCGACATCGAAATTCCTCTATAGAAACTCTTGATCCACCACTGTGTTACAAAATTTTGATTGAATTCATTCACTAGAATGAAATAACTTCAGAGGGGTTCGATTGAACTCCGAACCCAATCTGGATCATCCGCCATTTAATAATAGAAAGGTCTGGTCAAAGCACGAGTCAAATACAAGTTGAACTTTGCTGATTTAAAGAAAACATGTTTTGTGTGGATCAAATTGAATTTATATACAGACTAATCTTTGTCTATATATTCGGCAAAAGCAAGACATTTCCGGGTTCAGCATGAAAATAAAGAAGTAGTCAGGGGCCTGATTTACTAGACACCTTACGATCATTTTCTGTGTAATTAAAAAATTTAAATAGCCTCTACAGTCAGTAGTGACTAAATATGGAATTCTGCCATGCATCATCTCATTGGAATCGTCTTCTAAAGACGATTCCAATGAGATATTGCAAGGCAGAACCTTACGATGAATGAAAACACAAGGTATGATTTGTAATTTTGACTTACAATTATTTTTTTCGTAATAGGTTAAGTAAAACGGCTCTCTGCTGCCATAGAGGCATATCGATAGATTGATTAATGGTAACCCAATCTAGCATGGAAAGTGGTTATGATAGGCACAAAGGTATTCTGCGTTATTATTTACCTGGCAGGGCGTGGCTTAGCCGTGACGTAATACCGAGTTTACTTTTTAATATCTTGGATTCTTTCAAAGGTTCGTCGACAATTACATTCAACTCGTGTTAATAACGGTATCCAAAAACCAAAATGATTCAAATGCCTAACAATTTTGAACACATTTACATTGTTTGGTTACCAAAGCCTCATAATTTCAGATTGCGTAATACATACAGTTTATATCGTACACTCTTTATAAAAATGAGGAAGTATTCAAAAAGCTGAATTTTCTTAACCTTAAATGCAACAACCCGTTACTGACGCTCGGCCCTGCCAGGGCAAAAATTATGGATTATAGTAGCACACCGTTTAAGTCGCATCATTTACGATAATATTGGCCAAGTCTAAATATCGAAGGCGAATAAGACGAGGTTTCATCTTTTCATCAAATGAGAGAGGTTGTCTCCCTTTCATTGGTATTCCGCTATAGGTTCATGATAGGAGAGAGCTCTAAATCATTACCGAGCGGTTTTAATGATTGCGTTATCTGAACGGTTCGAAATCCTTGACGGTCTGCTTTCCGTTTGGAATAGGCTACAGTTAGTAACTATGTGAAATTGACACTTATCTCGATCAAACCATTCCAAATCGATCGCTTAGCGCTCCAATTATTCATCCAAAACACTTACTCATACCATTCGAAACGTTCCCAAATTGATCAAAAACACTTCGAAATTGTTCAAATGGATCCACATTTCATTTAAATGGGTCAAATAATTCCGTGATTTTTACTGGTGTGGATTTTAAAGCGACTGATTGGTTCCTGAAGGTACATAAACAGAAAAATATGTAGATTTAATGTAAAGGGGGGGGGGGGGTAAAATATCTCAAATTTCGTAATTGAACGAAATTAGAGATAATACATTTTATCTTATAACTAAAAAATATCCGTGAGATAACACCCCGTATGATATTTTTTATGATATCACATAGTTATTTTTAGAACAATGATATAATGCGGTTATTTTTAGAAACTTGCATTTCAGTAAGAAACATCGACGAAAACAAGACAAATAGAGGTTATAAGATAAATATAATACGTACTTAGTGTATTGTATGAAAAAATATCTAACTCGGTTATGAGAATCGACAATGATCAATTCTCCCAACCTCGTTAGATATTTTTTCTCATACAAAAAACCAAGCATGTATTATATATACCTCTCCTTAATTTTCCTTAAAACCTTGCTCCTCCATAAACCGCACATTCAATTTCAGTCAACATTCATTCCAAAATCATTCACATTGCCAGAATTATGGCGGAATTAACTTTAACAAAGCGTGACGAGTGTCCATAAAAGTACCCTGTTATGCTTCCTAAATGAAGCTTCTTTCAATATAGTAGAGGAGGTTCTTACTATTCCTGGACGCATTGAGGGTGGCTAAAACAGCAAATTAAGATTGCGATAACTCTTGATTTTAAGTAAGAGATGAAGAGAGTATTTGATGATTACACCGAGATATGAAACATAATCACACTGTATGAATATGCGAAGCATTCAAGATAGACTGATCGCAAGTAAGCTCCAGTTTAAAACATCGTGAAATCGGTAAGTTGAATAATTTTGGAACGACTTTAAATGGTGTTGAATGAGTGTGCGGAGAGTTCTGAATTAACTGCAAGGGAAATAATACAATTTCGCTAAGTTCGTCCAATTTCGATGAAATAATCAACATTCTATTACCTCCCTTTAAAGATAATCTAAGTACTTTCTGGTTTAGTATTTTCACGGTCTAATCAGACGCTTCAAAATACACACCAACAAATAAATTATCGCACGGAATAAAATACGTGTGCGCGTCGAACGATTTTCATAGCTTTTTGGTCAATTTCTGAGCGTTTTGAATGGTGTGGGTAAGTGTTTTGAATGAATGAAGTATGAATGGAGCCATAAGCGAGTGATTTGCCTTGTTTTTGGTCGAAATAAGTGCCAATTGCACGGTGTTATTAACTTGTCTGGAGCTGCCGATATCCCGAATACAGGACTGCTTCGTGAAAAATCTTAAGGATGGTACGGTTAACTACATCGAGAAATTGACATGATGAATGGTTTGGAATGATTTTTTAATTAAATTGAGTGAGTTTGTGGGGCGAGTTTTGAGTGAATTTAATGGGAGGTAATCTAATATTGCAAATTTTGTTCAGGAAGAACAAAATTAGCGATATTTATTGCCTCCCTTAAATAAAATAGTCATTCAAGCTTTATAAATAGCTTCCTATTTCTCTAAGAAGCAATAAGACGCTTACAATTTCTATTATGTCAGTGAAATCGCGATTTTTTTGTCTATTTATATCTTTTTTCAATTTAGTTGTTGATTATATCTTTTTTTGGCATTTTGAAGCGTTTTTGATCGATTTGAGTGAGTGTTTAGACCGAATGAATGCAGCGCTGAGTGAGTGATTTTGAATGGTTTTGATTGAGATGAATTTCAATTTCACGATATAATTAAAAGTATATGATGATATGGATATCGATTCTTTTCTCGTAATGTTTCATGTTGTGTTTTAAAGCTACTCATTGGTATTTTGACAGACATTTTACTGATAGAGATTACAGAAGTTTTCAAGTTAAACTTTCGAATTTGAAACCCTTCGTTTAAAGCTAGTTATGCGATTTTTAAAAAGTGTCTTAAACCTGCCAAAGTAATTAACTTTTTCGGATATATAATGGATTTTTTTCTAAATAGAACCATTTTCAATTACACGACTAACTTTTTCTCCAATGAGTTTCGTTAAATACTTTTCATGTTATTCCTTTGATTCTTATTATTCTAAAATGATGAACACGCCATTAACAATAATATTAAAATGTTTCCTAAAAATTGATATAAAGGGCAGCTGTAACCATTTTCCAAAAGTAGTTTTCGAAAGAGAAAATTACATGTTAGTTCGGGTAAGTTAACGGAAACAGCCGAATCATGTCGAACAATCCTGTTTTTGAAAAAGACCTACCGAGTAGTGTGAAATTTAAATAAAGGTGAAATATCCGAATGAAAAATATTACGAATGTCTTTTCTCAATCGAGCAAATGTAAACTGTACTGAAATAATTTATAAATTGTACAAATAAAATCTAAAAAAAACGCTAAAATAGCGGCTCCCATAATACGTTAGCGACGTCGTAGTGGGGCAACGCGAACGACGTCGTTTTAAACTTCCTGGCAACGTTATCAACGACGTAGTACTGTTAAACGCAAATTGATATTTATGAGATTTTGTGTACAAAATTATGAAAGAACACACCGAAAGGTGTAAATCGAATTTGCGAAAACGTTCTAAGCGTTCTGCAGACGTCAGCGAGAGCGGATCGCGGTCTGTATTACGTAGTAACAGTTATATCGTACCGGGTAATCCTTTAGCTCCAATACAGAGGGAACAACCCGAAGATGAACCGAGATGTTATTCAAAATATGAGCGGGTCCTCTCTAAACAGGACTCGTATATGCAACTGCGGGATTTAAAGACTCCGCTAGAACCTATCTCGAGGAAAGACAATGGCTCAAGACAGATACAGCGTGAATGTGATGTCTCAACACCTACTGGTCGCAGATCCGAGCAACAGAAGAGAGAAAAGCCCGGTGTCGTTTTGCCAGATATTGGCATGACGGCGTTCCTTTGCTGCGATAAACGGTATTTGTAGTTGTTATTACCATAAGTGTTTATCGCTTTGCATCATTCATTTATCAGAAAGAGTTTAAAATACATGTAGTCGAAAGATCAGAGCATATTTATGTGCTTTGAGTATTTTGTACAGTTTGATAAGTATTTTTTGTTTCATACCTCCATATAAAAAGGTATTTAAGGTATTCTCTTCTGGATAAAGTTGAGCCTTATATCAAATGTATGTTTAATGAAATGATATGAACAAAATGCTAAGTATAATAATGATAATGATTATAATAACAATAATAATAATAATTACGGACTTATTATTCATATTATAACTATTATATGATACTGCAGTCGAATTAATTATCATTTTCAAAAATATACTTAGTTCCAAAAGACAGTGTGCACTTATAAATTTTGAATATCTCTGAAACTACACAATCTATCGTCATGAAAGGTCGCATGACTATCCCCATGAGTATGTGCAAACGATATTTGAAAACATAAATCGGGCCCTAAGCAAATATTTTCTGCTAAATTGAGACATTTGATTTTGCATGTTTTGCATGTGCATCACGCGTTAGACGAATGATTGGTCTGAAAATGCATTCAGTTGAATCTTTGTGGCTTTCCTAAGCATAAAATCACATCTTAAATACAATTGTGCATGATGCTACAGTGTTGTTTGACAACCAATAAACGTCGTTGAACAAAATCGAACCTTGTCTGATTTAGAACGTCATTAAAATTGATTGAGCATTCATATTCCAATAGATTTCGAGGTCATCATTTTGTAAGGCCTTTAATAAGCAAATCGAGATGGCATAGAACGCCATAGCACCATTCAACGACATGTTAATAGCCTAACAACGTAGCAATTTCTAACGTTGACTTACACGTAACGCCTGCATAAAAATTAAAGCTTTTGTTTGGAAATGGCTTGGAATGGCTTCTTAAACTCTATAATGAAACGTCAACACATAGCTCTTACCAAAGAAAAAGTTGTATGGAGGTCAAATCTCAACAGTTTAAGTAATGCCATCGCGTATGCAGCATGCGATATTTCATCCAAATCTAACTTGACTTTTAATTTCAAAAGGTCATGCCTAAAGTATGGTATCAAATTTACTCCATACTTTTGTCCAACTTTGTAAAAATCAAGAGAAATGCAAAAAATGTAAGTGCACACTTTTTTATGGAACTGAGTATATATAATGAGGTTTTGAGCGCAAGTTATACGTATATTGAGATATTTAGGCCTTTTTTCACGAAATTGATTTTGCACATACTGATATGTTTTCGTGTTTTTTCCCGTTAGGAATAAATGAGTTTCCATGAGCCTAAGGTAAAAGAAACTCACCGTGACAAACATACGCCCTATCCTTTTCCAGGGCGTTATCGCAGAAAAAACTGTTTCCGTGTTTCGTAAAATATCTACATGTAACTTAATAGCGAAATGTAACCCGCATAAAGAGCCGTCTAGATTAAAATCAAACAAACACTGGGTAACGTGAGCATGCCATGTGATCAAGATGAAAACGCTGGTGAAACGTTTGGAAAAGTTACCCCGCTTCGCAGGTAAAAATACTTGCAAAGATGAGTATGATTTCCAAACGTTCACTTAACAAGTTTGTATCCCGAACGCAGGGCTGGTTGTTAGCACTACTATGAATTAAGGTAGTGGACCCGTAATGGTTCCGCAACATTTCGGAACTCATGATCTTTCACAATGTTGACCGAGGTTTCTTACTGAAAATCAGTAGGGAAACCTCGGTTAACACTGTTCAAGTTCATTACTTCTAAAACGTTGCGGAATTATTACGGACCCGCTACCTTAATTCTTTTATTTAGTCGCTTCAATGTGCACAACAAATACCAACCATTCCAATCGCATGTATTAGTCAATGTTGTCCATCTTGCTTGAGCGACAAATTCTAATATGGGACAATTTCTATCAAGCGAGCGTTTTTAAATCCTTTTTTTTTTATAATTCAAAATATCTTTGAAAGAAGATATTATTTTTCTAAAAAGTTTGTTGATGAATTTTGTGTTGTTAAAACTTATTAAAATCGTCGTCTAACGACGATTTTATTGAGTTTCATCAACATAGGATTATTGAAAAGTTTGCAAAAACATACGTACATATTCTAACGGAATTATATTTCTAATTCGTAATCAAAAACCTGTTTTGAGCGATCATCCTCTTTTAACGACCGATTTTGGTGGTCCCGCAAGTGGTCGCTAAATACATGTTTTACTGTATCTTAAATATGTCTATTAAAAGAGTTTTTCTTTTCCAGCGCTGATGAGATTAAAGAAGCTCTGGATCAGCCCGACTTCCAGTTCATACGGCACACTCGCAGCGGTATAGCCTATAACTTCATGTACGGGCCACCAGTAACGAAGCCAAGACGACTACCGAAGATCGTATCTGACGGTGCTCTCATGTTTAAGAGGAAAGACGAATCCGAAGAGGATCATCGTCCCTCCGCTAAACGACTACATAAGCAGAATATACGAGTAAAAGGTGAGAAAATTCCTTGTTATGCATTTATTTGCATTTTCTACTATGTCGGGGTAAGACAAAAATTCGTAAGCTGGTCGGAACACATGTGTGACCCGTCATGCGAAAAAGGACCATCTGGGTAGTGCGTTAAGTGTCGATCCTAGTCAGACTGCGCGGACTGCGCAGACTGACTAGGGACGAAACTTTTTGCACTGTGCTTATTTTCTTAATCTAGAATGATCAATCTACCTTCCAGTGAAAGAATTTTTGGAATGCGACTTCTGGTTGAACTATGCTGGATCAAATCTCTTTTTCAATATTTGTTTGACGGAATTCCAGGATGGTCACTTTTTGCGTGACGGGTCACATATAAGAATATGCAAGGGTAAGTGACGTTTGTTCGATCAAAAAATCATATAGCTTGCTTTATAATGCCTTTTTTAATCGATGATTCAAGATAATCAAGCTTGGGATAAGATAATTCTGAATGTTTCGGAAAGGGTTAAATGAGACTGACTTGCATATTTTCCTGACGATATATCAAAACCTAATACACTACGAGTTGGAGCTTTGGATAATAAATTCTAGGGTCGAGTTTCATAGTGTTCGACAAAGCAGAAATTATGAATGTAACCCAAAACTTGGAAGTCGGTGAATGTGTGAAAAATGTGACATGGAAAAATGGAATTTTGAATGATTGATAAAGAAACACGTTCAGCTTTGGGTACTAAATAGTAATGAGTCTAAACAGTCAAGCATAAATTAGTCATCGAAACACAGTAGAGAACTTGAAACAGTCAAGGGTTGAAAACGCAATAAAGCCTTTCACTCATTCACAAACTAAATTCTGATAGGTCTAGAAAACGAGATATTTTCGTAAAAAAGCTACATGTAATACCCTCATACAGAAATTGTTTTAGAAATTTGACCTTGATAATTGCTTTTCACCTTGTCAGATCTCATTGACCTCAAAAGATGCGGTTTATGAGAGGAAGATGCCCTGCGTTCAGGATCACCGAACGGTGCAAGAATTTTGCAATTATACCCCGCTTTGCACGCAACCACACGTGCAAAGCGGGGTATAATTGGAAAACTGTTTTTGCCGTTCGGTGATCCTGAACGCAGGGCTGTATGCCAAATACGAGCATTGCAATTTGAATATTGTTGAATCTATAGAAAATGTTAAGTTCGCAGGTTAAGTCTTCGCTAACAGACAGACAGACAGACGAATGAAAAGAGAGAAGGACGGGCATCGCTAAAACATTATGCCTCGATCTATCGATGCCGGGCATTTAATGCAGGCATATCTTAGGATCCGCGTAATACTGTACATGTAGTCAATGTCTAAACACTATTTTCCCTTTTGCAAGAAGTCTTACATGCAGCTAACAACATCGAGAAAATTGACAAGATGAATGATTTTGGAATGAAATTGAATTAGTGCAACGAGGGAGCTTTGAGTGAAATTAAAAGGGAGGTAATCAAATATTGTTAATTTTATTCAGGCTTAACATATTTATTACCTCCCTTTCATAAAAATTGCATACAAGTTCTATAAATAGCTCTCTATTTCTGCAATAAATAATCCGACCCAATGCCATTTCAGTTATGGCTGTGAAACATTTTTCCTAGCTATATTTATTTTGAATGTTTTGTTGATCTTACCTTCTTAAGTGGTTTTGGAGCGTGTTTTTTTTATGGTTCGAGAGAGTGCTTGGAATGAATGAATTGAGAGTTGTGGGATTGATTTAGAATGGTTTTGCTCGGAATGAGAGTCAACTTCGCCATATTCTTAACTGGAGTATGTAGGTACCTTTAAAGTAACGATTCTGGTTTAACTTGTCTGGTTTAACTTGTCGCTTTTTATTGTAAAAGGAGTAGCAAAATAACCGAACAAATGACTACTTGCAATCAATATCCTCATCGATGTGAGTTGTATTTTGTTTTAGATAGTGTTTTTAACGTGTTTTAACCGAGATTTTTCGCGCCGCGTGGTAAACTTCCGATACGAGATATCCTGTGTTTAAAATAAGGAATCAAAAATGAGCGCCACAAGTTGAGGTGACCTTATTATGTAATGCAATGAAGCCTGTATTGACCTGATATCACCTGTCTGATAACATAACATGATATCAGACAGTCTATGTTAAGAAACAATTTGCACACACTTTCACCTTAAAGCCCCCGTCTGTGTTCGTTAACATTTCAGAAACGCAAGAAAATGATCTAAAACGACTGTGTTCACAAAAACTAGGCTTTTATTCTCAAATATAAGCTTGAATTTGTCTTTACAATATTTGGTAGTGCAAACGATTATGACGCGATGATCTAAATAAATCAATAATAATTAATCAACGAATGTTCAAGAAATAGCGATTTTTTTCTCTAAACGCAGACGGGGGTTTTAATTTCTTTGATTTTTAAGGGTTTATTACAGTTAAGCGCAAAAAAAGGTTGAATGATAAATAGAATAACATGTACGTGTCTTAAAATATAAATGTTATCTGGCCTCGGCACTAAGAATTTATCATCTCTCGACAAAGCCTCGTCATGATAAATTCTACCAACCTCGACCAGATAACATGGATATTTTAAGATACTAACATATCATTCTCTTTATCCAAGATGCGTATCGATGAGATCTATTATCGGGCTAAATATGAACATTGTACCTAGAATACATGTAGGTAAAACGTAACTGCAACGTTGATATTTTTGTTATGGTTTGCAAACAGACAGACCGACGGATTGACGGATAGAAAAAGAAACAAAGGGACAACGGAAAAAATGCACCGATCTTATAGATGCGACAAGATATTGCTCTACTTTGGGCTATTTATCAATGTCCACAGTCCAGTTATATAATAGTATAATTATAGCGATAGTAAAGTTACATGTATAATCATCTTGAAGTTGATTTCCATGCACTCCGACCAAATCATTCCCATTCGCTCAAAACCTTTCAGATGATCCCGAATTATTCAAAGTGATGCACATTTTCCGCCATATCGATCAAATCTTTCCGTGATTTTATCAACTCGTGTTGATTCGAAACCGCTCGGCAAGACTCCTTTTTTTTGAAAATTACGTACATTTTTCTGTCAAAGAAGGTAATTAAATTTCGCTTATCTCGTCCATTTCAACGAAATAAACGTATTGTATTACTTTCCAAAACTCCCTTTATATCATTCAAGACTTGCTTATCCCACCAATTCAATTTAAGTCCAGAATCATTAAAAATATATAATACAAACTGTCAATATCATGAAGTGATAAACTGTATTATAATTGTGCACTCAGCAATAAATCCTTCTGATGAAGTGGTCTAGGATAGGCGACTTAAACCTCGAAGTTTTTCGTTTCCAATCGCCGAACATTTGTGACCCGTCACGCGAAAAGGGACCATCCGAGAAGTGCGTGAAGTGTCGACCCCAGTCAGACTGCGCGGATTGCGCAAACTGTCTAGGGACGAAACTTTTCGCACTTTGCTTATTTTCTGAATCTAGAATGATCAATCTACCTTCCAGCGAAAGAATTTTTGAAATGCGAATTCTGGTTGACCTATGCTGGATCAAATCTCTTTTTCAATAATTCATTGTACAGAATTCCCGGATAGTCCCTTTTAGCGTGACGGGTCACATGTGCTTTTTCTCCCATCAGGAGAAGAACTCGCAGATCACATTCGATCAAGTGCCGCAAAGAACAGACTGGAGCGTGAACAGAAACATCTGGAAAAATCAAGAGGCCAGTTACAGATGCAAGAGGATAGGGTCTCGAGGCTAGGCCGGGCCTCTAGGACAGGCCACACCCAGTCGTTGATAGAGGATAACGCGGCAAGGATACGGGAGGTCAAGGCCAAACAAGACGAGATCCGGGAAAAGGAACACATCCGGAATATGGAACGTATGATGAAACATATGAAAAGACATTAATAATAATTACATATAGTTTATTTTTATAATATGCAATGTATGTTTCCCTTAACAAGATTTTCAATTTAGTCATGTTTAACAAGGTCTAATTCATTTGTACTTAAATAAATGTATTTTTTATCGTTTTCAAAAGGTTCCACATTGCTCTAAATACATGTACATGGAAATGATATCGAATTTTTTATGTTGCTAGAATTAAATCTTACTCAATGATTTAATCTAACTTGGTTTTGTTTAAATCAGATTTATATTCAAATTTTGGAATACGGGTTAGACAGAGATCAGCCTGTGCATATATGTCGTCCGATCTTTGTCAATAGCACCATTTTTTCATTTTAAAGAACAAGACACAAAATAGTGTATTAACTTATACTTGGACAGTTTCTCGTCAAATAATATGAACCAGTGCGTGACATTTCCAACAATTCCAGAAGTGCACCAAGCAAAGACTCTAGCCAGCATGTGCATCTGCAGAGTCTGTCCAGAGTCTTCACTTTGCGCTTCCAGATAGATAAGATCTCGAAGTGTCTTCAGACAGATAGGGAATCTTCTAATGAGGCTGTGGCACTGGGTAGGCTGCCGATAGTTTGCGCCTCACGTATGTTTCAAATTGTTGGAAATGTCGATCACAGGCTCACATATAACATACAAAGACATCAATGATCATGAACATGCACATGTAAACAAACATTTAACATTGTAGGTCTATTTACAAAATGGAAGAGAAACTAAGACAAAGTTTTTACATCTGTATGATTTCAATAGCCAAGAAGGATAATCTAAACAAGATTTATAACTTTATAACTTTCAATTTAAGCCAAAAAAGTTCTGATATTTGTTATTTCACAAAAAATATTAACCCAAAATTAGTTACCAGTGTTTAAAAGTGGGCAATTTGATCTCAATGCAATTTTGCAAAGGCTTTTATTTAGCATGACAAGGGTAAATTGTTAAATCAATTTGTGACCCGTCACACGAAAAGGGACTTTCTAGAAAAAAAATTTAAATGAATTTTTGAAAAAAGAGATATTGTTCAATATTGGGCAACCAGGGGTCGCATCTCAAACAATCTTTCACAGGAAGGTAGATTGATCTTTCAGAAAATATGCACAGTGCGAAAAGATTCGACCCTTTTCAGTCCGCGCTCTCCACGCAGTCTGACAAGGGTCGATATTTAACGCACTTCCCAGATGGTCCTTTTTCGCGTGATGGACCATATTTATTTTCACAATAACATATAAATGTAGCAGCCAACAAATGCACACTAAGTCTTGTGCTTGAATAGCTCGTCTATTTTTAGAAAAAAAGACAGGCTTCATAATACAATTAATTTGAGCCAGTGCGTGACATTTCCAACAATTTCATGTAACCGCGATAAACAAACGGTTAGAAACCTGGGAAGCAACACAATGCAATTAATATATTCTCTGTTCCCCTGAAGAGGGGTTAAGACCTTATTTAATGACAATGGGCATAGTGAAGACACTGGGCAGCCTGTGTGGATGCACAGACTGGCCAGGGGCTTTTCTATATGCACATGCAAAATTGTTGGAAATGTCACGCACTGATTCATTTGTGATCCGTCACGCGGAAAAGGACTATCTAGGGACTCCGTAAAATAAACATTTGATTAGAGTATCGGATCTAAGACGAGGGTTAATTTTTAAATCATTTTTCACAAAGACACATAAATGTAGCAACCAGCAATAGCACACGCATTCGTCTTTTTTAAAAAGGTAGGCTTCATAATACAATTGTTTTGAGCAAGTGCGTGACATTTCCAACAATTTCATGTAAGCGTGATAAAAAGACGGTAAGCAACCTTTATAGCAAGCAACGCAATTCTATTAAACATTCTCTGTTCCCCTGAAGAGGGGTTAAGAACTTATCCTAAGACAGGGGGCATAGTTAAGACACAGGGCAGCCTGTGTGAACACGCAGGCTGGCCAGGGGCTTTTCTATACGCACATGCAAAATTGTTGGAAATGTCACGCACTGATTCATTTGTGATCCGTCACGCGGAGAAGGACTATCTAGGGACTTAATTAAATAAACATTTGAATAGAACATAGGATCCGACAAAGGCCTATCGGAGGTCGCATTTAACAAACGTGACCCGTAACACGAAAAGGGACCATCTGGGAATTGTCTATAGTGTCGACCTTTGTCAGACTGCGCGGACCGCGCAGACTGACTAGGGACAAAATCTTTTCACACTTTTTCTAATTTCTGAATCTAGAATAATCAAGCTAGATCTACCTTCCTGTAAATGAATATTGAAATACAACCCCTGGTTGGCCGGTTCTAGAACCAATCTATTTTTCAAAAAGTTATTTTACGGAGTTCCTAAATGGTCCCTTTTCGCGTGACGGGTAACAAATGTTATTTCTAGTCTAGGAAGAATGCTGATTACAGCACCGACCAAGATCTGTCTGGCTAGAGTTGGCATTTTTCTTACTTCTCAGCTAGCCCTTTTTCGCCTGAGGTCACGCTCCACTGCAGCTGCTAGACACTAAAAAATAAGTCTAAAAGGGGGCATAATTCTTACAAAAATGCTTCCCGAGTTATGCCCCCTTGATAGTCTAGATAGCTATTGTGTTGGTGAAAACAGATGCTAAGTTTTATGAATTTATCGCGGCGACTGGAGCACGTAACAATGGATTCCTGGTATTTCTCACACCAGTACTACCATAACATCATTTTTTAGCATCAAAATGCTATCCCACATAGGTCATCGATTGTCAACCCATTTGTTTTAGATAAATAGTTGGAGGAACAGGTGTGTGTGTGTTGGGGATCGGGGGGGGAGAGGTAAAGCAAGTCTTAAATCTTCATTTTTCATCGAAACCCTATGATGTGGGTACTCATTTGAATCGTCTTAACAAGACGATTCAAATTCATACCAACAACATAGGTTTTTTGCAAGAAGTGTATAGTACAAAATGATTTTGAAATCTGAAATACCACTTCTATCTGTAGCTCTAAAATTCAAATTCAAATTCCTTTATTTGTTTGAAAAAATCCAAGTCAAGGATAGTCACCAAGAACATATATACAACAAACATATAAGACATGATCCGATATAAAATACCAGCATATATATGAAGAGCCAGAGTCAAATCCTGACAGTGTAATTCAAAATCATTGCAACCAGAGCTTGAAGAAAGACATTATTGCTTCGCTTAAGAATCACAATGACAACACTTGACCAAAGTTAATCATTTATGCATATAATTAATATTATGGAATCTATGACCAATTGTAAAGGTTGCGATGACCCTAAAACATGCATATCTATATTTATAAAAAAAAAAATAAATAAAAATAAAAAAAATCTAAGACTTATCCTAAAAGTTCTAACCTAAAGAAATAGCAGATGACATTTTTTATTTTCATATTCATTTTTCTTTTTAGCAGAAAACAATGACAAAATGAACAACTTGCTTCTTAGAAGAACTGCTCTATTTTCCATAATTTAGGTCAAAATTCTTATAGGGGATTATGAACTTAATTAAACCTTAATTTCTTTTACAAAGTTTTATAAAAAGCACGTTTTCTTTACCAAGAAAGTGAGTATATACAGTACATAATAAAGTATCCGAGTTAATACACAGAATGATGGTATGCATGTTCATACACACTGAAATAAAAGGAAACTCAAAACTTTGCAGCTATTTTTGCAAATAAAGTATCTCTTTCCTCAAACATTTTGAGAACATAAGATATACAAGATTATTGGACATCATATTCATTGATGTGCTCAAATGTATGTAAATTTTCTTCATCTCTCATGATTTCAAAAGAAGGTGCGATGCCTTCTACCCCAGCGGTTTTTTTTTTTTTTTTTGTTTTTTTTTTTTTGTTTTGTTTTGTTTTTCTCTGTTATCTGATAAAGACTGGCATTGTAAGGGTTTGGGTTTCAACTTGTGATTTACAAAAATGACAAATTCTGTGTGTGAAAGGTTTCTTTTTTCTTTTTTGCCTACCCTTTTCGATTTGAAGGTTATGTGCACTTACACGAAATTTGGCAATGATGTAATTTGTTCTCTGGGCAATTCATTTATGCGCAAATACATTTCTTTCTCATTATTTATCTTAAAGGTTCTGAAGGTTCTATTCTAAGTTTGTTATTGCTATCATCCAACATATATTTTTTTCCATTAATGTACAAAAGATTCTTTTAGTTTGTTAGGAATTGCATTGTTCAGTTTATTTTTGGAGAATGTGAAGTGATTGTTCCAAACATGTTCAAATCCAATAACCTTCAAAAACAGTATAAATTTACTTGTGAAACGTTTAGGAAGGGCAACTAGCAACTATTTAAATTTAAATTAAAAAGATGTGTCCAAAAGGCACGAGAATATTTCAAACCGTACAGCTAAAGGAAAAATTCCAAATTCTGATCTTACTGTATTATTGCTTGCATACTTGTTTTCACCCATGACTGATTTCAAAAAGCAGATTATATCTATGTTCGAAACTAATTAAATTATCTTTATTTACAATAAAATCTAAAGACCATACTTCACAACAATATAGAAGTATTGGTTTGGCACAATATTCCTACACTTTCAAATATAAGTCATTATAATATGACCTACGTCGCGGGAGTGAAATTACCTCGTTAAGTATTTTTGATATTACACGGGTGTTATAACACTAGTGGAATAACTATGCCAATGAGCTAAAAGCGAATAGCAGCGCTTTTTTTTGTAACCGCGAAAATGACGTCATAATCTATATATTATATATCTATAAACGGCGTTATAAGTTTCGCGGAAAATTTATATGTTGAATTTCAAGAATTTTGACGATTTTTCGCAAAATTTCGGGTCATATTATAAATAGAATATCAAATTTGTGCTCACGAAATACCGAATTAATTAAACTCGTCATCTTAAACAGATAAAAACTCGGGCGCAGCCTCGTTTTTATCTGTTTATAGATGACTCGTTTAATAAATTCGGTATTCAATGACTACTTATTCAATATCCTCTATGTACTCATGTTTTCCCCTGCCAAAGTTTTTTTGATACGAAAAATTGCTTTAAGTGCCTTTTTTACGAAAGTACTTAATGACTTGAGTGAAAACACCTGGGGTCCGTTTTAATAAATATTTTAACGATAAATTTTTGCGTAGTCAAAAATTAAAGATGCTGCTTCAGCTGTAATTAAATATGGAATTTTGCAATGTCCCATCTAATTGGAATCGTCTTCTAAACACGATTTCAATGAAATATTGCAAGGCAGAATCTAACAATAAATGTAAACTCCAGGTACGATTTGTGAGTTTGAGTTACGATTAATTTTGTCGTAAGAACTTTAGTAAAACGGGCCCCAGTTGCTCTAAAAATGGTACCTAGATATTTGTATTCATGTACAATCTCAACCTCTGTTTGCATGTATTTGAATGCAATTTGTAGCTAAAGTTTAGTATCAACGTGAAACACTACTAGCATCGTGAAATCGATGATTGTTTACTCGGCGCTCCATTCATAGCTTTTCTTATCCCTCAACTGAATCGGGAAAAACGCTCTACAATGATTCAAAACGCTCCAAAACCTTATTCTATGTGCTCCAAAAATTTCCTGATTTCATTTAAATCGTGAAGACACGCATATCTATCTAAAGAACTGAAATATATGAGTGTAATGAAAAGAAGAACATCCAATTTCGCCAACTTTGTACAGGATGAACGAATTCTGCGATATTTATTACCTCCACTTAATAAAATATGCATAAAACGTTATATAAGTAGCTTCCTATGTCTTAAAGTACTAAACTGATGCTTAAAATTTCAATTACGTCCATGAAATCCCCATTTTTTTCTAGCTATTTTTATTTTCAATGTAGTTCTTGATCTTATATTTTAAAATTATTATGGAGCTTTTTAGAATGGTTTGAGTGAGTGTTTGGAATGAATGAATGAATGAATGAATGAATGAATGAATGAATGAATGAATGAATGAATGAATGAATGAATGAATGAATGAATGAATGAACAGAGCGCTGAGTTAACGATTTAGAATGGTTTTGATTGGGATGGATGTAGAATTTTTGAAATGCGACCTCTGGTTGATCTATGCTGCATCTAATCTCATTTTCAAATATTTATTTATAGAGTTCCCAGATGTTCCCTTTTAGCGTGACGGGTCACATTATTATTATTTAAATTTTCTTAACTGTACGTCTTTGCACCAATCCTTCCGTCCAATGTTTTCTCGTGGCACATGTCGTATTCTGGACCTCACATGTAAAACTTCTTAAGATAGTTCAAATGAAATATGCACAACTTACATACTATATATGAAAGTCTATGCTCACTATGACATAAAGTTCTGGTAAATGACGCTTACAATTTCAATTTCAAAGTAAAACAGCGATTTTTTCTATTTAAATTTATTTTGGATGTAGCTGTTGATTGTATGTTTTATTCATTTTGGGGCGATTTGAAGGAGTGTTTGGAATGAAAAAACGGAGCATTAAGTGAGTGATTTAGAATGGTTTTGATTGAGATAAATGTCAATTTTACGATGTAACTAACTGTAGCTGTCTGTGGCTGACCAGCTATTTCAATTTCTAATTATTTACTATCACGATGAAAGAGGATTGGTAGTTCTCAATGGGACTCTTCGCGTAAAAGTTCAATTATCAATTTAAGAAAGACAGTTGCCCTCTCTTTTCCCCCTTTATACATTTGCTTTGCGTCGAGAATATTGTGTTTTTTGTTAAACACAGATGGGACGAACTCCTCTGACAAGTTGTCCAAACATTTCTGGAATACTTCTTTCACCAACTCAGAATCCACCTCTGTGTCAGCTTCAGCTACATTCATGTGAACTGCAGGGCCATAAGTCGGGGTTTCTTCTCCGGCAATGATACCAACATTTTCTTTCTTCTCCGTGATATTGTAAACTTTCTCAATACCATACTGACTTATTCTTTTCTCAACTATTTCTAGAAATGCCATTTTCAAAATGTATGATGGTATAACCTCCTCTACTGTCATAGGTATAATCGGCTTATCATCATCTGACCTATTCGACTTATTCAACTCTGTTAGTTTTTTTTTGAAAAGTGAAAGGATTTCTTTGGTATAACTGTCTTCAAACTTAATTGAAGGGAGAAAATGAGATGATCGTAAAGCCTTACAAACAATGTATGCATTTCTTACTTCACTCTTCAATTTTCGAAAAATGGCAGTTTCGACAAGAGCCAGTGATGATCTCCAAAGTTCGAAGTCGGAAGCGGCCGTTGTCTTTGGGACAGCCATACAAATGATATTCTGTAATTCTGCGTCGAACAAAGCGGAGTCTTTATCCACCTTTGGAGGCCACGCTGGAACCCGTAGTGCAGGAACTAGGTCCACATCTATTATCATATTTTTGTACCGACTTCCGTTCCACACATATTTCAAAGATGGATGAAGAGTTACTTCTTTTGGAATGAGTCGAGGGTCATAGGGAAAGTTTTCGCTGAATATGACCCGCTCTATCAACTGGCTGAAAATCGTATTCATAACCCCACAACGTAAGGGGGAAAACATCATAATCTGTCTGAATTGTTCGGTTTGTTCACCATCCTTAAAGGTCACTTTGACATAGTCCGAAACGGGGACTTTAATATTATCAATATTGACAGAATCACTGTCAACATTTTTCGAAGAATCATCAGAAGTCAGGTAGTCACGTGTTCCAATCGATGTTCGGGAATGTTTGGTTTCATCCTTATTTCTAAACTTGAAATCACAATTCGAGCTAAATTTTTCTAAGCTGAACATAAAATCGAACTCGTCCGGAAAGTTTGTCTTTGTTCCTTCAGAGGAGCTCCCGGCATGTAACACAACACTCGAGAACCGATCATCAAGTTTGCCGATTTCCTTAGCCAAACACGTAATTTGGTTTTCGATAACGAGCTGAACGTCTTTTGCTTCATCATCAGCAATTCCTTTCCCGACTATTGGCGTGTTTAGAATCGTAGAATAATAGATTTGTAAATTTTCATCCGAACGTATGCAATTCTTGTTTTTGATTAAGGTTTCTGCCTCTTCGAGAGATAAGTCCTTTTTTTCAATGATTGAAGAAAACCTCTTGCATTTGATACTACTATGTGCTTCCTTCAGTACCGAAACTATCTCATCATTGCAATAAAGCTCTGCAAGTCCACATGGTGTTAACCCGCTCTCATCCTTGATACTCTTGTCGGCAGATTCTTCTATCAGACATTTAACAAGATTAACATTATCAGAAGTAGCAGCGGCATGCAGAGGGGTTCTACCTGAAGAATCAGTGCGATTAATATCCGCCCCGTATTTCAACAACTTCTTTACTGCCTGATTTAACCCCTTAGTACACGCGATATGTAAGGGACTTAGTCCACATTTGTCCTGATGATTAACATAAGCTCCGTGTTTCAGTAGAATTTTACAACTTTCGACATTGCCACTGTCAAGATAATCAAACAATGCCGTTCTTCCCCATTTATCCAAAGAATGTATATCCACTCTTTTACTAATCAAGAAACTTATGACGTCTTTGGTCGTGTTACTCATGACGCCCTCTGTTGACCTGGTATCAGATACAAAATATAAAGCTGTTTTACCAAGGTTATCTTTAAGACTCACGTCTGTCCCCTGCGTTGTAAGTGTCTTGATGCTTTGTAAATCCATATTCAATGTTGCAAGACAGAGTGGAGTCCTACCTCTATAATCTTTTAGGTTCGTTTTGTTTCCTTTGGGACATAGCAATGTAAGACACTCAACGTCAGCGGTCGTATTTTTTGCGAGGAATGAATGGATAGGACAATTTCCCTGGAAATCCTTGATGTCAAGTATGCATCCGTTACCAATCAACAATTTCAACAAATCTGCCGCAACCCTTGTGTTACTACAATAATGATGCAGAGGTGTTCGATTACCGAAATCGAGGACGTTTACGTTAGCCCCAGCTGTAATTAATCTGCGTACTATATCAAGACTTGGTTCGTCTGTATTCAAAACACAATGTAACGGCGACATTCCTTCCTCGTTACGTACATGTACATCGGCTTTGTTTTCAAGAAGAATTTTCACTAAGTCTGCATTTGACTGGTAGGCTGCTCTGTGTAATGGGGTGTCACCAAAATACGTCTTTGTGTTCACTTCACCTCCATGATTGATTAGAATAGATGCGATTTGTGCATCTCTGGCATAGTGTAGTGGAGTATTCCCAAAATCGGATTTAGAGGGACTTTGGCTAGCTCCGTATTCCAGCAAGGTATTAACAACATTTAGGTGGCTATTTTTAACTGCAATTGTAAGCGGTGAGTTTCCCGATTCATCCTCTTGATTTATTATATCCAAATTCTTCTTACATATCTCCTCAATGCGTTTATTATTGCCTTTTTCAGCTGCATAATGTATAGATGATTGAGGATTTTCGTTATTCTCATTTTCACCTTGCTGATATTGAACCAATTTGCGACCTACGATACTTAAGATATTCTCCGCCATTTTCGAATTAACACAAATTGACCAGTAAACCGCAAATTACGTTACTCCTCAGAATGATATCACGGATAGTGAAAACAGGCCTATAAACCCACAATTTCGGAAAATGCAGTGCAAGCTATGATACACAATAACCTTAAGTGTTTCTAAATTGATGCAGTGCAGTGCATGATAACCTAAATAACGAAATATATGGAACGCCTTTACTGCCTTGCTAAACGGGTTTTTGAGTCGTTCCGTGCAACCAACACATCAACGTGTCAAAAAGACATCGATGGCTCATTACGAAACAGTTGTAACTCCCTATATGCTTAAAGGGAGTTACAACCGTTTCGCGCTGGGCCATCGAAATTACATCATGTGGTTTAGTATAAACACTTTTTTACCATCTTTTCCCCCTATTACGTTTACATGATATATAGACGTAACGGCAAAAGTAAGCGGTCACAACTGTAACAAATGACGTAAAGTGGATGATTTTCAAGTAAACTACGGCGAAAAGCAACGAAAATAGCTTATATTTTGTCACTTATTTGTAGAATATATAATAAAATTAAATATAGTCAAAGCAAAATGTTTACACAATACAGAAATATGATTTATATCATCTTCAATAAACAATCAATTTGAGCAGTACGACGGAAACTATTGCAAGCATAACCCTATCCGAATTAAATAGGCATATTTTTTTCCAAACAAACAGCGTTGTTCAAACTTATTAAGGTCGAATGGATGGAAAATAAACCATCAAACAAGATTTCGTCTGGTTCTGTGAACGAAATATATTTTAGAAAATATAAAATAAGCTGACGTTGACCTGAAGTTCGAACGTCGAAAAGACGCAATGGAACAATTTTAAGACATTTCTATGTATATTTCCTTTAGTTGAACAGATAATGGTGAATGCTCTAATTCTTAATTCTTTGAGCTAAAGTAATCATGTAAATTTGAAAATTTTGGAGCCTCTCACGCAATAATTCTTCATGATATTACGATTTTAGTGAATCAATCTTTTTTGTTGTTGTTTTTTGTTGTTGTTGTCGTTTTTTTGTTTTTTAGTTACATCTAAAGGCGTCATTTCAGGTGTATATTTTTGGTTCTTTGGACGATTACACTTCTTTTCTCTTGTATTAATTAATATAAAACATATTATAATATTCGAATTCACGGAACTTTTATTTGATACCAAACACTATGTTTGGCCATGACTACACTTCCTTTGAACAAAATAAGTTAATGCATAGAAAAATCAACACAATATTTGAACTAAACCAAGTTTACTCTTCGCGTGATAACTCGATTTTACCCAAGTTCAAACATTTCTTTAACATAATGACACTACCTTTGGACATAATAAGCCCATGTTCTGACAAGTCAACATATTGTTTTGACAGAACCACATTTCCTTCTTATATAATAAGAACATGTTTGAATATAGCATTGCGTTTTTAGGCAAAACAATGCTTTCTTTTGACACACTTAAGTAATTCATTGACCAGTCAACGCTACGTTTTGACAAAATCACACTACAATTCGTTATGGTAACATACTACCTAGACAAGTCAACACGATATTTGGGCATGACTACACTTCCTTTTAACAAAATAAGATAAGACGTTGACAAATTAACGCAATATTTTAACAAAATCAATCTTACTCCTAAGTTGATGACTCGTTTTTTCACAAGAGAAAACACTGAGACACATTCTTTAGACATAATGAGCCCATGTTCTTACAAGTCAAAATATTGTTTTGACAGAACAACATTACCTTCTATCATAATAAGAACATTTTTGAATATAGCATTGTGTTATTTAGACATAACAATGGTTCCTTTTGACATACTAGAGTAATGCATTAACCAGTCAACGCTACGTTTTGACTTAATCACACTACAATTCGACATGATAACATACTGTATAGACAAGTCAACACGATATTTGGGCATGACCACACTTCCTTTGAACAAAATACGATAAAACTTAGACAAATTAACGCTATTTTTGAACATAATCAATTTTACTTTTTGAATAATAACTCGTTTTTACACAAGAAACCTTATTTCTTTAACATAATGACACTACATTTGGACATAATAAGCCCATGTTCTGACAAGTCAACATATTGTTTAGACAGAACAACATTACCCTCTAACATAAAAAGACCATGTTTGAATATACCATTGTGTTATTTGGACATAACAATGCTTCCTTTTGACATACTTAAGTAATGCATTAACCAGTCAACGCTACGTTTTGACTTAATCACACTACAATTCGACACGATAACATACTGTACAGACAAGTCAACACGATATTTGGGCATCACCACACTTCCTTTGAACAAAATAAGATACAACGTAGATAAATTAACGCATTATTGAACATAATCAATTTTACTATTTGCATAATAACTCCTTTTTACCCAAGTTAGCACATTTCTTGAACAGAATGACCTTCATTTGGACATAATAAGCCCATGTTCTTACAAGTCAACATATTGGTTTGACAGAACCACATTACATTTTACCATAATAAGACCATGTTTGAATATAGCATTGTGTTATCTGGACATAACAATGCTTCCTTTTGACATACAAAAGTAGTGCATTTGCAAGCCAACACAACATTTAGACGTAATTACACTACGTTTTCAAATAATAATGTAATTCTAAGACAAGTCAACACCATGCTTTGACTTAACGACACCACCATTTGACTCAATCAGATAATGTTAAGACAGGTCAGCACAAAATGTTGCCATAGTCAACGTACCTTTTGGGATGATAAGTTTTCGTATAGACAAGTCAATACTCATTTTGCATATAACCAGACTTCCTTTTGACATTATAGGATATAGTTCGGACAAATCAACATTACATTTGAGCATAATTACACTTGATTTAGACATTTTAATTTAGAAATTGGGCATATTAACACTACACTTAAAAACATATGACAGCTGTGGCGTGCCATAGTTTTCAATCTTACACCATTTTATCATCCTCAATGCAGGGCTGATATTTTTCCTATTGTGACCCGGTCGAAAAACAACAACAAACATATCCGCTGGGACCACAAATAAGTTAGGCCTAATCACCAGGGGTCTGTTTTGCTGAACGTCGTACTGTTATTTTGAGCTGTAGTCAAACATTATTGTTCCTTCTATAGTACTTACTAAATATGGAATTTTGCTATGCATCATTTCATTGGGATCGTATCGTATTCTAAAGACGATTCCAATGGCATATTGCAAGGCAGAATATAACTATGAATTAAAACATAGGCAGGATTTGTATTTTTTCGTAGTTTCGAAGTTTAAAGTAAAACGCACCCCCCCCCCCCCCCCCCCGATGCGTCATATATTTCATTGACGATAGAGTTTTATTGAATCGAGTTTTATGCTTTCAGTTATATCGCGGCGGCCGGAGCACATAACAATGGATTCCTCGAATTTTTCACACTGGCTTTACTATTACATCCTTTCCTTTATATTTTAAATTTCGTTATTTTTGAATGACATGAACGATAGTATATTACCTATGTATCAAAAATTCGTTCATGCCATTTATTAAATTACATTCTAAAATAATTCCGTTGCCATTCACTCTGTCAATTTCACGATGCTCATCACTGTATCTTTTCTCGCGAAATCTTTATCGTGCGAGCGTCCCCTCGCAATTTCTACATTGTACTCTTAGTTAATTGTGGAAAGTTCAAATCGCTATGGTCGTAATGTTATTCCGTAGATAAGTGCACGTCCTTGGGATAATCAGTTTGTTTACGTGAATGCAAGTATGCACTTGAATCTGGTTTCATATCGCTCATTTTGATAAAATCGGTCAGAAAAATACGTCTAGATTGACACTTATAAGATCTTGGGGCCCAGTTTACTAAACATCTTACGATATTTTTTTTTTTTTTTTTTTTTTTTTTGCTTAAGTTAAAAATTAAAGCTTCTTCTATCGTAATAACTAAATATGGAATTCTGACATGCATCATTTCATAGGAATTGTCTTCTAAAGACGATTCCAATGTGATATTGCAAGGCAGAATCTATCATTGAATGAAAACACCATACTCGACTTTTGATTTTGACTTGCGATTTATTTTGTCGTAAGATGGTTGGTAAAACGGGCCCCTGGTGTCAAAATAGCGTTATATTCCTCACCTTGTCTATCTAATTACAATATAACAAAGAGAGATATTGGGAAATCGACAGTCATCTAGATCGCAACCTTTCCGAAACACATGTTCAAAGCTCCGCTTATTCATTCGAAACACTCCCTCACGTCCTTCTAAAACGCTCCAAAATTGTTAAAAAAAATCGAAATTGTTCAATTTTTTCTGTTTATTAAATTCTAATAAGTCATTCTTCGATCGATTAAAACGTGTCTGTTTGGACTGTGATGACACATAAAGAATATAGAACATGTAAGTAGATTTATAAAGTGAGGAAATAAAATATCGATGAATTGGACGAAACTTGAGCTGTTCTATTACCCCCCCCCCCTCCTCCCTTGTACTACACTCAAAATCCACTCATCACACTTGTTGAATGTCATTTTGAAATCATTCTAAACCCATTTACAATGTCTTTTCGCGATGTTCTGAACGGTGTATGTAAAGATTAAAATTTTGTGATCTGTCACGCGAAAAGGGACCATTTGGATAGTGCGTAGTGTTGTCCCTAGTCAAACAGCGCGGCCTGCGAAGACAAACTTTAGTCGGAACTTTTCGCTCTTTACTAATTTTGTGAATCTAGATTAATCAGTCCACTTTTTTGAAATGCGACATCTGGTTGGCCTGGTCTAGAACCAATCTCTTTTTCAAATATTTATTTAACCTTTTACTGTTTAATCCCTGCTTTTTACGTGCCTGTGATTTTATGATCGAGAAAACATTGTGAAAAAAGAAGAAATTGCTTCTGACAAGCAATTTCTTCTTTTTCCACACTATTTTCTACCCTACTGAATGGTTATTTTTGAAATTAAATCCACTTTAAATTTTCGTCTGCAAAACCTTTGAATTTGGACAGGTCTAAAATTTTGTAAAACAGGAAAGTGTTAACGACGTTCTGAAATGGTCCCTTTTTGCGTGACGGGTCACAGTTTCTTTTTAACTTTGGCAACGTTTGTCGATCCCAGTAAGTTCAGCTGATAGCACGCCTAGCCCTCTATTCCTGGATCGTGAGTTAGAGCGCCGGGTACTTTCATCCGACATTTGACATATACCATGGCTCTTCATATTTTCACGGTACAGACTAGTCAATAATGAGTGGGATTTAAATAATAAAAAAATCAAGATCAAAATATTATGCATAACAAGCATGTTCTTAATTTGTCGTTCAACAAAATTTTAGGGGTCTTGCTGGAAAAATATTAATTGAAAATGCTTCTAGGTGGTAACCACCGTCATGAGCCCAAAATTGAGTCAGAACGTCATATTTCCAAGATAAGGGTTCATTGGATTTTCGAGTTATTTTACATTCCTTGATGTTTTTTAGCCCTATATCGGTCAAAGTTGCATCGTGTTTACGATTTTAAAACAAAAAAATGGAGGTAATTTGGAAGGGGGTTACTGAATGATGGAACATGATGCCGATTTTGAGTGCATTGAATTTTTTATTAATATCATATCAAGAATTGTTGATCTTCTATTTTTGGTAGATACGTGTATTGATTGATTGAATGGGGTTTTACGCCGCTTTCAACATTATTTCAGTTATATCGCGGCGGCCGGAGCACCTAACAATGGATTCCTGGTATTTCTCACGCCAGTACTACCATTACATCCTTTCCTAGCCTCCGACTGCTATTTCACATAGGTTTACGATTATCTACCCATTGGTGAAAGACAAACGTCGGAAAGGATATTTGCCGCCACCGGGGATCGAACCCACGACTTCCAGATTGGAAGTCTTATGCCTAACCAACTGCGCTATGGTGGCGGCTAGATACGTGTAGGGTTTGTTCACAAAATGTCATCAATTCTCAGCCAACAGAGCAAGTGTTACAGTTAACAACATCGTGAAATTGACAAAGTGAATGATTTTGGAATGATTTAGGAATGAAATTGAATGAGTGTGTGGATCGAGTTTTGAGTGAATTTAATGGTAGGTAATCAATATCGCAAATTTTATTCATCCAGAACAAATTTGCGATATATGATTACCTCCCTTTAATTAAAAAAATGCATACAAGTTCCATAAATAGATTACTATTTCTTCAAGAACCTATTAGGCGCTTACGATTTGAATTATATCAGTAAAATCGCGATTTTTCTCTATCAAAATCTATTTTGAATGTCATTGTTGATTCTTTATTTTTCAATGATTTTGGCGTTTTTGAATGGTTTGAGTGAGTGTTTGAAATGAACGGTTGGAGCGCTGAGTGAGTGATTTAGAATGTCTTTTATTGAGGCGAATGTCAATTTCACGATGTACCTAACTGCACGTAAAAATTCGATTGCCGCGAAAATATGACGTCCGCGAAAACACAGAGGTGAAGTATAGAGGATATTGAATGGGTAGTCATTGAATACCGAATTTATAAAACCAGACATCTTAAACAGATAAAACGAAGCCTCGCCGAGTTTTTATCTCTTTTAGATGACGGGTTTTATAAATTCGGTATTTGATGAGCACAATATTGATATTCTATTTATAATATAACCTTATTTCTGTGATACACTCAGGGAATTACGATATTTATCGAAGTTATTCCGCGATAAATATAACGCCGTTTGCGAAATGACGTCAGAAAATCTATTATGACGTCATTACACAACGAAAATGTAACGCTGATATCGATATTTAGCTCATTTGCATGGTTATTCCACTCGCGTTATAACACCTGTGTAATATCAAAAATATTCAACTCAAAATATTTCACTCTCGCGACGAAAGTCAAATTATAAAACATCATTGTGGTATGAGTCGTTTCTCCCCCATCTTTGGGCGCATGGTAACGTAGACCTTAGGTCTTTACGCATTAATGATGAGACGGACACTTCCCTACTGACGAGTCACATTTCCCTTGGACCAATTTAGTTCTGGCCCGAGCGGCTACTGGTCCGGCAGAACCAGAGCATGACCTTTCAATAGCGTCTGTACAAAATTTTATTGCTGAAAGTTGTAGATATAGTCATCTAGATAAAAAATCCAGTTGATGCCACGCTGGCATCATTGGGCAATCGGAGATGGCTGCCAAAATCCAAAATGGCTGCCAAAATAAGTTCCTTTTCCATAATGTTATTCTAAATGATTAGAAAATTACTCAAAATGATCAAAATGGTATCGAAATTGCAGGAGGGTAGGACTTTAGACATTTTCTTGGTTGAGTTACGAAATAGAAATATAATATGGCCGCCAAAATTTAAGATTACAGCCTAAGATTATGATTTTCTACTATGCTTTTCCTATGTGGTAGAGATATAATTTAAAATGTATCTAAATTTCAGGAAACTCAAACTCAGAATGTTTTCATAATTATATCATGCAGTGGAATTAAGATAAAGCCGCCATAATACAAGATGGCTGCCAAAGTTAGTAATGTTCTATAATGATTGTTACATATGTAGTCGAGTGATAATTCCAAATGCTACAAAATTATAATCAAAATTACACAAATGTCATACTTAAGACATAAATATTTCATAAAAAAAGATGTTTAAAGATGAGCATGAATCATATATAATATGGCCGCCAAATGGGTGAAAGGGAATGTGATTCAAACAGGGTGGATAAGAGATGAGTTTGGAGAGATGTGATTCAAAATCAGAGTTAATCCATTTAATCACAATAAGTCCGAACCTTTCTTACATATTAAGGTTTACCATCAAAAATTGTGTAATCGAACATAAAGCCATATGAGACACATTTATATAAAATTATGTTTGCTATCTATGATCACTTGCTAGATTATCAACTTAAAACGGCGCGGGTATTGCGCATATTTCAATTAATGTGAGTTCATTTTCATGACTATTAATTTCATAATGTTTGAAAAGTTCAGAATAAGCTAAACATTAAGTTTGTTGTATCAGTTCAATACAATCTAGTCGCATTAGCGCACTGGAAGTAACCTAACCAAATACACTGGTATACATGCAAAAAATAGGTTTAGTGTTTATTTTACAAAAAAAACCCGATAGAGATGGAAATTAATGAAATGCAGTCAAAAAAGTTATTTGATCACTATTTAATGTCACAGGGTGGTGGGCTTTTCTGTTCAGTCACCGACATTCGTCAACATCCTTTCAGATACCGCTGTGCCGATCGAGCTAAATTTTATAAGGGTGTACCTTTGATGAAGTTCTGCGGAAATTGAAAAAACAATTAAGTTCGATCCGTGTGGCAGGATAAAGACGGGGCCTCAGTTTGGCCAGCTATCTATATGGTAGTACTTTTAAAAAACTATCACCGCTCCATCCATTCTCTCCGGTGCATATGATGTATGCTGGTATATGAACCAGAACAACTATGGAATGCATTACAAGCTATCTTTTGGGTTAATCCTTCTTCTGGGTGTAAATTGTTTCGTCAGTTTAATATTAAAACCAATAAAACAGCTAGAGCTTCCTTAAACAATCATGTGATACCTTCCATTGAATAATACAGGGTACCATTTTGAGGTCTTGAATAAAATCCACGTTTGCATGAACACAAGGCCGACAATGCACATATCTGGATGAAGCAATTTTCAATTTTGTGAGACATTTTCGATAAAATGTGGAAAGACAATATATTCTTAGTTCAAAAACAAAAAGCACTTTTTTCTTTTCTATTTTTTTATTTCCCTAGATTTTTACAAAGTTTAAAGAAATATAGTGAGTAATATTGACAATTAAATTAAGATGAAATTCGTCGAATTCCGACATAAAATCAGATTTCGCTAAAAATAATTGCATACAGACAGCTGGGTCATATTGTTTGGGGATTTTCCTTCATAACAGCTTCTCCTCCGAGAAGATTTATGTGTTTATATGACATTGTAGAGTTTGACTACCGGACTCCCAAATCCATTTACAAAATGAAGCTTGAATTACTACACAGATAAGAATGCGTCAACGTTAGTAATTGCTACGTTGAGTGCAATGTCATTCTAGAGAATCTCATGTTGCTAAAAAGGTACATGATTAATTGGGGTGTCTTCGATTTCTATTCCAACATATACTTATTTAAGTTTGTTGAAGCTTTTGATCAATCGTGGTACTACGTTGTTTATCCACGTAAATTGTATATTCACGCTGTACATTATGTGCACTTGTAATAAAGATGTAATTTTATAATTTGGCATCCGCAATAATTCAGCTGTATGCAAATTCAGATCAAATATTCATCTTCTGTGCGCGATAAACACAAAACGCACATGACCAAAGATTTCAGCCGAGCCGAAATGTTTTGTGAATGTATTCTCCAAAGATCCTTTGGTAATACCGTCGAGATTAATTTTACTAAAATTTATGACGGTAAATGGCGATTTTTTTCGAAATTTAAAAGTGTACACTTTCTTTTGGAACTAGTTATATCAATCAACAAGATAATATAATGATTATCATAATGAAATTGACTACAAACGCTGTTTTATCTGGTGTATTTATACTTAAAGGAAATCCGTTCCTTGAAATATTCAAACTAAGAAAGAAAATATAAAGAATTTAGTTATATGAGCTTTTTATGTAATGAACTTTAATAGTGTTAACCGAGGTTTCCTATTGATTTTCATTAGGAAACTTAGGTCAACATTGTGAAAATTCTTGAGTGTCGAAATGTGGTGGAACTATGACGGTTCCACTTTATTTCATCTAATCAATTGCTTTAATTTAAACTACGATCTTTAATGTTAATGTGGCTTCACAGACTGATCTGAGACGTTGAAATCAACACCAGACAATAAAACCATAGAAGAAAAAAAAACAACGATGAAACGTTGGTCGTTTTGATTTCGAAACGTTTAAGAACGAGTTTGGTGTATTTTTGAGCGATTGACATGCACTCAATCGAGCTCTAAGTGAAGGGTTTTGGTCGAGGTGAATCTGAATTTCAGGATGTTGCAAACTGTAATAATAATCATGAAAGGACCAAATCAATGTTATCGGTTATACTACTCAAAGTCTGCTAAGCACCAAACTTTTTCGCTGTCCTACAGGCGCTGATTTAAAAAAAAACATTCGTGCTCGTCTTTAAAATTGTACAATAATGTATTGACAAAAATCTAATGTATACATTACCAAATGTGACGCGCAATTTTCTCGCGAGATTCGTGCAAAATGAGGAATCCCGGTTTCTTACCTGTCCTTTCTCATTTTCTACATGTGCAGGTTTCGTGTAGATGCTTAATTTCTGTTTTTCAGTACTTTATTGACTTTTAAGTCGTTAATCATGGCTAATCAAAATGTCAGAGGAAATTTATCTTTCGAACAATTTTGGCGTGCTGTAGGTATGGTGGAGCAAGGGGCTTCCCGCCGTAATGTTGGTATGGTACTGGGGCTACAGCATACTGTTGTAACCAGAGCTTGGGCACGATACCAACAGTATGGTACACCTGTAAGGGAAAATGGTGGGGGTAGGAGTAGAGCTACCTCCGTGGCAGAAGACCTTTTTTTTTAATTTTGGTAATTCAAGCCCGAAGGAACAGGTTTGCTACGGCAACGCAGCTACGTTCCGCCTTCAAACACCTCGGGAGTTCGAGTTTCGACTCAAACCATTCGAACAGGGCTGCCTGAAGATAACCTGAGGTCAAAAAGACCATGTATTCGTATTCCGCTGTCCCGAGTCCATTGTCGGCGTCGGTTAACATGGGCATTGGACCACGTTGGCTGGCGCATAAGACGCTGGCGCCCCGTGCTATTCACGGAGGAGTCTAAGTATTGCCTGGACTACACTGATAGGTGGGCTAGGGTGTGGAGAAGGCCGGGGGAAAGGTTTCATGCAGCAAACATTGCTGAGGACGATCGTTATGGGGTTGGGTCCATCATGGTTTGGGATGGCATCAGCTGGGATTGGCGGACTGATCTTGTTATTTTAGAAAGAGGTACTCTTACAGCTCGTAGGTACATTGATGAAATCCTCAATACCCACGTAAGATTTTACGCTTGTGCATTTGGGGGTGGATTCATTTTAATGGATGATAATGCCCGTCCATACACGGCCCGTATAGTCTAAGAGTATCGCCAAGAAGAGGGCTTTTCATGTCTTGACTGGCCGGCTCGCTCACCGGACCTAAATCCGATATAGTATATGTAGAATGAGCTACAGATCCGAGTTTCGGCTCGCCAGGTCCAGTCAAAGACACTCCAGGAGCTCGGCCAGATCCTTGGGGAAGAAAGGTCTGTTTTTCCCCAAAGTGTAATCAAGAACTTAATCAGGAGTATGTAGAGGTGCTGTCAAGCTGTTATTGACAGTGCCGGCTCTCATATTCGTTATTGAACGAAATGTAATTGAAAGAACACCCTTTTCGTCAACTTCGAATTTTTGCAATTTTCAAGAGAACAGACCAATTTCTAGGGTCTCCCTGTTTGGTCTACATATAAAGTCTTTTAATCATTATAAAGCTTTATTTTCTTCCTAAAATTTGATGAACTGATAACAATCGACCATTTTCAAACGTTCTTAGAATCAAATTTTTTCCTGAAATTATAGAATGAAAAAGTTTTGGTGTTTAGCTTACACACCATAGAACCGGTTGTATCAGACACCGTCCTGTTATCACGAACACAATTGAGTAATTGCCGCAGACTGACAGTGGGTATTTATTGACAATTATTTAGAGTGTTCATTTCCAAACCATATCGAAGATATTGGTAAAAGGCATAATAAACTTCGTTCATATGAAGTTTTAAATGCCTCTCACGATTGCCTTTCTCCAGTTGGTAGTTTAATTTTTAGCGGTAATTTCACTTTCTCGGAACGATAACTACTTTTCTATGCAGTTCTTTGGAAAATGAAGCAAACGATTTTTATCTCCGTTCACTACCCCACCTCTATGTAAAATTTTATGAAATAAATTCCCGTAACATAAAAAGTTTCCATGTCTCAGATCGTCAAGTGAGAAAAAAGTAGTGTATTCGAACACCGTAACGTATGGGAGGTGGTTGACTCCGGACACCGTTACTAACGTAACGGTGTTCTAAAACATTATTTTTTCTCGCTAGACGACTTTAAACTTTTATAGTGTTTCTGTTGAAGCGTTTTATCGCATGAAATTTCACAAAATGGTAGGATAGTAAATGTAAAATAAAATCGTGTATTTGTCTTTCCTCAGAATTACGTAGAAAAGTAGATATTGTTCGTAGAAAGCGAACTTACCGCAAAAATGCAACTACGAGGCGTTTTCTGAAGAAAAGCCATCGTGTCTTGTTTTAAAATTGCATCTGAACCAAGTTTATTATTACTTTTACCAACAACTTCGAGGTGAATCGGAAAGGAATTCTCTAAGACTGGTAAATAACTGTCAATAGATACCCACTGCCACTCAGTTGCAATAACTCAATTGTGTTCGGTATAACCGGATGGTGTCCGATACAACCGGTTTTATGGTGTGGCTTACTTTGAGTACTACACTACCCCAATGTTCTAACTACACCGATCGGAAATTTCTATATTACCTCTATAGAAATAGGACCAGATTGTTAAAATTGTATGAAATATATAGGATAACCACTTTTTCAAGATGACGTTTACTGAATTTTCCAAAGCTCACAGATTCCTAGCAGTTTAAAGCACGTTAATTACCAAGGGGTCGAAAGAAAAAATAACAAACCAACAGTGTCATGTTCGAACTTCGTGTATTCAATTTAAATTTTGACAACAGTGTGTCCGATAGGGTGTAAAGTTATGAAGCAGCCACTAAGTGGTCGAATTTGAACCTTTTCCTGATAACCAAACGTTTTTCACGACAAGCCCCTTTGAATATTTCAGTTACCCCACCCACCCTCATTTACCAGAGCGCTTTTCAATCTATTGCTTTTAAAATGTTAAGCGGTATATTTACTGTATACAGCCATATTGCAGGCGTGTTGAGCACCTAATTATGAGTTCCTAGCATTCCTAAACCTAGTACAACAACAAAACACTATCCTATCCTTCAGCGTCTTGATCAACCTAGAACACTGTTTGCCTATGAGCGAGAGGCAAATGAACATTTAAATCGCCTTAAAGTATGAGGCACCCAGTCGAGTCAAGCTGCTGACATCGTAATTCGCAGGCTAACGCTCTACCGATGGCTGTACGTCAGTTGTCTGCACTGGATTTCAAGAGAGTCAAGATCTCGGAATTGTCATGGCTTTGAGAAAACCATCGCGTTGTGAACGTGAGCAGAAGTTTCTTCGATATCCACTCTATGTACGTTGCTAAATATAACCTTATTACCTTAACAGAACCTTTTCGACTGGCGACCCATAAGCAAGAGGAGCAACCTCGGACCCGATCGAAAGTCTTTTTTCTGTCTTCTATTGATATCTGAACAATTTTTATTTGTTTTTTCGGACTCTTAATCGACTGGCTACACATTGGTTATTTAACTTTACTACTGAAACAACAACTCAGGATGCACGTGAGCCATTGCTGTTTTCAAGCTCCTCTGTGTTAACAAGCAACGAGAACACGTCGACACGCTACAATTAGCAATAACCAAAAGTCATTAATGTGGGAGGGCCTTAGTAAAAGTTTTAATGAAATCGGGTGATGTATGTGAGAATAGTCCAGATCTAAAAACGGTGTAGTTAGAACATTGGCCAAGTGTAGTAGTATACATATTAATTGCATGCGATAATGTTAACATTTACACGGTTGTATCGATATTTTCTATAGGAAGTGCAGGTAACTAGTCGCGAATGTAATCTCCCTGTACAGAACATGATATATTATCCATGATCAATGCCCTTGCAGGGCGGAGCTTAAGTAACGGGTCGTTATACTGAAGGTTAAGGGAAATCAGCTTTTATCTAAAATAATCTACTTCTAAAGAGAGTCGACATAAATAACTCGAGACCGTAAATCGTAGATAGGTATAACCAAATCCTCATAACTTCAGCTTTATCCAGCTGAAGTTACGAGGCCTTGGAAACCAAACGATGAAATGTGTTCACTCTCTCAAAGCACGAGAATCCTTTAGGTTTTAGGATACAGTTATTTGCACGCGTTAGCGATGATTACCGACTAAAATTTGAAAGAACCCAAAGTATTGAAACTCGCTAAATTACGTCACGATAAAGCCCCGCCCTGCCAGTTCATTAATTACGCAGAATACCATAATTCAAATACCGTGACGTTGTAAATGACTGCGATGGTTCAGTGGATACGCATGCTAGACTATTGACTAATTGTTACCAAAAACACGCTCACGGTACGTATCCTGTCAGCACCAGATTTTGTTATTGTTGTTAATTCCGAGGAAATTAAGTTTTTTACATCATCAAATACGTGTATACGCAGATAAATTTCTTTTCTATGTGTTTCTTAATTTTTTAGATATGTATCATATGATTAAATATACAGAATAATACCGTTCGGAGAAAGCTGTATCGATTCTATGCGACAAAATATCGAATTATGAAACAATTGCATTTGTCTACATTTGCTTTGGCTATTAAATTCCATTTATAAACTTGAAATCTTTTATTTTTTTTAATCTTCGAATAGTCAAATCGCAGTTTCAGCCTATTTCTAAGCTAGGCTTTATATTCATCCCAACGATGAAGTAAATAAAGCAATATATCTTTTCAATCCAAAGAACACAAATAGTGCAGACCATTGAGGCATTTTCAAAATTAGCACAACATTAAACATAATTTAAAAAAAAGATATACGATTAAATGTATAAATAGAAAAAAGATATTTTTAATGTCGCAATGAAGGATCGAACTCAGTCCGTTTAGTTAATATTCTGTCGTCCTTATCCACTCGACTACGCCACTCAGATAAACTACTGCAAGTTTGTCTTTGTTTTTTCAGTATAATAAAGACGGCCTTATAGACATGTGCGAAGGAAAACGGAAACCCGAAAAGGAAACCCGATAACGGAATAAAAGGGGTCGTATCAAAATTAACGAAACACCATACTAACATAATTGAAGAAATCTCGTTTATATACATCTTCAGGAGTCAAGGGGTATCGAATTGATAGCTTCTTTTCGAATAAGATAAGATAAAAAAACGTTCGTAACCCTTGGCTCGACAAGATGGTCTATATATTGATCCCGAACTAATATTTTGGATCAAGAAGGTTAATTGATGTCCGCCTCCCTATCTCTTCGTAAATTTTGTTTCTTCTTTTGTCTCTTCAATTTGTCTTATTTACCCTTTAACAAATTACGTACATGAGTATTCAAGTTATAGGGCCTACGGCTTATGCTGCCGGATTTCTTCGACTTGAAAAGCAAAATACAATGACGATATCATACGTAGACATACATTATGTCGACCTTAAGGAACTTGTTGTTGAATGTGGTTTTATGTCGCTTACAACATTTTTTCTGTTATATCGCGGCGGCTAGAACGCCTAACAAGGAATCCTGGTATTTCACACACAAGTCCTACCTTCACATCATTTCCTAGCCTCAAGCTGCTACCACACATAAGTCTACGATTATTGACCGATTGGTGGAAGACAAATAGTCGGAAAGAATGAGTGCTACCGTCGGGGATCGAACCCTGGATCTCTAGATTGATAGTCCGACGTGCTACCAACTGCGCTATGACGGCGGTCTTCACAGAAACTAACGGTACGTTTAACCAATCCTCTAAACTTTTAAAGCATAGTTTACATTATGTGCTAACCATTCACTTAACATTGAACTAGGCAGACGAACAGGGATTAATCTGAACCTACGATTATGCACATTCTGTATTCTGGATTCTGGATTCTCGGCGTATAAGACAAACTTGTTTCTTTATTTATCATTTTTATTATATTTGTAATACATCATCATTTACTTGCGCAATTTTTAAGCCTAGCTTATTACCACTTCATACCATGATAAGAAGCTCCCAACAGGGGATTCACGGCGTATAAGACAGACTGGTTTTCAACCTATATATTTTCCTATCATGTCATTATAATCATTTTTATTTTATATTATTGCATATGTGTAAAAATTTATTGGATATTCAACTTAACATAGTGTACATAGTTAACCAGCTGCTTCAGTCAGTCTGGTAAATCATATCGGTAAAGTAGGGACAAATTTTTCAAACCTTTTTTAATATTATATACATGGATGTGTATGTGTTCACAAAATCGTGCGGTGTTTGCACGGATTCATAAAGCTGTCGCAAATACCATAAGGGTGCCCATGTGGCGATCGCAAGGTAATCGTGCGACCCCCGTTTTGTCAAGTTTTACACTGTACCCGCGCGGGGACCGTAGGATGATCCGTTCAAGGCATGTTTGCAAAACATCGCAAGGTGGCCGTGCGATGTCCGTACGGACAATCTATGGCACCCGTAAAACCGTGTGATGATCGCACGGACACTGTATGTCGCCACACGGGCACTGTAAGATATAGGTCAAGTTGGTAAGACAGTTCTCCTTGGCAATAAGTTTATGAGTTAAGTTGAGTAGCAATAGTCGAACATAAACAGATCTAGGCTATTCAAAATTTTAGACGTAATGTAACGTAATTTGTACTAAGAAGATGTGGGAGCGTTAGGGGTTTTGTCGGAGACAGATTTCAAGATATAAACCTTTACGTTTTCACACTAAATTACTACAGAATTATGCTAAACCATCTTTACAATGCTTTAAAAAGGGCCAAATCCCGGTTTTTGTTTATTTCGTACATTTTGATACGTTCCCCAAACTTTAACCGTTTTCGGTCTCGGTTTCCGTTTTCAAACTTACTTCGCACATGTCTATTGAGACGAACAATGTTTTAATAACATTGATTGATCCGGTGTTTATGTACACTATCGTGGTTATCGCATGAGCTTAATACGTGTTGCTTAATTTTTCTCTTAAAACCGTTTGTAAAATTTGTTTTCGTTATTTCAGTGTATCCGAAAAATGCTCACTCGGGGACTTTCTCGCTGATGATTCGAAACATTTTATCATTTCATCAAATTATCATATAGCTCGAGCTTTCTTCTAAATTTGACTGAAATCGTATGATCTTAAAATATGTATACATCTATTGTTATAGGAAGTAACTAAGGTTCATATTTTCATCAGAACTTCTAACGGTGTTATTTCCCTTTATTTTTCCTTCATTAATTTCACTCTACAGTTAACAACATCGTGAAATTGACAAGATGAATGATTTGGGATTGATTAAGGAATGAAATTGAATGAGTGTGTTGAGCGAGTTTTGAGTGAATTTAATGGGAGGTAATCCTATATCGTAAATTTTGTTCAGGGTGAACAAAATTTGCGATATTGATTACCTCCCTTTGATGAAAAATACATTCAAATTTATAAATGGCTTCCTATTTCTTCAAAAACCTATGAGACGCTAATAATTTGAATTATGTTAGTGAAATCGTGATTTTGCCCCATCAAAATTTATTTTGAATGACGTTGGTTATTGTTTATTTTTCTATGGGTTTGAGCGTTTTTGAATATTTTGAGTGAGTGTTTGGAATGAATGGAGCACCGAGTGAGCGATTTAGAATGGTTTTGATTGAGGTGAATGTCAATTTCACGATGTAACTAACTGTACATCGTCGTTGAAAGATGTTAACATTCTGTTACACTTTTGAAAGGGTGAAACAATTCCGACGTGCATAATGACTTGACGATACAGTTAGTTACATCGTGAAATTGATATTCATCTAAATAAAAACCATTCTAATTCGCTCACACAGTGCTCCGTTTATTCATTCGAAACACTCACTCAAAACATTCAACCCCCCCCCCCCCCAAAAAAAAAAAAAAAAAAAAAAAACTAGAAAAGCCAAGATCAACAACAACATTCAAAATAAACATTGCTAGAAAACAATCGCGATTTTAATGACATAATTGAAGTTATAAGCGTCTGATTGTTACTTGAAGAAATAGGAAGTTATTCATAGAACTTGAATTCATATGTCATTAGAAGGGGGTAAAAGTATCGCTAATTTTGTTTATTAGAACAAAATTAGCAATATTGGATTACCTTCCTTTAATTAACCCAAAACTCACTCATCATACTTTTCCATTTTAATTCCAAAATCACTCCAAAAGCATTCATCTTGTCAAATTCACAATGCTAAACACATGATCCTGTTTTGGACCATAAATTCTAGGATCGAGTTTCATTGTGTTCGATAGAGTGTAAACCCAAAACTTGGTATCTAGTGAATGCGTATATTTAAAGTGTGTCATGTGAAAATGATGTTTCGGTCGTTTGAGAAGTAAGATAAAACACTATAGGAGATTACAGCGATCAGCTTAAGAACTTAAATGGTATAAGTTTATTGATTCATCGTATGTAGGCGGCCAAAACCTTTGGAGTTACGAGGTTCTACCACAGGCAATTGTATTGTTATCCAATTTTCGTCCTACAGTTTTTTTTCTTTTTTTAATGGGGTTTTACGACACTTTCAACAACCTTTCAGTTATATTTCGCCGGCTGGAGCATCTAACAATGGATTCCTGCACATTATTTCCTAGCCTCCAGCTACTATCCTACATAGGTCTACGATCCATTGGTAGTATACGAATAGTCGGAAACAATGAGTGCCGCCGCCGAGGACACTTGACACACACTTGATTACCTCCCTTCAATTTCACACAAAATCCTTCATCGCACTCTTGCAATGTCATTCCAAAACCATTGACCTTGTCAATTTCATGGTGTAGTTAACTGTATCAACATTTCTTCAGGGTCGAGCCCGAACAAGCTGCTGTACAGTTTTTGTGCACATTCAAGTTTCTGGATGCTTTGCAACATGGCTGCGTGCGAGACGGGGATAAAACAAATAAAGTGACTCACAATCGACGAATGAATGGACCGCTGGCTCCGCCCCTTGTCATCCGTCACAACACAACCCTCAAATATGTATACATTATTTATCTTCAAAAATATATACACAAAGAAAAAAGGATATTGCAATATCTTAGTTATGTAAAAAAAAACAAGATTACGTTCAATTAAGGCAGAATATGAACCCCGTCGAATATTTATTGGACATTCTTGATCGCTAAGTATGTTAACAGCTATATCCTATTGAAAAACTGGCTCAGTTGTTCAGTTATATGACTATCCCCACCAAAATCAGAGGGCTTACCATGACAAATTGATGCATGTAATTTCAAGTGATTACAGGACTATAAAATATCCATTATCAATCAGTAGGCGTGGCAATAAAATCTGGACTGACCAGTTATCTTGTATAATACCTCTGTTTCTACAGTTCTACATGTCTAGTAATAGTCATAAACAGCAGTTTACATATGATTCTGGCCAGCGTTTTGCTTTTAAAAATTACTAACTTTTGAAATTTTTGTTATATAATAGTAGGTTTTGATGATCCAATTTTATTTCACAGTTTTCACATGGGAAATTATTATAATAATAATAATAAAGTCTTTTAATTAACGAGGCTACACAGTTGGGTAAACCATGTCTTCCCTGTCTTCCCAAGTAGGCAGACTTCAAAATACGGTATGGAACATAGAAATGTAAAGAATTCTATCATTTTTAACTAAAAATTATATTTCTTCTCATTTGAAGTTCTTATTTTATTTAGTAGTTTTAAGACCTTCAACAGCATTTAACAATGAGAAAATGGTAATAGCAATACCGGGTTCTTGAGTCAGTTAAACTAAAACAAGTTGTTGGTGCTATAATACAATACAATACAGTCTTTATTTGTGTAAAGGCCACCGGCCCATGCAAAGGTACAAACATCACGAGTTGCATTTTACATTGAGAAATACATCAATATCAATATCATATGCATTTCCATTTACAAATTCGTTCATTTACATACGAAAATGTTTATGCGCATATATATATGTATGAAAAACTCATATGAGAAATTACGTTTCGAGACATATAACAGTTTTATAACTACATATCTGACTAGATTGCAATCCTTTCATTTTATTTCTAGTCAATTTTCAGAGTGAATGACTTCAGCCTTTCTCACAATGTTCGAGGAATATTTGAATTCAGTGCTTTGGCAGACAGTATGGACTACGATCAGCCTTCAATGCAATGCAGTCGGATCTCAGTTTACACATGTTGAGTGCGAAAAAATATTTTTTGGAGAAAACTTGAGTCAGTTTGGTTAAAAATGTCATAAAGATTTATTTTCGTTTGAAACAAAAGTTAAATTCAGCAAGACAAAGGTAAAAATGATTAACTTGATTCTGAAAATTCAGCCGTCTGTTTAAGTGAAGGGCTTTGACTAAAACAAGCCTTAATCACCACATAAGTCTGTATATTTATTAAAAGTATCCAAATAGTGCAGCGGATTAGTGGCCAAATTTGAGGAAATACTTCAGCTGGTGATACAAGCATGAAATTCTTCAAACCTCATAGATCAATATTCAAGGTGAGCTATTGTGATGGGCTGCTGTGCGGTGTCCATCGTCCGACATCCATTGTCTATCGTCAAACTTTACCTTGTGTGCACTCTAGAGGCCACATTTTTGGCCCAAATATCTTGAAACTTGGTCAGAGTGTTTGTGTCCATCAAATCTCGGTCAAGTTTGAAATTGGGTTAAGTGGGGTCAAAAATGGGGTGAAGGGGTCTTTTAGAAAAACCTGGTGTGCACACTAGAGGCCACATTTTTCGAAGAGCGGCCACCTGAAATTTATCTATTTTCAAGATGGCCGCTCCAAAACAAATTGTCCGACAATGGAGAAGTAGGTTTAAAAGTTAATCGGACATATTTTAAATATATCATGAAACCATTATTTTAGAACAAATAGAAAAAAAAATCTGTCTTTAATAAAATTAAAATGTATTTCATTTAAATGTCGGCCGTTCTCAAGATGACTGCCGGAGAGTCAAAATGGCCGCCGATTATTAAGAAAGTTAATGAGTTAATTGGCTGCATCTCTCTTTATTTTAAAGATGTTATAGTGAAATAAGTACCATAGGATGGTTAAATAGGCATGTGTCTTTGATCAAAAAGCAAGTTCAGAATCTGACACCCAGGAAATATTAAAATGGCCGCCCATGAAAGCAAAATGACCACCTTTATCTAAATAAAATGTAAATAAAATAAAAACACAAACTTTACAAAAGAAGTACATGAGGAATAACAAACATTGTACCGTTGATTCAAGATACATTCTTTTCAACCCAATTTTTGCAATATTTAGTATGGCCCCCAAAACATGGCTGTTAGGTTTTAAGCAATTTCATTCGAAGTTTTGACAACATCGTCCTTGCTAATCATTTTTCATTTAGCCCCCCCCCTTTTCTATGACACAGTAAAAAATCACCAGACCTCATCAATATGCACATGGTCACATGTTGTAAAATACTAAGTGAAATTTTCTTTAACTTACATGTAACAATGAGAGAATAGTGTTAATAAAGAATATACACAAAGGCTCCTTTTATCATGACACAGCATATAACTAAACAGCCACAAATGCACATAGTCACTAGAAATGGAAAAATCTGTGAAAGTTTCACATGGATGTATCCATTAATAAAAGAAGAGTTTTGTTAACACGTAAGTTTACATTAAGTGAAATTTTCATTGTCTTCCATGTATATATGAAGAACATTAATTTCTTAAAATCCAATTTCAAATATAGGCCCTTTTTTCTCACGATGGTCAATCAATAAGAAATACTTCAAAAGATAGCAATCATTGTGATGTCACAATCATTCTGAGCAAGTTTGACGACAATCAGATGAAAACTGTGGACTATAGAGCGTTAACAAGGTTTTCTAATTAAAACAAGCATTCTGAAGTTTTGCATGGCAATATCAAGTCCCCTACCGGTTTTATTTATATCCCTATATCGATTGAACAGAACCAAACTCAAACTTGTTCTATAACTCATTGATGCAAACTAGGGGACTAAAATCAGCCCAATATCTCCAAGGGTTAAGAAAAAATGTCCGGAAAACTAAATTCTGGTAATTTTATTAGTACAGCATCCGTATCTTCCACAAAAATCAATGGACCGGAACCAAACTCGAACTTGTTCTGTAACTCATTGACGCAGACTCCAAAAATCAGCTGAATATCTCTGAGGGTTAAGAAAGAAAGTCTGGAAAATTGAAATATCCTGGTAATTTTCTGAGTCCAGCATCTGTATCTTCCTCAAAAATCATTGATTGGAACGAAACTCAAACTTGTTCTGTAACTCATTGATGCGGAGTCACATACCAAAAATCAGCTCAATATCTCCCAAGGTTAAGAAAAAAAGTCCGGAAAACTGAAATTTCTTGGTAATTCCTAAGTCAAGCATATATATCTTCCACAAAAATCAATGGACTGGAACCAAACTCAAACTTGTTCTGTAACTCATTGATATGGATTCACATACCAAAATTCAGTTCAATATCTCCAAGGGTTAAAAGAAAATGTCCGTAAAACTGAAATGTCCGGACTGACAGACTGGCGGACAGACAGACAGATGGACGGAGCGCAAACCTTTGTCCCCTTCGGCTTTCGCCAGTAGGGAACTAATAATTATTTGGCCCCTTTTCTGTAATGCTTGACTGATCTTTTTCGAAAGGAACCATCCTTGTGATAGTCCAATCATTCTGCAAAATTAAGGATATTTGGATGCAAACTATGGACTTCAGAGCGTTAACAAGGATTTTCTAATCAAATTTTTCAATAATTTGCTTTTTGTCCCTTTTTCTGTGATGCTTGACAGATTGGGCCCATTTTCGAAAGGAACCATCCTTATGATAGTACAATCATTCTGAACAAGTTTGAAGTCAATCGGATGAAAACTTTGGACTAAAGAGCATTAACGAGGATTTTCTAATTAATTTTTAATTAGCTCCTTTTTCCATGAAGCTTGACGGATCTGACCCATTGTCAAAAAGAACTATTCTTATAATTCTCTTTATTTAAAATTGAAGACAGTATTCATTTTCGAAAGGAGCCATCCTTGCGATAGTCCAATCATTCTTCAAAATTGGTGATATTGGGATGAAAACTGTGGATTTTAGACCTTTAACGACAATTTACTTATCAATTTTTTAATTAATTTTCATTTTACCCCTTTCCCAACGCTTGATGAATCAGGTCTTTCTTGGAAAGGAACCATCCTTGTGATAGTACAATCATTCTAAACAAGTTTGATGTCAATCGGGTAAAAACTACTTGGACTTTAGAGTGTTAACAAGAATTTTCTAGTTATTTCTATTTTATTAATTTTCATCTTGACCTTTTTCTGTGACGCTTGCCAGATCGGGCCGATTTTAGAAAGGAACCTTCCTTATGATAGTTGACATAGATCCACGATGATCGACCCATTGGTCAGAAAGAATGAGTGCCGTCGTCGGGGATCAAACCCGGGACCTCTAGAATGATTGTCCGACGTGTACCAACTGCGTTAAGACGGCCGCTCCTCCTTATGATAGTGCAATCATTCTGAGCAAGTTAGAAGTCAAAGAGATGAAAACTGTTGACATTAGAGCCTTAATGAAGATTTTCGGATTAAATTTTAATTAGATCCCTTTTCCTGCGAGGCTTGACAGATTGGGCCTTTTCTCCAAAGAAACCATTCTCGTGATAGTCTTAATATTCTGACCATATTTGAAGACAACCAGATAAAAGCTGTGGACTCTTGGGCAGACAGACAGACGGCAAGACGGATAGATGCCAGACGGGAAAACCATAATAGCATTAGTTCTTCTGACCTTAGGTCAGTAGAGCTAAAAATCAAAACATGAAATGTGTAGGAAGATCTCTCGTCTTGTATCTGAACTGAACTCTGATTTTAAGAAAGTCACTGATGTTAGTGGCTTATCAGACCTAACAGAGGATTTATTACTCAAGTCCAGTTACTACCATGGTAATAAATTAGGAAAAATGGCTAGAGCTGTCAAGTTGATTCGTCTTGCATGACTGCAGATCAAATCTGAAAATTTCCTCGGGATAGTCATAGAACTGTGTTATAGATGTTACAGTTAACAACATCGTGAAATTGGCAAAGTGAATGATTTTGGAATGATTTAGGAATGAAATTGAATGAGTGTGTGGAACGAGTTTTGAGTGAATTTAATGGGAGGTAACCAATATCGCAAATTTTGTTCATCCAGAACAAAATTTGCAATATATGATTACCTCCCTTTAATGAAAAAAATGCATACAAGTTCCATAAATAGATTACTATTTCTTCAAGAACCTATTCGGCGCTTACGATTTGAATTATATCAGTAAAATCGCGATTTTTCTCTATCAAAATTTATTTTGAATGTCATTGTTGATTCTATATTTTTCAATGGAGCGTTTTTGAATGGTTTGAGTGAGTGTTTGAAATGAACGGTTGGAGCGCTGAGTGAGTGATTTAGAGTGGTTTTGATTGAGGCGAATGTCAATTTCACGATGTACCTAACTGTACAATAGGAGAAAAGTGGATGCTATGATTGTCGTCCCTGATGGATGTAAATGATATTGGCATCAACGAATTACGGACGTTTCGTACCATAACCATTTCGTACCAGTCATTTCGTACCATAGCATTGGCGATTTCGTACCATGTATTGAACATTTCGTACCATAGTATTGGACATTTCGTACCATATATTCGATTTGATACAGCGATGTTGATTATTGAAGAACAACTCTTAGAGATAATTTTGATAATGATTAAGAATAAATAGGATAAATGATGTAATAGCATCGAGAATAGGAATGCCGATATAGCTGTTCCGAAGTATGGTACGAAATCTCCAACGAAATTATGGTATGAAATGGTTATGGTACGAAACGTCTGTATACCGCATCAAATAAGTGTGTGGATCACTCTTGGATTAGAGATAATTATCAGGTTGAAATCCCATTTGGCACATTCGATGCAGCCATAGTTAATCGTGTACGAATAATTGATAAAAACATGTTCTTTTTTATAATTGTCATAAAATGCATGAAATGGCAGAATGCGAAGGAAAGTCTTGTTTTCCAGTTTTATAACCAATTATAATACCCGCTGAAAATGTTTTATCGTGCACAAAATCCGCAAAGTTAACACAATTCACCTTTTTTCAAAACTACTTTTGTGAAAATTGGATGTTGCAATACTTTTTTCTTTGTGTATACTTAGGAATGGACATGAAATAAAGAGCAAATCGTTAGAGTGGGACTTAAACGTCGTTACTACAGATTGTTCAAGCTGTAGTTACAACGTTTGAGTTGCCGCTCTACATAAAGGATTGAAAGTTCAGCAGTCATGTCATTGTAAATAAGTGATTTGATAATTCTTAAATTCATTTATTTGTTTTTTCATTGACAGCAGTTACGGTATCTGTACGATTATCCATATAAAGCTCGGAAACATTTACGGGTCCACACATTCAAATAACCGACGACCCTATATACGAGTATGTTTGTAAGCTTGCGCGTTCCCTATATCATTTGACCCCGCTTGTAGCAGGCTAAACAGGATATGTTCCTATTTGGTAATGTAACGGAAATTTTAAACTGTTATATCTATGGTGTACAATAATATAAGACGAAAGCAGATATTTTGCCCTGCGTTTCGTTTTCACGCTAGTATACACAGAAAGTATTCTGCGTTATAAATGACCTGGCAGGGCATGGTTTAGCAGTGACCTAATTAGGTGAGTTAATTTTTTCATTTTTTTTATTGTTTCAAAAGTTAGTCAACAATTATCGTTAAACTCGTGTAGATAATTGTATCCTGAAATAAATAGGGTAAACGTGCTTAGCAAAGTAAAAACCTTTCATCGACGGGTTACCAAAACCTAGCACCTTTGCGAGGATTGTGTTACCCTACGATGATTAAACGTTTAGCGTCGACTATCTGTATTCTGCGTTATAAATGAACTGGCAGGGCGGGGCTTAGCCGTGACGTAATTTGACGAGTTTACTTTTCAAAACTTTGGACTCTTTATTGTTAACGCATGCAAATAACTGTAATTAAGGTAGTGGACCCGTAATAGTTCCACAACGTCTCGGAAGTAACGAACGTTAACAGTGTTGTTAGGAAAACTCTGTCAACATTGTGAAAGATCATTCATTCCGAAATGTTGCAGAACTATTACGGGTCCACTACCTTAACCTAAATGATTCGCGTGCTTAGAGAGAGTAAACGCATTTCGTCGTTTAGTTACCAAAACCTCGTAACTTCAGCTTGATTAAGCTGAAGTAACGAGGATTTGGTTAGCAATTTACGATTTAAGGGTTTCAGTTATTTATATCAACTCTGTAGAAGAATTGCTCAAAATAAAAGCTGCTTTACCCTAACCTAAAATGCAATGACCCGTTACATAGGCCCCGCCTTGCCAGAGCATTACTTATGGATCATAAAAGTGAGTTTATAACTTTATATTTAAAAGGCTGATTTACATTAACCTTAAATGCAAGGACCCGTTAATTAGGATCCGCCCTGCCAGGGCATTGATTATGTATTATACATCGTGAAATCGAAACTCACTCAGATCGAAGCAATTTTTAATCCCGCACTCAATCCGATGTATTAAAAATAATTATTCCAATCATTCAGAAGCTCCGAAATAGTTTAACACAATCGAAAGTCATTGAAAACGCTACATAACTTCACATCAATCAAATCGAACCCCGCAGCCTCGTTTTTATCTGTTTATAGATGACTCGTTTTATAAATTCGGTATTCAAAGATCACTCATTCAATAGCCTCTCTTTCCAGTAAGAGAATTTAATAAAAAAAAAAGGCACTTCTGGTTGACATCTACTAGAACCAATTTATTTAACAATTATCTGTTTTACGGAGTTCCTAGATGGTTCATTTTCGTGTTACGGGTCACAATTATTTCTCTCTGAATTATTTTGACTTGGCACACTAAAATTGACCATCTTGGAGGTTCAAAACCAACTAGCCATGCTTGATCAGACTGAATCATTTCCTTTTTCTATTATTTTCTGAATCTAAATAATCTCTACACCCCCCTACATAACCAATTTTGACAAACAACCGCCGGTTCGCCCCTTTCAGAATCAATTTCTCTTTCAATTTCATATTTAACTGAGTTTTCAGATGGTCAGTTTTCGTGTGATGGCTTGCAAATGATATTATAATATGTCCTACGTCGCCGGAGTGAAATAATCCCGTTGAATATTTTAGATATTACACGGGTGTTATTACACTAGTGGAATAACTATGCAAATGAGCTCAGAGCGAATAGCAACGCTATTTTGAAAGCGCGAAAATGACGTCATAATCTATGTTTTGTGACGTCATTTTTAAACGGCGTAATAAGTTTCGCGGAAAAATGGAATTCAAGAATTTTGACGATTTTACGCTAAAATTCGGGTCATATTATAAACAGAATATAAAATTTGTGCTCATAAAATACAGAATTTTTTAAAAACGTCATCTTAAACAGATAAAAACTCGGCGCAGTCTCGTTTTTATTTGTTTATACATGACTCGTTTAATAAATTCAGTATTCAATGACCACTCATTCAATATCCTCTATATATCTACTGAAGAAGTCTTTATATGTAAGAGTCCGTACGCAAACTTTACAGTCTGTGTCGATTGTGCAAGACCAATATTTCTTACTGTGACGGTTTATCATGGTTAAGTCGGTGTTTGACCAAAATCTCGAAACTACAGCTTAGTAACAAAATGTGTTTCCCTAACCGAAAACAATAAAATGCATCAGTGTTTCATTTATATCTCGCCATATATTCCATGATTTTTTTGCTGACAAACATTTAGTCTTTGAAACCAAACTAACTTACTTCTAGCCCTGCGAATATATAGAATGCCACTCCTTTAGTTAAAACTGAACTTAATTATCGATATCTTATTACCACCATTAGGTATCATTCATAACTCGCCCTTCATACTCGTTCAACGTCATTCAAAAGTTATCGTGAAATAATTAAAAATTATTGACCTTGTTTGAATTGACAATAATCATAACTATAGACGGATTTCAATAGATCTATTCGCGTAACAGTTCCAATATCAGTTTCAGAAAGACAGTTGCCTTTTCAATTCCTCCTCCGAAAAGTAGTTCTTCACCAAGAACATTGTGTCTTTTGTTGAATACAGAAGGGACGTATCTCTGTGACATATACTCCAGACTTTTCTGAAACACTTCTTTCACTAACTCAGTTCGCACTCCCGAGTTTGATTCTGCAGTGTTCATATGAATAGCAGGACCATAGTTCACTCTATCCCCTTTTGTATATTGTTACTTCATCTCCCGTGTTATCCGCCTTGTAAATACACGTAGCACCATACTGACTGATCATTTCCTCGATTAATCCAAGAAACGCCATTTTGAGTATGTAAGACGGTAAAACCTGCCCTACTTCAATGTACTCATGCAGTTCTTCCCCTTCCAATTCTGGATGCAAATGTCGGCAAATAACTTTGCTTTCTTCGGTAATTTTATCTTCAAAGTCAATTAATGGAAGAAAGTGTGCTGACTTTATTGTTTTGCAGAGTATATATGCATTTCTTACCTCATACTTCAATTTTCGAAAAATAGCGGTTTCAACAAGAGCTAAAGAACATCTCCAAAGTTCGGAGTGGGAAGAGGCCGTAGTCTTTGGAACAACCATGCAAACAATGCTGCTCAATTCTTCATCAAACAAGATTTACACTTTATTCATCTTCGGGGGCCACGAAGGAAGCCTAAGGGCCGGAACTAGGTCAACATCTATTACCATTCCTTTGTACCTACGTCCGTTCCATACGTATTTTAAAGACGGATGAAGAGTAACTTCTTTTGGAATTAGTCGTGGATCACGTGGAAAGGTCTCACTGAATATGACTCGCTCTATCAACTGGCTGAAAATCAAATTCATAATTCCGCAGCGCATTGAAGCAGACAACATTATTTGTCTAAATTTTTCTGATTTCGCGCCATCCTTTAAAGACACTCTAACGTAATCAGACACAGGGACTTCGAGTATATCTGGATTTAAACTTTGGTTTACACTGTCACTGCCTTCGTCTGATAAATCAAAGTTTGACTCATCAGCCTCGAAATCAACTTCAAATTTCATTAGATTGTCAAGTGTTACACGAGGATGCTTGATTTCATCGTCCTTCACAGATTCGAATTCACAATGTAAGTTGAAATTTTCTAAGCTGAACATATAATCAAACTCGTCTGGCAAATTGGTCTTTGTCCCTTCGGAAGAGCTCCCGGCGTGCAACACAACATTCTGAAACCGTTCATCAAATTTGCCTATTTGTGTAGACAAAAAATGTATCTGATTTTCGATTACAATCTGAATTTCTTTAGCTTCATCATCAACTATTCCCATTCCGACAACTGGAGTATTCAAAATAGCAGAATAATAGCTTTCTAGGGTTTCGTGTGACCGTTTGCAATTATTGTTTTCAATCACGGATTCTGCATCTTTAAGCGACATGTACTCTTTACAGATGGAGGATAGCTCTTTGTCTTTGGCACTACTGCTTGTACCTTCAAGTAATGAAGCAATGTCGTTATTTCCATACAGATTGGCTAGTTCGGATGGTGTCAACCCATTTTTATCTTTGATACTCTTGTCGGCACCCTCTCCTAACAGATATGTTACAATATTCACGTGTTCAGTAGTGGCTAAGGAATGAAGCGGAGTACCTCCAGAAGAATCGACAATGTTTATTTTTGCCCCGTTATTCAACATTTCCTCTAATGCTTTATCTAAGCCTCTAAGACATGTTATGTGCAAGGGACTTAACCCGCATATGTCTTGGTGGTTAACATTTGATCCTTGTTTCAATAGAATTTTACAACTCTCTATATTCTTACTGTCCACATAATCAAATATAGCCGTACGTCCCCATTTATCCTGAGAATGAATGTCCGTACCGCTCAAAATCAAGTTACTTATGACGTCATACAGTTAGGTACATCGTGAAATTGACATTCGCCTCAACTAAAACCATTCTAAATCACTCACTCAGCGCTCCAACCGTTCGTTTCAAACACTCACTCAAACCATTCAAAAACGCTCAAACCCATTGAAAAATATAGAGTCAACAATGACATTCAAAATAAATTTTGATAGAGAAAAATCGCGATTTACTGATATAATTCAAATCATAAGCGCCTAATAGGTTCTTGAAGAAATAGTATTCTATTTATGGAACTTGTATGCATTTTTTTATTAAAGGGAGGTAATCATATATCGCAAATTTTGTTCTGGGTGAACAAAATTTGCGATATTGATTACCTCCCATTAAATTCACTCAAAACTCGATCCATACACTCATTCAATTTCATTCCTAAATCATTCCAAAATCATTCACTTTGTTAATTTCACGATGTTGTAAACTGTATGTTGTGTTGGTATCTGTAACATAATGTAAAGCTGTTTTACCAAGGTTATCCTTGAGATTCACATCTGCTCCGAGGCTTATAAGTGCCTTGATGCTTGATATATCCATATTCAATACGGAAAGGGAGAGCGGGGACCTTCCTCTATAATCGGTAAGGTTCGTTGCCTTTCGATCTGGACATAAAGATGTAAGAAAGTTAATATCAGGAGAAGTATTGGTAGTGAGGTACGAGTGAACAGGACAATTTCCTTTGTAATCTTTCATGTCCAGTTTACACCCTTTCGAAAGCAAAAATTGCAGTATATTCACAGATAAGATATAACCATTGCAATAATGATGGAGTGGCGTCCGATCAGTATAATCAACAGCGTTTACGTTTGACCCAGCGTCAATCAGTCTGCTCACAATGTTAAGACTTGGTTCGTCTGTATCAAAGATACAATGAAGCGGCAACAGTCCTTCATCTGTTCTTGCATTTATATCGGCGTTGTTTTCAAGAAGAATATTTACGAGTCCAAAATTAGACTGGTACATTGCTTTGTGCAACGGGGTTGCATTAAAACTATTTCTTTTGTTCACTTCGCCCCCATGCTCGATTAGCAAATATGCTATCCTTGCATCTTTGACAAAGTGTAGCGGAGTATTTCCCGTTGTTTCAGAAGGTCTTTGACTTGCGCCATGTTCAAGCAACGTACCAACAACAGATTCGTGGTTTTTCACCGTTGCAATTATGAGGGGTGTATCTCCCCATTCATTTTCCTGGTCGATATCAGCATTATTCTCACAGAATTTTAGAACGAGTTCTACATCCCCCCGTTTAGCGGCATCATGTATTGTTGGCTGATTATCCACGTCGTTCGCGCTATCATTTCTCTGGTATTTCAACAGTATGCTTAAAGCGTCTCCTAATGTACCTTTCGCCATTTACGAAAACATTATTCCATATACATTTTCTCCTTAAATCGTTCAATTTACAACGTTTATTTTTTACTTATTTTAAAAAGAACTGCCATCGAATAAACACTTCATTTCTTGTGAAACATGTACACCATATTACTTCCTAGTTTAAAATTCAAATTCAATAGAGCAATGTGTTTTGAGAGGACCGACTAATTTACAAAAGAATCGAAACTTGGATTGGCTCCAACATGTGTTACGCTATGGTGAAACTCGAGACAGTTCGATAACATATTTTCTACAATTTAGTTGAAGGTAATCCTGAAATCATTTTTCGACTGGTTGGGGTACGCATGTTGAGTTATGAATTACCGAATAGAGATAATGGTTCTCTTACTCTTATCAAATTGAATAAAGACACGAAATGATTGTGTTGACTGAAAAGGATAATAACAGATTATTTAAACGCATTACATTTCTAAGTTTCTGACTCCACAAATCGGACCACAGGCTCAGTTCAACTTCAAGATAAAAACTGTGACCCTTCACGCGAAAAGGGGCCATCTGGGTAGTGCGTAAAGTGATGATCCTTGTCAGACTTTACGTTACTTATTTTCTGAAATTTAGAATGATCAAACTACCTTCCTGTGAAATATTTTTGAGATGTGACCTCTGGTTGACCTGTTCTAGAACAAATCTCTCGTTCGAAAAATTGTTTTACCCCCACAAACGAAGTAGAGAGGGGTATATTGGTTAAAATATGTCTGTCTATCTGTTCATCCGTCTGTCCATCCGTAGATCTTTTCGTTTCCGGACTCTAACTCAAGAACCAAGTGACCTACAATCACGAAATTTTATTCAAATGTTGCTTATGACCCAAGGAAGTGCCCTTGTTTGGGTCACATATGTCAAAGGTCAAGGTCACAGTCTATTTTTTTTCGCTTCCAGGCTCTATCGCACGAACCAAGCGACCGAGAATCATGAAACTTTATGCAAATGATGCATATGACATCACTATTTGTAACAAACACATCCTGCACTTTTAGCACTTGCATTTTGACAAAGTGCTTGTGGGGGGTATAAGTCCGCTCTACGACAGTTCTAGTTTTACAAAGTTCCCAGAAGGTCCCTTTTCATGTGTCTGGTCAGAATGTAATACGCAAGTAAGTATGTGGGCAAAGGAAAGCAGGGAAGATGAAGTTTAGCATCTTTACACTTAATTTGATTACCATTTTCTGATTACAAAATCTGTAATGGTAATGTTTTTTAAGGACGTTAAGTCGCACGTGTCTTATAGTAACAGGCTTGACATCTCGTTTCTGCTTTCGCCGCCGTCAAAGCGAAGTTGGTAGCGCGTCATTCAAGAGGCCCTGGGTTCGATTCCCGACGGCGGCACTCATTCTTTTGGACCATTGTCTCTCACAAATGAGTCGATAAATCGTAGAACTGTGCGGGATGGCAGCCTGAGGCTAGGAAAGGATGTAATGGTAGCACTGGTGTGAGAAATACCAGGAAACGCTTGTTAGGTGGTGCAGTCGCCGCTATATAAATAGAGATTGTTGAAAGCGGTGTAAAACCCCATTCAAGCAAACAAATAATCTCTGCTTTCGTACTTTCTGACCGGAGATTCTATGCAACTCGGAGGCTACAGATCGTAATGAGGTTGTGGTAGGAATTGATTACACAAGCATCTTTATCGCCCGTGTCATCCTGAGCGCTTTTAGGAAATAAATTCAGACAGAGCTGAATCTATACATAAATCACAAAATGTTTAGGTCTGAAACCGATGTCAGAGGTTGCAGATACTGTTAATTACATCTCTTGTCTTTAAACATGACCTTTGACCTACTAAAAAAAGGAAAACTTCCAAGATTTTATTATAGTATAGTAAGTAAATGATTCTTCTGATTCCCCTGCTGCATATTCCAGAGGAACGTTACTTGGCCAACTTGGGTGTCATTTCTTCCATATTCAAAGGAAGTTTTCTTTTGACCCTTAAACCAGATATGAAAGTTTCGGTAAACCAGATATGAAAGTTTCGAGGGAATCTGTTGATATCTGTGGATTTCATCATCCTGTGAAAGGTAATACTTCAATTTACATAAGGATCCCTTTCCTGTGTTTTACAATTAATCGACTCCATTTTCTAACACACTTTGAAATCATTTCAATCGACCCACATTTAAAATAATATATATATATATTGTATGAATTTAGCTGGTGTGGATTTTTAGCGTCTGATTTGCCCGTGAAGACACAAACAGAAAAGTACTTAGATTGTATTAAAGGAAAATAATTAAATTTCTTTAATGCTTTTCGGTGGTTTATCGAGAAATTACGGTAGATTATAACTAAAAAAACTTAAATACATTGCCTCTGTGCATTTCATCCTATCTGACGTCATTTATGCGGGGTGAAATAAGTGACGTCACACTGAACGTTGTACACTACTCAAAAGTTCTAAGCGGCCACCTAACATTTCTCGATTTTTCACAAATTTTTCGCTTTTGTTTCGAAATGTTTACTACGCCTTTTGAAAGAGTAGCCATTTAGACATGATCTTGTCTAATTCTTTTGTGAAATCGTGCACCAGGAAATCCTCAAAACGAAAACAAGTGCCTGTACCCTAAAATTCAAAAGTCACAAAATGCCAAATTCATAGAAATTTGAATTTTTCGACACTTGAAAAACGCAAATCCTATAAATTCTAAGTACTGATAGCAGTGTTAGAACGCATGTGAACCTCAAAAAATTAAAGGAAATGTCACAACCTCCCTCACTTTTCAAACCCCAACAAGAAATGTCAAAAATACCCCACCCACCAATGTTAACTTTGAAATCGAGGGTACTCATACAAACGCTTAATTTTAAAACATTTTCGTGGCGAATTTCTTTGCTGACTTTTTCTTGTTGACTTCATAAATGACTATGCTACATTATGCAAGTGAAAACGGGCTGAAACCATGCGACATTTACAACATATGAACAAAAAAGCAAGTGGCCGCTTAGGAGTTTTGAGGAGTGTATAGCAATCACGTGCAAAATGACGCGCTTTACGAAAATTTGTCATAGAAATTTCACATTTTGTCTGATTTTTGCATTAAAGAAATAGAATAATCATTTGTTTTTCGAGTAAGATCGATTAATATTTCCTTTCGTGAACAATAAAAGCTTTATTTTTCACTCGTGAATATAGCTTTTGTTGTTCACGAAATGAAATATAATTCGATCTTACACTGAAACAAACGATTATCCTCTATATCGCTTATTTCGTCTAAATTTACAAAATTGATTATACTATTTTTACTAAATAATATTCAAAACTCGCTCCTCTGAACCTATTTAATTTCGTTCCTAAATCAATCCAAAATCATCCTACTTTTCGATTTCACGGCGTTCTTAACTGAATTACATACATGCATTAAGGTAGTGGACCCGTAATGGTCCGCTACGTTTCGGTAGTCATGAACTTTAACAGTGTTAACCGAGGTTTCCTTATGATTTCATAACGAAACCTCGGTTAACATTGTAAGTGTTCACGAATTCCGAATGTTGCGGAACTTTAACGGGTCCACTACCTTGAGCGGCCAACACTCAATATATTACGGCACAATCGATTCTACATCTTTGTATACGAGTATCTTATTATTTTCAAGTTCCTGGTGTTTCTTTAGAAAGGCGTGTTTTGCAAATGGACTTTCCTTGTCATCGAACTAGATGGATGGAAGAATATTTGAAATTTCAACGATTCTCATAGTATATATGCATTTCTTGTTTTATTTCTAAGTTTACGGAAAATAGCTGTTTCGATTAGCGCCTGAGAGCACCTCCAATAAGCCCAGAGTAGACCAGATGTCATTTTTGGAACCGTCATGCAAGTGATATTTTGTCAGTCCTGATCAAACAACAAGTCAGGTGCTTTAGGAGACCACGTCGGAAGCCTCAGAGCCGGAACTAAGTCCACGTCCACTGTCATTTCTTTGTACGTACTTCCGTACTTAACGTATCTGAAAGATGGGAGAATAGTCACTTCTGATTTGGTAAGTCTTGGATATCTAGGTAAATCTATGCCAAATACGACACGTTGTACCAATTGACTAAATTTCAAGTTGTTGCACAACCCAAAGAAGCCGAGCACAATATTTGTCTGTTTTTTTTCTAATTGTTTACCGTCTTTTTTCGTTACTTATTATCAGATACGGGAATTTCTAGTACGTCGACCTTTAGTATTTCACTTTCTTCATCAAAGGAGTCGAGATCCATTTCATCTGAATTATTGTCCTTGTCCGCATTTGCCAGATCATTTATTGTAATCCAAAGTTCATCAACTTTGTCATCATTAATGAATTCAAACTCACAATGCGGACTAAAAAATTTAAGGCTAAACATGAAATCGAACTCATCTGGAAAGATGGTCTTTGTTCCTTCTGAAGAACTGCAGGCATGTAAGACGACATCCCTGAACTTTCATCGAGTTCGCCTATCTTTTTGGACAGGTTTTGGATCTGATCGTCAATTATAAGTTGGATCTCCTTTGCCTCGTTATCGTTAAGACCTGGTCCTACCGCATGTGTATTAAGTAATTTGGTATAATACTTTTGGAGTGATACTTCTGGTCTTTTAATCGCCTTGCTATCGAGTAAATTTTAAGCAACTTTCAAAGAAATGTATTTTCTTCCAACTGAACTTAGATGAATGGGCTCTGTAGAACTTTCTTGTAACAATGAAAACTATTTCGCCGTTACCATAAAGTTCAGCAATTTGAGGTGGTAATAAATTGTTTTTATCTTTAATGTTGAAATCAGCAGATTATTCCGAAAGACAAGATATAATATTGATATAATTAGTTGATGCAGCTGTGTGAATTGGAGTGTCTCCAAAATTATCAGCAAGGTTGACGTTGGCACCACATTCGATAAGTTTAGTGACCATGTGTTTTATTCCTCTTAGGCATGCGATATGCAAGGGATTCATTCAACAATTATCTTGGTGGTCTATGATTGCTCCATGTTTCAACAAAATGTAAAATCCATCGGCATTCTTTCTGTCTGAAAAAGCAAACAAGGGAGTCCGTCCCCATTGATCTTCATTGTCGACATCTGCGCCATTTTGAATTAATAGGTCAGCTATGGCTTACGGGTTTTGCGCATCAGAAGAATAATGTGAAGTAGACCTTCCGAAACGGTCTTAAGCATTTATGTCCGATCGAAATTGGATAAGTACCAAAATGTCTCCAATATTCATATTCAGAATCGCCAGTAAGGTGGTGTCCTGCCTCTACAATCCGGTAGATTAATTGATTGAGTGGAGTTTACGCCCATTTCAACATTTTTTCCAATTATATCGTGGCGTCTAAAGCACCTAACAATGGATTTCTGGTATTTCTCTTACCAGCACAACCATCACATCTTTTCCTAGCCTCTAGCTGCTATCTCAAATAGGTCTACGATTATCAACCAATTGGTGAAATACAAATAGTCGGAAAGGATGAGTGCCGCCGTAGGGAATCGAACCCGCGACCATCTAGATTAACAGTCCGTCGCGCTACCAACTGCGCTTTGACTGAACAGTTTCCCTTAAAATCACGTATATCAAGTATACATTCGTGTGAGAGTAAAAGACGAATCGTTTTAGTAATAACATTGGCACCGGCGTCCGTCAATCTACTGACGACGTCGGTATCGGATTTCTTCGTTTGGTGGGCACAGTGAAGCGCGTTCGGAACCTCGCCCGGACTTTTCCGTAAACTGGAAAGTACCCCGGACGTTAGTGTAGTAATTTTTTTGTCTTTTTTTCGGTAATTCGGCTCCTGGTGGTAGGCCCTACTTTGGTAAATTCGCTGGAAGAATAGTTGATTCCTTTAATGTTTTCCGATCGTCTGTGGAGATCATCTTGGCATGTTATTATTTTAAAGCCAAACGCAGTAAACACTGCGTTTTGTTTTCAAATTATAATATGCCAAATTCTAACCTTACATTGATTCTATTTTTCGCAACGTTAGCCTTGGTTATGTTTGTGACGTCATATAAACCCACGTGCGATATGACGCGCTTTCATGGCTGCGCCCTTATTATTTCCGAGGTCTTTTCCGTAGAATCGCCGAGGGTTCCCGAGTGAGTGAAGCGGTATTAAGCCTTCCTCGTTACGCAGGTTTTATCAGCGTTCTTGGAAAAGAGAACATGTATAATGTCTGTGTATGACTGGTTTATCGCTCTGTGTAAAGGCGTTTCATTTACACTGTTGGATTCATTTACATTGCCTCCATATTGAATAAGGGCATGTGCTAATTGTGCATCCCTTACAATATGTAGTGGATAGTTTTAAATCATGTCACATTGCACTGGGCCCTTAATTGCTCCGTGTACGAGCAAAGCCTCTATAACCTTTAAATTGATATAAAAAGTATCCATATACAGCGGTGTCTGACCCCGCTCATCTACTCGATTTATGTCCATACCACTTTCACAGAACTCTAAAATCTTCTCACAGACACCTTGTTTTATGCCACATGTATAGTTTTAGGAGGGACCTAAGTGAAAAATACTCCCTGAGGTCATTGTGTACCCCATTGAAAAATACTTCCTGAGGTCATTGTGGACCCCATTGAAAAATACTTCCTGAGGTCATTGTGGATCCCATTGAAAAATACTTCCTGAGGTCATTGTGGACCCCATTGAAAAATACTTCCTGAGGTCATTGTGGACCCCATTGAAAAATACTTCCTGAGGTCATTGTATGGTAAAAGTAGTTCCTTAAGAAAATGTAGCCCCTCAAAAGTAGAGCTGGTTTGAGTATAAAACAGTGGATTATATGTTGTTTTACATGTTTTTAAGACATTTCACATTTCACATTTCTACTGTTCTAGAGTATGCAAAAGCATTTTACTATCTCTTTGCAGGAATTCATTATATTGATGGGCGGATGAAAAATCGGAGGCGTGAATCGAGGACAGGCAACTTGATAAGTCCGAAACTAGTGTTCCTGTGTTCCGTCAAAAATATTTAAAAACTTGCTTATCGACATATGTGACATTTGAATTTAAACGAAAGTTCTTTGGAAGTGGAATATCAGCCTATAAACCTCATATTCTAATGAAATTTCTGGAACGTTATATAGCATGGAGAAAAGACCCATTTCATATAATGTAAAGAGGACAAAATTTCACCGGGGTTTGACCTAGATTATGGCCTATCTATGTCTTCCAAATGATAATTATCTACTGTCCGATACTCTAATAACGAGCGTAATGCGTCTCCGAACGAACGTTTCGCCATATTACTACATGTACCGCTACAAATATTCAATACAGATACAATGTAGATACGTCATGCAATGATTGACAATCATTCCCATCAAATCCATTCAAAATCATTCAATCAGCGCTCCAATCATTCATTCCAAGTACTCTCTCTCCAACCATTCTAAAACGCTCCAAAATCACTAAAAATGATAAGATCAACAACAATATTCAAAATCAACATCGGTAGGAAAAATACATGATTTCACTGACATAATTGAATTTTGTAATCGTTTGATGAGATTCGAAGATACATGAAGCCATTCGTGGAACCTGTATGCATATTTTATTAAAGGGAGGTAATTAATATCGATGATTTTGTTCATCTTGAACAAAATTATTGATAATGGATAACCTCTCTTGAATTTCTCCAAAACAAGCTCCACACACTCATTCAAATCATTCAAAAATCATTCCAAAACCATTCATCTTGTCAATTTCACGATGGTGTTCACTGTACACGATAAATTTCCCATTCACTGCATCCACAGAATGCACATTTTTAAATGATTTTTGTCTCCTGTCCGATACTCTAAAACGAGCGTAAAACGTCCCCGAACGCTTTGTTTGAATGGGGTTATACGCCGCTTTCAACATTTTTTTCCGGTTATATCGCGGCGGCTGGGGCACTTAACAATGGATTCCTGGTATTTCCCATACCATTACATTCTTCCAAGCTTCCAGCTGCTTTCTCTACGATTATCAACCCATTTGTGAGAGACAAGTAGTCGGAAAGAATGTGTGCCGCCGTCGGGGATCGAACCAGGGACCTCTAGATTGACAGTCCGACTCGCTACAAACTGCTCTATGACGGCGGCTTGTTTCCGAACGAACGTTTCGCCATATTATTACCGCTACACTCCATTCAATACACGTTGAATTTCCAATTCACTGCTTCCGCAGTATGCACAATTTTTAAACCAAGATTTAGATCTTTTTGTGAAACGCTCGACTTGAAAATGAACAAAATTCTCTTTCACTAACTTAATTGAATAATGTTTTCATAGCATTCTCTTGGTAGAACCACAATTAAAACATGATCTACGTCGCGAGGCTGAAATAATCCCGTTGAATATTTCTATATTACACGTGTGTTATGACACTAGTGGAATAACTATGCAAATGAGCTAAAAACGGATATCAACATATTATATTTTCGTTGTGAAAATGACGTACGTATTCATGGATTTGCTGACGTCATTTAGAAACGGCGTTATATGTTCCGATCAATTGAGTGCTGGGGAGATTTTTGTATTTGTGTGCGTGTTCTGGTTGTCAATTTTAAACTTTTGAAAACATTTTATTCCTCCCGAACGCAGCATAGATTCTATTAAAGGAGGTAGGGGAAAGTGGGGCAGAATCATAGGGGTCCGAAATTACCCCTCTCCCCCTATCACCATATTGTAAGAAGATAGTGCTTTTAGGAAATAGTACCTCTCCAGTTTACATTAAAATGTGGTTGTTTAGGTTTGTGAAGTATCTATGGACTATTTTAATGCTGAAACTGGTTGGTTTGATGCAGTAAGCTAGTCGAAATCTGCTCTTCTTAACATTTGTCTTCTGACTGTTTACATGTCTGCAGTGATTATATCCCTTGACAACGAACTATTTATTCCTGATTATTTTATCTAACTCTCTTAAGAAGTCCTAGAATTGTCAATAACACAACATTTTGTCAGTTGTTTATCCCTACAGTATTAACCTTGAGGGATTATTTGTGTTAAACAAGTTATTGAATTCCTTGCTATGACCTTCAAGTTTGGAAGGAGGGAACCTTTGAAATCCTGACCAATTCAGATTTTCAAATGTCAAATTCTAGCTTTTCTGAGAAATCTATTTATAATGTGAGGTATCAATGTTGTTTAAGTCTTGATGTGCTCTATCTATATATGTGCACTATTAATTCATATTGTTTTTATGTTTGTAGTTTTTGCATCTCAAAGGATTTGCTCCTGGCAATATGGCTGCAGTTGCCAGGAATTGTCTTTTTTACCTGACAGGATTCCTGTCAGCCAGGAACGTTTTAATTGGCAAAGTTAGATCTTCCACGGCTCATGATGGTTTGTAAGGTTGTCACTATGGTGATCAAAAGCTTATAAATAGGGGTTAATCCTGGCAGATGATCAGTTTTAGTATCAGATTCACTCATGACCCATGTCTTTATTATGACGCTACAAGAGCCTCAATTGGCTTTTCATTCATTAAGTATCATCATCATCAAGCTGAATTATCCTGAAATACAGTCCTTATGCTATAAACCAGGAAAGCCTTTTTGGGGTGAGATTTCCGGACCTTAGAAGCTCGGATAAGGTTAACATTTTGTTAATATAGACCAATAATGGTATTTATGGTGGTAGAGGGGGGGGGGTAATTTCGGACCCCTATGGGCAAAACGCCCACTCTGAGCAAAACACTGTTTAACATCTACTACATTTGTTGTAATTTGAATTAATTCCAATATAGTAAAAGTTCGCCAACTGTACTTTGATTTCATTCAAATTAAATTATACAACTCAACTTTTGCAAGGGATCAAAACTGAATTAAAGTATTTATTTCCCTAGAATTTCATCCATTAAGTGTTAAAATTTTGTTAATCTTCGCCATATCTCTGTTGTTATTGAATTTATCTTTTTTGCAACTGTGAAAGTGTGTTAATCATAACAAAAGCTATTCGGACTATCTAGGGGGATAAATAGGGAAGCATTCTTTGTTAGAATTATGTTCCTTTTTTACATTGATTATTTGCATTTTCTAGCATCTGCGACCGCATGTTGGCACATGCACGCGGTGCATTGGATGAAGTTATGATGATATTTTGTAAATGAAAAAAAAATAGACATAACTTTTAAGTTAGAATAACATTTCACGCGGGAAATACATGGGCTTTTATTTTGGTCCCTAGCAAAGGTTGAGTATTATATATCTTAAATCTATAGGGTATCTACCAGAAAAAAAGATTGAAAACTGTTTCATTTTTACCTTTTGTCCCACCCTGTTAGGCAAAACGCCTTTGGGGAACAAACACATATTGTAAAATGTGCAACACAATTAAGGTATGAAAAGAATATTGTTGATTTCATTGAGGTGTGAATCTAAACCCTAACCACACTGGAAGAATACGCGAAGCCTGAATGAAATCAACAAATGTTTTCTTCATATCTTATAATTTAATATCTGAAGCAAAAATGTATAAATTCTTCAGTTAAGAAACAGATTTGTTTTGGGACTACTTTTTGCGGAAGCTTACCAAACAGCTGCTTATTCAAAATTGTTTACATATGGAAACGAAACCAAATTTTCGGCTAATCAGAATGCACAAATTTTGATGGACACAACTAAAATTAAATTATTTTTGGTTAAACTTATTCATTCTAGATAGTACAAATACAGGCTAGATTCTACTTCATTTAAAAAAAAACTCACGGCGATTTGTTTTAAAATATTTAATTTGATACAGGATAATATCAATGGGATGGAACGGATAGAAGACCATATCCCAGAAGATCCCGGGCTATTTAAACCCTTGTCATGCTGAATAAATTTTGGCTGAAAATTTTCATAAAATCAAAGGGCAAAAAGCACTGAAAGTACCAACTGTAGGTCAATTTTCAATTGAAAATCTAAATGTATTGACCATTCTGGTTTGAAATTGAGAAACAGGTGGTGAAGACTAACATCAGACTGCACATATGTGCAGGCTGATGTTTGTCTATAGCTCCTGCCAAAGCAGAAATATTCCGGGTTCAGCATGACAAGGGTTAATTAATTTGGCTAAATGTGTCTTGTTATTTCCCCTCTTTAATAAACTCATAATGACCCATATGTATCAGAGGAAAACGTTTCATGAGATCAATTGAACAGGGAAAAATGGCCCCACCTATCCTAAATATTTCAGACAAATTTGGACGGACGGACGGACGGACTAAGAAGCTCTGTTCAACACACATATATAAGAAAGAGAAGTTGTGAAAGCTAAGTCAAGGTCAAAAAAGCATACGAAGTCAAATAAAGTCCGCTTTAAAAATTTCAATTCTTTTAAAAGATTAAGGTATGTTATTTGTGATCGAATCAGTCAACCGACAAGGCCAAACTGATCAAATTACTTTTAAACAATATTCGGTGTAATATGAAGACAGCCTCATATAAAATTGCTTATATAACACGTACACTTAACACGTGTACAATGAAGTGATAGTATTAGATTTGCACATTGAAGGTCATTAGCCTGGACTAAAAAGGAATAAAGAATGCAATTTAATACTTTTCCATTGACATTAACATTTCCTTTGATAACCACGTGATATTTTTCACGAATAAACAGTTGAAATAATCGAAACGGTAAAGACACAGGTTTGAAAAAAATAACCCCCACCCCACCCCCTCGGTTTTCGTTCATTTAACGGTGTTTTAAAAAGCGTAATCTCGGTATGGCCGATTATACTAATGACGTCACAACGCAATTACCATGTATCTAATGCGCATATCGATGGCTCAGTGAGAAACAGTTATAACTGCCTATAACGACATAGGCAGTTATAACTGCTTTGCGCTGAGCCATCGACACCTTTCTCTGGGTTTATATATATATATTTGTACTCAAATGAAAATTTACTTTAATATTTAATGACGTTAAACTAGTGAATAATTGTTTGGTCCCTTTCTTTAAACTATGGGACGGCTATAAGTTCAAAAATATTATTACGAACAAATCGAATTCAGCATACTGAAATAAATCCTTTTCAAACTAAGGAGTACTTGAAAATTCTCAGCTGAGATGCAAACATGTTTTATAATTTCAGACCCTGGGGCCGTTTTACTAAACATCTTACGATCATTTTTGCGTAAGTCAAAACTTAAATTTGCTTCTACACAAGTAAATAGATATGGAATTCTGCCATACGTCATCTCATTGGAATCGTCTTCTACAGACGATTCCAATGAGATTTTGCAAGACAGAATCTAACAACAAATGAAAACACCAGGTACGATTCATGATTTTGACTTACGATTAATTATTTTCGTAAGACGTTTAGTTCAACGGGCCCCTGGATTTCAAGGTATTGGTCGCCCCTTCCCCGTCCCTTCTCGACAAATTTCATCTAGACAATCATATTTTACGCCAGATGCAGCCATTTAGTTTGATGTCCATTTAAATTAGATACAAACGTCAACATATTGTACCACTGGAAAGGTTGGACTGGTCATAACCATAGGACGGTGCAGTCCACAATTTAGGGTTGGTGAAATCTTAAATTGATGATATTTTGTATCTAACCTAAATAGCATGATCATGCGATCTTTCTGCACTTAAAGCCGGATACCCAGGTTGTCGATTTGGTTTAGTGCAAATAGGGAATAACTTAAACGATCTCGCAATACTAACGATGGCAAAATGTGCAGAAATTTTATATAATTTGTAACCCGTCATGCGATAATTGTCGATCTGGGGGCCCGTTTTACTAAACATCTTACGATCGTTTTTTGCGTAGGTCAAAAAGTTGCTTCTACAGTATTAACTAAAGCTGCAATGCATAATCTCATTAGAATCGTATTCTAAAGACGATTCTAACGAGATATTTCAAGGCAGAATCTAACAATGTATGAAAACACAAGGTGCGATTTGTGATTTTGACTAACGATTAATTTTTTTGTAAGAAGCTCAGTAAAGCGGGCCCCTGGAACGTGCGAAAGGTGTAAACGCTGATCAGAATGCGCTATTTGCGCAGACTGACCAGGGTTGACACTTTTCGTTACAAGCAGATAATTTTCTGTCTTTGTATTATTAACCATCTTTCAACATAGTTACAGTTAAATCGCGACGGCTGGTGCATCTATCCATGGTCATCTGTAGTTTCTCCACTAAAAGAGCCAAAACGTTTCATCCGAGCCAATTTCACTCACAGTTACAGTTTGATAATTGGAGACAAATGACTCGTATCCCATTGGCTTTAGTCAATTGTCAGATGAAAGTAGGCCGGTCCGGAATTCGAACTCACGACCCTAGGACTGATAGCCCAATTCGTTACCGATGATCGCTGCTCTTCACTATCAACCTGACTAAACCCTCGTTATATCAGCTCAGACCAGCTGAAGTTGCGGGGTTTCGGTAATCCACCGAGGAAATGAGTCCCTTCTATGCTAAGCAAGTTTTGGGATGCATTTGCACTTATTTACACACCCACCCAAACCTACTGGTGGATTATTTATGTTTTCTTAGCTAAAATCATACCAAACAAAAGCCTGTGAAACGTATATGTTCATATAAAACAAGCGGTCTTGTTTGTTTTGTTCGGTTAAAAGCAAAGCCGACATCCTGATAAATGGGTGTTTTATTTATGACAGCAGTCGATGGCTATCATATTCAAAAACCGAAACGGAGACAACATATTCAATGAATAAAATATTAGAATTTTTCGGATGAATGTCTTTTGTTGAAAAAAACTTAAATGTGACATACTTAATCGATACACAGCGTCGGTCTATTTCATTCAAACATATACGTTACATAAAAATAGTAGTATATAAAACGTCAAGATCACAACACGTTGTATTTTACACTTGTCATATATAATTGATCTACCTATACGAAAGATATTTTGATTTGTGTGACAAAGGAAATTTTATTGACAAGGATAATTTCAAGTGATTTTGGGGAGATTTAAATCCAGTTAAATACTAGGACGGATATAAATCATTTGTCCAGGTGAGTAAAGGAAGGTAAATCTTTCCCAGGCTTCAAAAACATCACAACTTCAGCTTAAATTCGTTGTTCTTTCCAGATTTTCGTCGCCAAATACTACAATTAAATTCTTATGCAAACAGTATTAAGCTGTATATTATGTTTACTTTTAAAGCTGCTCTCTCACAGATCGGGAAAATGTGATTTTTGAATATTTTCGTAAAATCAATTGGAAGTGACGACCTCATCTTGTCGAAGCCTTTAAAAATAAGATTCATTCTGGTTATGCATTGAAAGAAAGACTGATCTTCCTGAATTGAGCGCAAATCATTCTGAAAAATAAAGCATCTACTAACGCCTTAAAAATTATTCTTCAATTTCGAGCCAACTATTCATGCATCGCAATTCTTTATGTTCGTCTTATTCAATTGAAGACACAGTTAAACGTATATGACAGCTGGAAATTTCATATCACTACAAGCAAAAATTATAGATTATTCGCGGAAAGTAACAATTTTGTAATTTATAGACTGGAAATAAATAGACTAGACTCCTTACTGATCTTGCTGCTTCGTAAAGATAAGTTACAAAATTATTGAAATTTGTTGGTTTTAGTGTCAATGCCCTGGGCAATTCTTAATCATCTAAAACACACATATTTCCAAATCTAAGAAAAAAGTTTGTATTTTTTTTCAATGAAAAAATGTGAAAGAGCAGCTTTAAAACCTGTGGTTACGAGGTTTTGTTCGCCGAAGTACTTAGTATATCGACGGATGATATGAATTAAATACCTACTTGAGACAGGAATTTTTAAAGTTCTATCCTGATCACTTCGCCGCGAGTGCTGTCATACTTGATGCTGAATTTTAGTGCCGTTGGGAAACTATCGGAGCGGCTATTTTGGACTATGTATATGTGACCCGTCACGGGAAAGGGGACCTTCTGGGAACTATGTAGAAGACATATTTGAAAGAGATTTTAGCCTATGCGTGAGATTTCCATCAATTTCAAATATATGCATAGTAAAGACTCTGGCCAGCCTGTGCATCCGCTGTTAAGTATATAGATAGATAAGGTCTCAGAATATCTGTAGGTCATCTGGTCACTTTATATTTACAGTATGTGGCTGTCTACGCTGCTCAATGTTTGCACCTCACTAAAATTTCAAATTCTTGGGCATGTCACGCACATGCTAATTTATTCCAGCAGAGGTTAACCGGAAGTACCATTTCAAAATTTGTTAAACAAACCGAAAAGAAGAATGGTCAATCATAGTAGATTCAGAAAATTTCATACTCGCCACGGAAAAGGCCTAGTCTCAAATGCATCCAAACTTTATTTCAAAAAGAACAAATCATTTTCTTTATTTTATTAGATTGTGTTGACTGTCCGCAAAGACACCAAAATCTATTTATAGAAAAGTAGGTTATTTCCTCGTGAAGGGGTAATAAAATATCGGTATTTTCGGACCAAATAAACGATTTCATTTACCTGCCTTTTATTCAAACTCGCTCATCCCACTAATTCAAATGCATTTAGAAACCATTCTAAAATCATTCGCCCTATCGATTTCACGATGTTGTTAACTTAAATATATATAATAAACATCTGAATCATTTACAGTTAGGTACATCGTGAAATTGACATTCGCCTCAATCAAAACCATTCTAAATCACTCACTCAGCGCTCCAACCGTTCATTTCAAACACTCACTCAAACCATTCAAAACGCTCAAACCCATTGAAAAATATAGAATCAACAGTGACATTCAAAATAAATTTTGATAGTGAAAAATCGCGATTTACTGATATAATTCAAATTGTAAGCGCCTAATAGGTTCTTGAAGAAATAGTATTCTAATTATGGAACTTGTATGCATATTTTTATTAAAGGGAGGTAATCATATATCGCAATTTTTGTTCTGGGTGAATAAAATTTGCGATATTGATTACCTCCAATTAAATTCACTCAAAACTCGATCCACACACTCATTCAATTTCATTCATAAATCATTCCAAAATCCTTCAATTTGTCAATTTCACGATGTTGTGTACATTCTGCTAATTGGAGGTCCTGAACTTGAACTGTGAGAAAAGATGTCATCCACGGTCACTCCGGTATGTTTAGAGTAGAACAGGTTACATGTACTGAATCTTTATTAAAGCGGCTTAACATTATCTTTACTACTATTTTAAGGCTAATTTCAACATTGGTGTTCTCGATATACATTTTCCCGCTTTTGGAAATTTAAGAATGGTCCAAATTCAAAGGCTTGCAGACGACAATCAAGTTGGATGTAATCGGACGAATTCATTCCATTTGGAAAAAAAATGCGAGGAAAAAGAAATTACTTGTTAAGAGCAATTTCACTTTTGATTACAATATAGTTTTCACATATGAAATCACTGGACTGGGCGGATACGAATTTTGCTTTTCAGCCGGGTCACACGTGACAATTAGGAAACAGCCCTGCGTTCAGGCTGACAAGATGTTGCAGACCGTTTTCAAATTACAAGCCGTTTTGCACGAACGTGCACGTGCAAAGCGGGGTTTTACTTGAATAAAAGCTTGAACCGTTTTGGCATCCTGAATGCAGGGGTTTCTGATTGTGACCCGGCTGAAAAAAACAACACAGGTATCCCGCCCGGGCCAGAAATAAGTTGGCACACACAGATCTTACCTCCCGGGACCTTAAAGATAAGGGTTAAGCTATTGTTATGATGTATCGGTAGCGATACGTCAATTTGAATTTTTGTGTATTATTTATCTGCAATGACCTGGCACTCATTAAATATTCCTTTTGACCCCTATTGATAGTCGGTAAATGTTTCTTAATATAGACTTATACTCGCGAGGTTAAGAGCTAAGAATATGTTTCACAGCTGATAGTACATACGGAAATTTAACGGTGGTGGTTAGGGTGCGTTCCTATAATCGGGAGGTCACGAGTTCAAGTCGGACCATGACCAGAAATATTTCTATTTCTTTTTAGGTTTACCCCTTTTTGAGTACAGATTTTGATTTTTTTTTTCATTTTTTTTTAAAAGTGTTGACAAAAGACTATTGGTATTCGGCACAGTCTTTCCGCCAGCCTCAATTTGACCATTGCAAAGTCCTGTCCATAAATCACTGAAAATTACTGAAAATAATTTTAGATTTTGAAATGAATCTGGATCTATATTTAAGAGATGCAGCGGCATTTTTTTTAATTTATGACGGTATGAAATTAAAAACATATACTGGGTTTGAACACGTAAATCGAATTTCTGTTTAACTCTATTCTTTTCCGATGATATGTTATAATTCAATATCATAAAGCAAATGAGTTCTTTGATAGGACTGCTTTTTGGTACAAGCTTACTTACAACTTATTATGTTTTTTTTCATTGAGGTATGAAACAAATCTTTGTCCCGATCAGAATCCAGTAATCTTGGTTAGTGCAAACAACCAAAAATGAATGATGTAAGAATAAAAAATATTAATCGTAACGGACAAAGAACTAATGACAAAATAATAACAAAGAAATGTTTTTCTTTAAAAATTACAACAACAAAAAAAAAACAAACGAAAAAAATCATTATGTTAGTTATAATCACAATGATTATGATATGTGTCTCTGTTGGGAATTGAACTCGATCCGACAAGTTATCGGTGTTCGGGAAGGCGTCTGTAACCACTGTTCTATCGTGCCTTTTTAAGAGTATTTGAAATAATATAAGTAAAAATTGAAACGAAATTGAGTTACGCTACGGGAATACTCGAGCAATAACGGAAGTTAATGAGTGCCAGTTCATTTTAGATGAATAATAAATGAATTGTATTTTAAGGTCAGCTAACATAACAAATACTTTGGTCGGTGACTAAAAAGTCACAACTAAAACTGCAATAAACTTAAGTTACGACCCCCCCCCCCCTTATGACCCCTCTCTCTCTCTCTCTCTCTCTCTCTCTCTCTCTCTCTCTCTCTCTCTCTCTCTCTCTCTCTCTCTCTCTCTCTCTCTCTCTCTCTCTCTCTCTCTCTCTCTCTCTCTCCCCCTTCTCTCTCTCTCTCGCTCACTCTCACTCTCTCTCTCCCGACGTGTATAACTATTGACAATACATATTGACAATACATTTTCGCAACGACTTCTCTATTTGACTAACATAGCCAAAAGTGGCACATTTCGTACGACGTTTCTCAAATGAAATAAATATTATCTTAATTTCTTTATTACACTCCACTTGTGCTGGATTTTGAACTAGATAATGGTCAAAATAATATGATCGATTATAAATAGAAAAGCTCTGAGTCCATGAAAAAACAAAAGACAAAAAAACTGCCTGAAAAGATTGGAGGGAAACCGATGAAAATATTTTCATGTATCATTTTTAATCGAATTTTGATAAGCCTTTTTCCCATAATAAATGTACTTGACAGATCGGACCCAATCTCGAAAGATTTCGGGAGGGAAGCAAGTTTGTAGAGAATCCGACGCAAGACTGGAAAATTGCCATAGCTACAGCCCTTCTGACTTTCGTTCAGTAGAGATAATAATTAGTCTTTGTATTTGGCTTGTCTCCCATCGATGAAAAAAATGGACCTGCGCTGGACCTCTATGGCTGTAAATTATATAGAGTAAATCAAATCGTGAAATTGCCACTCGTCTAGATCAAAACAATTCAAAATCACTCACTCAGCCCTCCAATCGCTCATTCCAAAGCATCACTACAATCACTCAAAAACGCTCCGAAATTGTTTAAAAACGCTCCGAAATCGTTCAAAATGATGAACATTTCATTTGTATCGATCAAACAATTGCATGGTTTTATTGGCTGCTATTGATTTCTAAAGCATATGATCTGTCCATGAAGATCCAAAATCTGTAAAAAGCATAGATTTTATTTAAGTGTGTGTGTGTGTGTGTGTGTGTGGGGGGGGGGGGGTGATAAATTATCAATAGGACGAAAATAGAGGATATTGAATGAGTGGTCATTGAATACCGAATTTATTAAACGAGTCATATACAAACAGATAAAAACGAGGCTGCGCCGAGTTTTTATCTGTTTTAGATGACGAGTTTAATAAATTCGGTATTTTATGAGCACAAATTTTATATTCTTTTTATATAATATGACCAGATTTTTTGCAAAAAAATCGTCAAGATTCTTGAAATTCAAGATTTCAATTTTCCGCGAAACGTATAACGCCGTTTAGAACTGACGTCACAATACGTACTTTATGACGTCATTTTCGCGGTTACAAAATAGCGTTGCTATTTGCTCTGGGCTCATTTGCATAGTTAGTCCACTAGTGTAATAACACTCGTGTAATATCAAATTTTTTCAACGGGTTATTTCACTCCGGCGACGTAGGTCATATTATAATTATCGATAATGGTTTACCTCCCCTCAATTTCATTCAAAACTCGTTCCTCACACTCATTCAATATCATTCCAAAATCATTTCAATTGCTTTCACCTTGTAAATTTCAAGATGTTATTAACTGTACCTATCACCGTCCAAGCCAATGGCTCTCCGACGAGACTTGGTGCAAAAGATTTAACTAAACAGACGTTTGCAAATACAATTTGTAGCATCATTTGTGAGCATATAATGAAAAGTTTGGAATGAATTGATCAAAGGAAGTCGAGTAGGTATATCAAGGGGTCAGTGCAGCACTATTGTAAGTTCTGTATAGATATATAGGCACTTACAAAAGTATTTTACTAACCCCTGGCCAAAGGACTATACATTAAATTCGTGCGGAAGGTCGTAATCTATCTTGCGGTCTATTTGATCTCAGAATCTCGGTCGATTACATGGGTTGAAAAAATAGGCAAACGAGTAAAATATTTCCTCCTTTTAAAGCTGCTCTTCCACAACTTTTCATAGAAAATTTTAAAAAAAAAAAAATTCTTAGATTTGGAAATGTGTGTATTTTTAGATGATAAAGAATAGCCCAACGTCATTGTCACTAAAAACAACATATTTTTATAATTTTGTAACTTATTTTTTCGAAGTGGCAATTTCAGTAAGGAATCCAGTCTATTAATTTCCAGTCTATAAATTTTAAAATCGTTCTTTTCCATGAATAATCTTTAATTTTTGCTTGTACCGATATGAAGTTTCCAGCTATCAAATAATTTTACCTTAATCTTTGATTAAATAAGACAAACATGCGGAATTCACATGCCTAAATAGTTGGCTCGAAATTGAAGAATTATTTTTAAGGCGTTAGTAGTTGCTCTATTTTTTCAGAATGAATTTCTCTAAATTCAGGAAAAACAGTCTTTCTTTCCATGCATTACCCGATTGAATCTTATTATTCTAAAGGCTTCAGCATGATAGGGTCGTTACTTCCAAGTGATTTTACGAAAAATTTTAAAAATCACATTTTTCCAATCTGTGAAAGAGTAGCTCTTATGTAACAGACACGGCGACTGTGGTTGTTCACTCCTAATTAGGAAAAAATGAAATTGATTCAATGTCGGAAAGCTTCGGAACACATCGTTATATTTCGGTAAATACAAGTTTTTCGTCGCAGTAGTACTGAAACGTCGTAAGTGCTTGTATAATGGCATAGGCTGTAACGACAATAAAGCACCGCTATGACGTAAGAAATGACGGAATTAACATGTCATTATCTTTCGCTAGAAATTTTAAAGGCAATAGGCGTCATCCGAATGAACACTAGTCATGCCAATTTCAACATTTTGATTTAGGTTGGACTATCATAAATCGAATTCCAACCGACACTGTTTCTAAAGAAACGACACAACAACAAAAATCGATTTAAAATTGAAGAAAAAAAAGAGAAGTATTTATTACAGAAAAAAACGAAAATCCATCAACGATGACGACGATATTTAAATCAAGTAAAAACAGTAATTCAGAATATTTTTTTCTTCATGTATTTCCTATATACGAACCCGCTGGAGCATTGCATGTTATTGCTTGAACCTATTGATAAATTTGCATATCTATTTTTATGATGAAAACAGTACCAAAAATTTTCAACAAATTTGACCATATCCTATCACGTTGATTTTTAAAATTGAAAAAATGTTGAATATATTTTTCAAAAAATATGTAAATTACCCAAAATATAATATAAATATATATAAATAGGTTTATTTTGACCTTTGTTGTATGTTTTTGTATTTTGCTTTGGTATGTGTGAGAAACTGTCTACTAATGACTTTCTTTGTAAGGTAGTAGACATGAGTACGATATCCTGGCATTTTTAAACAACCAGTAAAGGTTGTGGACCCGTAATAGTTCCGCAAATGATCTTTCACAATGTTAACCGTGGTTTCCTAATGAAAAACGAATCGTTGCGGAACTATTTCGTACCTTAAATGCATTACAGTGATATTTGAGCCTGTGCGCGAGATTTACAACAATTTCAAATATGCGCGAAGCAAAGACTCTGACCAGCCTGTGGAATGCACAGTCTGACCAGAGTCTTCACTATACGTTAAGTAGATAGATAAGGTCTCACAGTATCTGTTGACTTCTAGGTAACTTTATTTACAGTAGGTGTCTGTCGACACTACTCAATGTTTGCACCTCACGAACATTTCAAATTGTTGGAAATGTCACGCACAGGCTCATTTGTAATGTAAATTAAAGATACCCTTTCTTTTAGGAATAGTTGAAAGTGTGGGTTAAGTATGAGTTAAAAGACTGAAATGTACACAATGGAAGACGAGGATTATGTGTGTACATTAGACGAGAAGAGTTTAGAAAGGGCCAAGAAGGACCTTAATGAGGACCCAAAAGATAGACTGGCTGCAGTTCGGGCACTTCGAGCATGGATAAAACAAGAATCGGGCTGGCTTCGATCGCCCATGGGTATGTACTTGACAGTTAATAACATCGTGAACTTTACACTCATTTCCACCAATACCATTCTAAATCACTCGTTAAGCGCTCCATTCAATGAATACTTCAAACATTCGCTCACACCATTCATATACGCCCTGAAAATGTTCAAAAATAATTCGAAATCGTATAAAACGAAACGAAACGAAACACATTCCATTCAAATCTATCAAACTATTGTTACGATTTAATGGTTCGTACGGATTTTTTAGCGTCTGCCTTGTCCATAAAGACACTCAAAAGAAGAAAAGAAGAGAAAATATTAAATGGGATGGGAGGGGTTTATTAAACTATCACTAACTCCAATTGGGCGAGAATAACGGTATTCAATAACCTCCTTTCAATTTCATTCAAAAATCAATGAATCCCACTAATTTGATTTCGTTTCAAAATCATTCCAAAATCAATTATCTTAATTTCACGCTTAAAGGGCTAATTTGATAGTTTGTTTGTGGTTTAACGCGGCTTTTAAGACGTTTTCGATCATATTATGGCGGTTGGAGCACATAATAATGATTGTTTTTTAGTATTTCTCGCACCGGCACTACCATTACATCGTTTCCTAGCCTCAAGCTGGTATACGAAACAGTCCTGCGTTCAGGATGAAAACGTTAGAGAAGCGCTTTCGAAATGATACCTCGCTTTGCACGTATGTGCACGTGCAAAGCGGGGTGTCATCTCAAAGCGCTTGCTAAGCGCTTTTACATCTTCAACACTGGATAGGTTTATGATTATAAACACATTGGTGGGAGACAAATTATCCGGAAGGATGACTGCCACCGTCAGAAATTGAAACGGGCCTTGCGAGCCCCTAACTGCGCTTTACCGGCAGATCTGCACACTGTAAGTTTAACAACCAGAGTTTATCTCGTTCTGTTGACTAAAACTATCTTTGATAATCATCTCCTTACTTCAGAATAAAACAACATGGACAATTGTCTTTTAAAAAGTTGTAATGTGCCCCAAGTTGTAAAACATAACCATTCGTTAAATTAAATATAAGGCGAAAATAATCAATGATATGGGTTTTTTGTTGTTGTTGTTGTTGTTGTTGTGTTAACATCCACTCCTTCAAGATGAAATATTCGCGAAACGCCTAAAAAGATAGCATTCTTCACATCTAAGCGCGTGACTACTTTTAAACGTTTGAGAACTATGTATTATCGTGAACACAGAATTGTTTTAACGAATTGTGGTTAGAATAAAACTAACCAACGAATCTGAATTATTAATTTATTTCTTTTTTCAGACACTAAATTTCTCCTTGCCTTTCTGCGGATCAGTAAGTTTAGTCAACTCATAGCCAGAGATCGTCTCGTCAACTTTCTAGCCTCTTTCAATGACTCTGTCAGTTATTTAAATGGGTTTGATCCCGCGGATCCGAAGTTTTTACAGATATTGAGAGCAAGGTACGTATCAAACGACTTTTGTTATAATGTGAGCCTGTGCGTAACATTTTCAACAATTTCAAAAGTGTGCCAAGCAAAGACTCTGGCCAGTCTGTGCATCCGCACAGTCTGACCATAATCTTTACCGTGCGCCTTCTAGATAGATAGGGTCCCAAAGAGTCTTAAGACAGTTAGATAATCTTCTACATGCACTATGTGACTGTCTAGGCTCCTCAATGTTTCTACTTCACCCACATGCCAAATTGCTGGAAATGTCACGCACAGGCTCGTACATATTAAAAGGGTTTTTCTTGTCTCGTTTTTCATCCTTTTGCTACTTCTAGAATAGTTTTCACCTTTCCCATTTTCAGACAAGTGATTCAACCTGGAGACTTTATTGAAGTGGGATAACATTAACTCAAAGATCACGCATATAAATAATGACAAAACTACTGTTTAACCTTGACACAATTTTATTAAAATATTTTTGTGACAATAACATTCCATTGAAATATGATACCATTTAAAATTTGGCTGTACGCGTCTATAAATACTACATGTATGATCTATCAAGATTTGCAACTGAACTGTTAGAATTCAACCCTCAATGTAAAAGGCTCAAGAAAAGAATTATGTGTGCCTGAAATCCAAATACTATTTAGGACGTTCTAAAACTGTCAGTACATATCAGATTGCAGGTAATTCGCCGGTTTAAATTTAATTTCACGTTGTTTGCGTTCTACGATTTTTATTCTGACTAAAGCTAAGAGTTTGTCAGCCCGATTAGCTCAGGTGGTAGAGCACCGGACTTCAAAACCATTGAAGTTCGACGGCGTGGGTTCAATTCCCGGGCTGACACACTAACAAACTAATTGTCTTTCGGATGACACGTTAACCCGAGGCCCCGTAAGACGGTATTTTACACCGATCACGTTAAAGATCCATGGAAGATCTCAGCAGTAGTTTCGTCATGTTTCCTTGCACTTTCCCCCGTTACAACTAACAGTCTTCTCGGGGCGTCGCTCATGGGCATGGGCTGCGGTAGCGACGATAAATAAACGGGAATACACACGCTAAGAGTCGCTCTCGATCCCTCAGGTGTTTGCACATTCCGAGGTATCCAATTCTCGTAAATCTTAAAAAAAAATAATTTCAAGGACAAAAAGAAAACAATTGATTATATGATTTTTTATATATATTATATTTTTCAGTCGTGTGTTTACCCCTCTCAGAAAAAGAGATAGTGAAGGGCGAACGATTGTAATTGGAAATTACGGTAAGATGCTCCTTAAAGTAATGGAACCGTAATAGTTCCGCAGTGGTTACAGGGGTTTCCTAATGATTTTCATTAGGAAACCTCTGTCAACACTGTCAAAGATCATGAGTTCCGAAAGACCAAAATCATACCAAATCAATAATCTCATTGTTCCTCTCAATGCATCCTACACACTTCACACCATTCAAAAACGCTTCAAAACCGATCGAAAATGCTTCGAAATCGCTTGATAATATCAGCTGTTCATTCAAGTTGATCACCTAATTGTACGATTTTTATGACAGGTGCGGGTTTTGTAGCGTCTGATTTGTCTGTGAACAGACAAACAGAAAAGTATGTAAATCTTAACAATGGGAGGTAATAAAAATTTAGCTCATTTCACCCAATTCGTCGAAATTATAGATATTGTAATAGCTCCCAAAAATATCACTCAAAATTCACCCATCAAATAAGTCAATTTTTATTCAAATATTCATCTCGTTAATTTCACAATGTTTTTCATTTGATGGACAAACGCTGACAATAGGAAATTGGCTGACAATTCAAAAGATATATTTATTTAGACAGGATTGGACTATTGAACTTCGTCATTTTCTACCATTTTGTTTCAAATATGAAACGACTTAAAGATCGTAACTACAGCTTTTAAAAATGCAGTAACGACGTTAAGGTCGCCTATGGGCTTGGTAAAATATCTTTGAAATAACGATGTTTAATAATTTAATGGCATTTATAAATATAGCAGTTTGATTCAAGCTGTAGTTGCGATTTTCTCAAGGGGAAGCGACGATAATGCGTCCATAGAAATGTTATGTTCGATAATCAATGGTGTGATGACACGTGACTGGATTATCGCCCTTTATCTATTAAAGGACGGCAAAAATGACGCGGGTCAATCCCACTATGCTTCTTTCGCGATAATTACGGTTTCAAAACTAACAACTTCCGTTCGAGTTCACTTTCTTACCCGGAGATATTAATACATCGTTAAGACGGCTTAGTCGAGAGAAACTTCGTAATGTAGTTACTACAGCTTTTACAAAACGATATATTGACAATGACTTGCCACAATTTTTACTTTGAAAATACTACTACCACATAATTCTTTTTCTGTTTTTTACTAGTGACTTATAGGCCCATGGGGCCGGGTGTTATTTATTCATTATTTGTAAACTGTATTGAATGTCTGTAACACATGTCACTTTAATAAAAAAATTACTTACTTACTTACTTACTTATAGCACCTGTATCACTTAATTTTACGTTTTCATTGTAAATTAGAGTTTCTTCTATTCACCTTTTTTTTCTCCTTTTTATAATTACAAGTTATCATAACTCCCTTCACTTATATAATGAGCTTTTGTAACGGGAAAATTTGCATTCTTGCATACTATGTGGTATTTCTAATACAAAATGTAAAAAAGACATACTTTTTGTTTGTTTGTTTTGTTTTGTTTGTGTTGTTTTTTCACCTTCTGTGGATTATGTTTAAATTATTTCATGAAACAACAATGTTTGAGGATTCTTTGCCTTTGTTACATGTTGATTATAAAATAAAAAAAACCAACATCGCACATTTGTTAGAATATGACTTTTTTCCTGATTATTATGTTTCATTTCCAGCAATGAGAATAACCAAGTTTGAACAAAAACTCGTCCTTAAACAACCGAAATTTAGATATTACATCTTGAACCAATCTATGACATAGTATAGTCCATGTCTCCTATTTATAACTCTCTTTTCAACTCTCTTTTTTTCAGATAAGTTCGACCATACGGGTAATTCGTACAGCTATCCAGATTTTCTTATGTTTAACTCTCTTCATTTTTTCAGATAAGTTCGACCATACGGGTAATTCGTACAGCTATTCAGATTTTCTTATGTTTAACTCTCTTCATTTTTTTCTTCTTTTTTTTTCAGATAAGTTCGACCATACGGGTAATTCCTACAGCTATACAGATTTTCTTATGTTTAACTCTCTTCACTTTTTTTCTTCTTTTTTTTTTAGATAAGTTCGACCATACGGGTAATTCGTACAGCTATCCAGATTTTCTTATGTTTAACTCTCTTCATTTTTTTCAGATAAATTCGACCATACGGGTAATTCCTACAGCTATACAGATTTTCTTATGTTTAACTCTCTTCATGTTTTTTTTCAGATTAGTTCGACCATACGGGTAATTCGTACAGCTATCCAGATTTTCTTATGTTTAACTCTCTTCATTTTTTTTCAGATAAGTTCGACCATACGGATAATTCGAACAGCTATCCAGATTTTCTTATGTTTAACTCTCTTCATTTCTTTTTTCAGATAAGTTCGACCATACGGGTAATTCGTACAGCTATCCAAATTTTCTTATGTTTAACTATCTTCATTCTTTGTCAGACAAGTTCGACCATACGGGTAATTCGTACAGCCATCCAGATTTTCTTATATTTAACCCTCTTCATTTCTTTTTTCAGATAATTTCGACCATACGGGTAATTCGACAAGCTACATGTATCCAGATTTTCTTATGTGTTACTCTCTTCATTTTTTTCAGATAAATTCGACCATACGGGTAATTCGTACAGCTATCCAGATTTTCAGCGTTCCATACTTGGTATGTGTCATTCCCTGGTGTTTTGTGACGAACAGTTTCAAGTAAACGGTGTCAATTTTATCATGGATTACGGTGCCATTACCAGGAAACATTTAACGTTTGGAGGGTCGGAACACATGCGCAATAGAGCACAACACTTTCAGGTAACTCAGCCCTGCGTTCAGGATGAAAACGTTAGCGAAGTGCTTTCGAAATGATACCTCGCTTTGCACGTATATACACGTGCAAAGCGGGATATCATCTCAAAGCGCTTGCGAAGCGCTTTTACATCCTGAACACTGGGTGGATCATATTGTCACGAAAATAAAATTTAATGCTGGAATTTGGTAAATTATATATTTGAAAAAAATATGAGAAAGAAAAGGAGAAAGACCATCGATCTCCTAAGACTCCGACAAACGCTCAAAATAGCTTATCAGTAACAACTATTATCTTTATTACCCATTTTATGTAATCATTATTTTTATCATTATCATTATTATTATTATTATTATTATTATTATTATTATTATTATTATTATTATTATTATTATTATTATTATTATTATTATTATTATTATTATTATTATTATTATTATTATTATTATCATTATCACCATTATTATTATTATTATTATTATTATTATTATTATTATTATTATTATTATTATTATCATTTACTGTTAAACATGTCAAATATCGTCACTCATTTGTGACTGAGAGTCTTACTTGTAGGCCATTACTCTCTGTTTTGCATCAAATTAAGTTTTGTCGAATATCAAGAATACATCCCTTGAAATCATATCATTTCATAGCCTCAACCGTGAATTTTGATTTACACTCGATAAGAAATTAACCGAATTATAAAATAAGTAGGTAACAAAAACGCTATAAATCCAGTTTTATAGAAGTTATTTTTAGGACTTTAGGGTAGTCCATCCTTATTGAAAAAAATATTGAAAAAATGCATGGATCGTGTTTTCTCGGATAACTTCTTTTCCCCTTTAGATTGCTAAACAGGTGATATAGAGGATTATCGTTTGTTTCAGTGTAAGATCGATTTATATTTTATTGAGTGAACAATAAAAGCTATATTTTCACGAGTGGCAGAGCCACGAGTGAAAATTATAGGTTTTGTTGTTCACGAAATGAAATATAAATCGATCTTACTCGAAAAACAAACGATTATTCTATTTCTTTAATGCAAAAATGAGACAAAATGTGAAATTCCAAGGACATATTTTCGTGAAGCGCGTCATTTTGCGCGTGATTGCTATGCAACGTTCGTTGTGACGTCACTTATTTCGCCCCGCATAGATGACGTCAGAAAGGTTGAAATGCACAAAAGCAGGGTATAAGTTTTCGATAATTTCACTGCTTTTGCGGTGAGATTATCAAGTGATAATTTACCGTTATTTCCCGATAAACCACCGAAAAGCATTAAAGAAGATGGCGTATATTACTTTTGTCCTGTGTTATAATTATCAAAGTGGTTAAATGTCATTATTGCCTTATAAATTATATTTGTACATAAGACCGTTCGGAACATCGCTCGGACTTTTCCGTAAACTGGAAAGTACCACAGACGTATTCGGTAAGTGTATGAATTCTGGGTCCTTTTTTAAGGCAATTTGGTACTTCGCTCATTTAATACGCTCGAAGAAAAACAAATTATGTGAACTCCTACGGAAAAGTCCGAGCCACGTTCCGAATGGTATTATCCCCGAGGTCTATATTGTAGAATCGCCGAGGGTTCCCGATTGCACCTAAGACATTTCAATACTGCTACGATGACGACATAAAAAAAGAAATGCTTTTTAATCCGAAAAATAACGAAATCTTCCAAAGTTCTCCAATGAGTAGCCGATTTCAAAAGTTCAAACAAGGGGTGTACAACCTTAAGTTTCAATACGACTAGAAGATTAGTAGATTGTGTTATGCAGTGATGCAAAACACAACTTTTATGTACATTAAAATGTATCTGATTATGTGGCGATGTTTTCTTTTTGTAAATTTTAACTCAAATTCATCCCTTCACTTGAAAACTTTACATCGACTCAAATATGATTTTTTTATTATTGGAATTAAAAGTAATGTTAACAGTAAGGTTTAGTAACTTTGGGTGGAGGCGAATTTCTTGTCACAAGAATATTTTTCCATAGTACCTTTCTAGATGTATAATCTAGACATGTAATTCAATGATCTTCTCAAAGTCTTGGGCCCGAGGTTATAAAACTTTTCTCAGGCTCAATTCGAAATTTCTGAAATTTCAATTTGAAATTAAAGCCATAATTCTGTTTTATTACTCATTTAAATATATAAACATAAAAGGTTATATTAATAAGTTGTTGTAAACAACAACTTATTAATATTATCTTTTATTTCCATACATTTATTTTAATTTAAGATTTTAGAAAATTGAGCCTGAGCTTGAGAAAAGTTGTAACCTCGGGCTCAAATTGCGTTTTCTTCAAATATCTTATCAAATGCTCTTAAAAAATCTAATTTCGGAAATAGACATAACAATTCTTGCTTGGCGAAATATGTTATCGAATGTCTAGCTGCTAAATACAACTTCGCATTATGATACCCCTCTTATAAGTTTATAACACAAAGTTTCGACATTCGTTGACTTAAAAAGAAGTATTATTTGAGCATGTGCATGACATTTAAAACAATTTGAAACCTTCGTGATGTGCAAACATTGAGTAGCGTTGACAGCCACATACTATAAATATATACTTTGAGACATTGTCTATCTACTTAACGCGTAGTGAAGACTCTGGACAGACTGTGCAGATGCACAGACTGGTCAGAGTCTTTGTTTTGCGCATATTTGAAATTGTTGGTAACCTCACGCACCGGCTCATTTTCTTTCTATTTCAGAAAGCCCTTCCAGTGCCCCTAAAGCAGTTCCACAACTACAACACAGGTCCTATATTCAACGTTTTACTAGCTATATTACGACCGGCTCTCCCAGAGAAAATGAAAATCAGGGTAATATTATCAACATTTTATTTATCTTTTTTTCTTAAAATGTATACACTGTACTCCAAATCAGGCTTGTGTTTAGGATATCCCATCGTTCGCGAGCGCATGGATCAGACTTTAAAAACACGCAAGGAGTTTTCTACTTTTTGTTATCCTGAACGCACGACTCCCTTGCATGGTTAGGCGTATCTAATTGATGCTATTTCAGAAAGGAAGATTCTCACTAACGCTCCATTGTCTTAGACGTCAAGCAGCAAGGGTGTTGAATTCAATCTTTCTTGAGCGACCGCGTCTATTAGGCAACCATTTTTACTAATAGTCCGGCAGATTTCTAGCTTGACCCGGAAGTAGGGTTCATTGTTTTTTTCTTGACTGATTCACGTAGCTAAGGCATTCCCGAACCAGAATCTGGCTGATGAAATCTTGTCATCATTGAGCATTTTGAGAAAATCAAGATGGCAGCCAGGACTATCGAATGTAACACAAACAACTCGGTAGATCACAATGACGACCTTTTAAATGTTTTTTTGTGTTGTTTTTTGCTGTTAAATTTCGAGATTAAAGTTTATGACATAATTAAATACATGTTATGACATAAGAAATAAGTATGGTAGTCAAGATGGCAGCCAAATCGAATTATTAAATGGCAATTGAAGTATTTCTTGATCCATGTGACATAAGAATCTTAGGAAAGGGTTTAAGGGCTCCTTCAGTAAACATTTGTTAGTGGTTTTATGCCTACTAAATATCAGGCAAAGGACAACTCTCGTCTATTGTTACATACATTCTTGATTTGAAGATAGCAGCCAGGGAAGAGAAGATTCTAAGTCACTTGCGTATTAATCGGGATTTTAGAAAAAATGCGCCTACATCAACAGTTTCAAGGCCAGTTTCAAGGTTGATTTAAAAATTGATGCCTTAAATGATAGAAAGCATTCGAGATGGTAGCCAAGGAAAATACCCAAAAGAAAGTTTAAGATTACATGATTATATTAGGAAATTATTCATATTAACTTGTGAAAATACAGGTCATCATTTTGAAATAAGAAAAGTTACATAAATATGCAATATCAAAAAGTTTTTTTTGTTTACTAAGATGGCAGCCAATACTGCATAAATCTTGCATTTCAATTGGTTTTTAATTTTTTGACAATTTATAATATAATTCATACGTAGACAATCACTTTGGCTTGAATTATCTCTTCCAGAAAGAAAAAAAGGAAGCCAACAATACATCCTATAAACATGAATAACTAAATAGAAGTCTAACTTCATTTGTAGCATCATTACATATACATATCTTTTAGTGAACAATGAATAGTGCTCATATACGTTGCATGGTAATTGAAAATAAATATTATATTTGCTTTGCGAGAAAATTATTGCACAACAAAATATATTCATCTCATATCGATGGATTAGCACGAAACATTTATTTCTCCTAACAAATAGTAAGGAAGTTAGAACTGTATCGTCCTGAATCTATGATATGGTCAAATAGGGCAATAGGTTTCTGCACCTAACTTTTAAGAAAAAAGTTAGAAATCATGAATCTTGAATTTGCAACAAAGGTTCGGAAAGCTTTGCCACCATTCAATTTGGGTTAACATTGCCACTTACTCAGTACAATACATTGGTAGCCACTTTATAGAAGAGTTACCGTAGTCCTAATAGTTGATTCGAGCATATGCTAGCGGTCATCATCCTTTACGTCTACATTTTACCAGTAACTCCTCTGATGCAAGGGCGTAGCTCCCATTACGCAAATTACGCAAGTGCGTAAAAGAATTAATGCTCTGTTGAAAAACATAGTGAATGAATGATCAAAGCATCGAAACTACAGCTTATTCAAGCTGTAGTTACGATGTTTTGATTATTCACCAACGCTCAAGTCATAAAAGGGGAGCGGATGGAGGACATTCTGCTTTTGTTAGAGTTGTCATATAGCCTTTATCTTATATATTCTTTGGTTGTCGCATTCTGAGTGAGTAAAGATTTCAAAGTCCTAGTTACGCCTATGTGATGCACCTAAACATGTCACATAGGTTCAAATCACATGGAAGACTAGAAATAATTGGTTACTTACATTACGTTGCATGTCATGAAAAATAAAACTCAATACGAGTCTCAGTAAACCCCCCCCCCCCCCCCCCCCACACACACACACACACCATACCTATGTTGAGATCACTTTAATGCTATGTGCTTAAAAAATTGCTATCTACAATGTTACATTTTTATACTCTTGGAAACCGTACTTTTATTGATTCAATTATTTTTTAAAACGACAAGTTTAATGAGCAAGCTAATGGATCCTTTAAAAACATAGTGGACAAGTCGAAACCATATCTTAACTATAATTATACAAACATGTTTTTGTCAACAAATTAATAACATTGTCGCAATAGTTCAAATACATTTGATAATAACTGGAAAAACAGCGAGGCTGACATCTTCAAAATAAAATGTTTTAATAATTTACATCTGAACATATTCATAAAAAAATCAGATTTTTAGCAGATAAGTTTTTGCTATAGGAAAAAGAGATCATCATATTCTCATGCTTATCATTAATGTACACAAAGTTATCATTCATAAACTCTCTTAACAGACCATCTCGACTGCCAAACTGAATTTCACTGTAAGAACATTATTTCTTTAACTTGCTCAAGCAGCAGATCAATACCATCATAAAACGATTAACTTATCTGAATTCTTTTTAATTGTATCTTCAAATGTTTACAAAAACATACACACTTTATTTACACTAGTAATCAAGCAGTTTTTAGCTCAACTAGCTGAAAGCCACTGGGGCTATTGTCATGGCGGTGTGTCCGTCGTGCGTCCGTCCGTCCGTGCGTCTGGTCGTAAACTTTTTCTCTAAAAATCTTCTCCTCAGAAACTACTGGATGAATTGCAACCAAATTTCACTGGAATTATCCTTGGGTGACCCTCTTTCAAAGTTGTTCAAGAAAACGAAAATTATGGATTGAACGGGCGTTGCTAATTTCCAAATATGGTAAAAAGTGACTTTTCTCATAATCTAATTGATGGATACCAATTAAATTTTACATGAATGATCCTTGGATGACCATTTATCAGTCTACAAAAAAATATTGTGATGGGATATAAAATATGTATTTTATGGGCGGAGGTCATTTCTCTATATTTTATATAGTGGAAACCTTCAAAATCATTGTCTCAGAATGTTTCAAAAAGATATATACCAAATTTTACTAGAATCAAATTTATGATTCTTATTTGTAAACAAAACGTGTATTCAGCGACCATTTTCTTTAAAGACCGCTTTTTGGGTCCCGTTCGTAGTTGCTTAATACAAGTTTTACTGTACATGTATATAATCTCTAACGTAAAATCTTGTTGATGTTATTTTGTAGACAATTTTCCTAATGTGTAGGTACAGTGTTGATTTTTTTATTTATGTTTTTTTGTTGTTGTGATTTTGTTTGTTTGTTTTAGTTTTTTTCAATATTTTCTTAACGGAACGGTGAAAGTCATTTAAATTTCAGACATAAAAGGGGAATAACATGTAGTATTCGTTTTTAGTATCATTTTTACATTCTTTTTACCCTTGCTTCACACTAGGAATACCTTAAGGCTTAATTACATGTATTTTATTTTTTCCTTTCTAATGACTGTCTTTTCAGGTCTTTTCTCACGGCCATAGTATGGTTTCTGTATATCGTGAAGTAGACAAATCATTTTTACCTGACGAATACTTGCCAGACGATCATGAGGGGCCTTCGCAGGGAACACTAGCTGAAAATGTCGGTAAGAGACACTTTTGATGTCTTAGAAAATAGAAATTACCATATTCACAACGTTACTTATTCGAAAAAAAAAAAATATGTGACCCGTCGCGCGAAAAGGGACCATCTGGGTAATGCGAAAAGTGTCGATCCTTGCCAGACTGCTCGGTTTGCGCGGACTGACTAGGGTCGAAACTTTTCGCAATGAGCTTATTTTCTGTATTTAGAATGTTCAATCTACCTTCCAGTGAACGAATTTTGAAATTCGACCTCTGGGTGACCAATGCTGTACCCTATATTTTTTCAAATATTCGTTTACAGTGTTCCAGTAGGCCCCTTTTTGCATGACGGTTCACATATAATAAACACCATGAATACAAGTAGAATTGAGGGTCTTCGACCTGGCAGAGAGTTAAAAATGGTTTATTGCATTAAAGGTCGAGGAAAAGCAGCTATTTCATATATTTGTTCAGATGTATAGATAGTCGACATATATACAGTTGAATTTAAATCATTGTCGGGTTACTAAAACCTCGTAGCTTCAGCTTCAAGCTGAAGCTCCGAGGTTTTGGTGTCTCGACAATGAAATGTGTTTACTTTTGATGTATCCGTTAAGTAAAACATAAGTAGCGTACAGGCGTTCATGATAATTGCCGTCAAACTCGTTGCAGAATCTAAGATACTAGAAATTGTACTCGCCAAATTTCTTCGCGGCTAAACAATGACCTGTCAGGTGAATAAAAACACAGATTACCTGATTTAACAGGATGATTTCTTTTCAGAATACAACATCGAAACTTTGTTACTTGATCCGGACAGGCGAGCTTTTATCAAAGACTTATGGAGCGGAAAATATGGTGCAGATATAGAAAAACGTCCAGTTAAGGAGGAAGGCTACGGATCTTTTAGAATGATTGAACGATAATATCGTGTGCCTTATAAACGATCAATTAAGGAGGAATGCTACGGATCTTTAAGAAAGATTTGAATGATAATCTCAAGGGCATCATAAACAATTACTTAAGGAGGAATGCTACGGACTTTTAAGAAGGACTTGAATGATAATCTCATGTGCCTTATAAACGATTAGTTAAGGAAGAATGCTACGGATCTTTTAGAAGCATTTGAATGGTTATTTTATGTGCCTCATAAACGATAACTTAGGGAGAAATGCTACGGATCTGTAAGAAGGACTTAAATGATAATCTCATGTGCCTCATAAACAATAACTTAAGGAGGAATGCTACGGAATCTTTAGAAGAATTTGGATGATAATCTCATGTGCCTTATAAACGATTAGTTAAGGAGGAATGCTACGGATCTTTTAGAAGCATTTGAATGATTTTCATGTGCCTCATAAACGATTACTTAAGGGGGACTGCTACGGATCTTTTAGAAGGACTTCATTTGGAATCTCGTGTGCCTCATTAACGAGTAGTTAATGAGGAAGACTACTTCCCTTTGTTCAGGATGTAAAAACGTTTCGCGAGCGCTTCGAGATGATACCCCGCTTTGCAGGTGCACAAACATGCAAAGCGAGGTACCATTTCGAAAATTCTTCGATAACGCTTTCATCCTGAACGCAGGATAGATCTTTTAGAAAGATGGAGCGATAATAACTTGTGCCTCACGAAACGTTTATCTGTGTTTTTGTCCACGGCAAATGTTAATGTTTTGAATTCCTTCATCTTTATCACGTTGACTGTTAATCTATCCTGTGTTCAGGATGTAAAAGCATTTTGCGAGCGCTTTGAGATGATACCCCGTTTTGCACACGCGCACATACGTGCAAAGCGAGGTCTCATTTCGAAAGCGCCTCGCTAATGTTTTCATCCCGAATGTCTTTAACAGCGTAAGGGAAATAACGCATACAAACTGCACTCTTTGTATATTATACAGTGACCTCCCTTTGATTTGGTTAGGTAGGTTTAACCCAAATCCCCATATTTTGATTGAGTCAAGTTTAGACCAAGCCTTAAATTGAAATCATGTTCTTGAAACTAAAACAAAACTATGTTGTTTTTCTCAGACTTTTTGACGAAGAAAAACTTATTAAGAAATAATTTTTCGCTTAAGGGATTATTTCTGTCGCCTCTACTGTAAAACAAACGTTACTTGGAATCTGAAATATAATTACAGATAGAAACATCGTGCTGTTGACATTCATCTCCCCCACAGTTATTTTACATGTATATCACTCTCGCAGCGTTCAAATCAAAATAATCGGAGGGATCCAAAGTGCTCCAAAATCGTTCCAACCCCCACCACATATGCACGACCTCATGTAAATTGATCAAATCATTCCACGATTTTATTTGTTATCGTTTATTTTGGAGCGTATTATCATTGATAGAATAGATTGTATATTTCGTTAAAGGGGGGGGGGGGGTTAATTAGATATCGCTAGTTTTTGGTCATGTCGAACGAAAAAGAAACATATCACAAAACCTCCATAACATATCAAAACTCGCTCATCCTAATCGATCCAATTTAATTTACCTTGTCAGTTTACTGTTTTTATTTGTACATGCCTATTTTAGGATTCCCATCAACGATATAATTTGCGCAGGAACAGTTAGCAACATCATGAAATTGCCATTAATCCCATTTGATACCTTTCTCAATTGTCACTCAACGCTCCATTCACTCATTTCAAACGCTCTCTCAAACAATTCAGAAACGATCCATAACAATTCGGAAATGTCACAGAATCCTTAACATTGCTTCACGACTTCATTTAAATCGAACAAATCTTTGTTGTTGTTGATTTTGTTATTATCATTATTATTATTATTATCATCATCATCATCATTTGTATATGCTGGTGTTGTTTTGGGGGCATCCTTGAAGAGCCACAAAACTATTTTTATAGAAAATTACATAGATTCTTTTTTAGGGAGGAAATAAAATGTAGACAATTTCGAAATAAGCGACACTATACTACCTCCCTTCAATTCCATCCTAAAACTCGCTCAGCACACTCATTAAATTTCATTCCTAAAACAATCAACCTATCAATTTCGCGTTGATTGTAACTGTGACGAATGCGCCCGTCTGTTTCTCGCTGAGAATATGATGATGCGTGCAAATTATACGTTACTTATAGATCATGTTCAGATATAGAGGATAATCGTTTGTTTCAGTGTAAGATCGATTTATATTTCATTGAGTGAATAACAAAAGCTATATTTTCACGAGCGGCAGAGCCACGAGTGAAATATAGCTTTTGTTGTTCACGAAATGAAATATTAATCGATCTTACACGAAAAATAAACGATTATTCTATTTCTTTAATGCAAAAATGAGACAAAGTGTGAAATTTCTAGGACATATTTTCGTGAAGCGCGTCATTATGCGCGTGTTTGCTACGCAACGTTCATTGTGACGTCACTTATTTCGCCCCGCATAGATGACGTCAGATAGGATGAAATGCACAAAATCAGGGTATAAGTTTTTGATAATTTCACTGCTTTTGCGGTGAGATTATCAAGTGATAATCTACCGTTATTTCTCGATAAACCACCGAAAAGCATTAAAGAAATAGCTGTGATTTAGAAATAAATGTGAATATCACTATAAATATCATTATATTAACATTTTGTATTATAGATATATAAATTTAACAAATTTCATTACTCATTGTACTGAAAAGATACGTCTAAATAAACTATATTAATAGCAATGGGTCTTTTTGATCGGGTGTTTTAGATAGTTTTAGATAGAAAGAGAGAGAAATCAGCCTGTGAACCTACACAGTCAGTTCAGCCCTCTCTGTGGCTTAATTGATATTATATTTATCATGTCCGCTTTTCTATATATAGGATATTTGACATGATCGAGCGTGACCTCTATCTAAATAATTACGCGCTTTATTGATTCCTACTTCACATACACGGAATATTTCGATTTATTTCGCGAGTCGATCATAACTTAAATGTTTGTTTAGCGCTACCGTAGTAGATATATATACGAAAGGTCACAGAACTGCGGTTCGGGCCCCGGCATTTTTGGTGAATAAACGTTTCGTTCACAAGTGTCATCACGTAAGGAACAACCAGTGGGTTCTTAATAGCCTCGAAATAAAGTAGTGCTCTTTTAGATTCAATTTAAGATTTCTCAAGACTTTTCTTCTCAAAATCACTGTTTATTTCGTTTATGGCACTATACTAGAATTCTTTAACATGTGAAGATAATGCAAAATTCGCTTTTAAAATACAAAATGGGGTTTAAAATAGTAATCCCCGTAAGCTTATCGAGAGTTTAGTGCAAAAACAAAGTTTGAGTCTATACACTGTATAGACAAATACTCTGTTTTCGTTCTAAGTCCTCGCTATTGCAACTTGTAGTAATTTGCCGGAAATATGTTTCTAGGTCGTGACCTCCTGAACTTGTTTATATCGTACATATCGTACACGAAGTTAGCATTAGAAACGGTAACCAGTCCAGCAATCGGGTTTAACAGAACTTTTCAACATGCGATAGTCAGTCTCGAGACGGGTTTCAAGTATTAATCGACAAGTGTTTTAATTGAACAACCTTCTCTTCTGCATTTTGTTTGATAAGAGATGAGCGCCGCTATAAACAATCGCGGTAGCTGAAGCACAGGCGATTTTTCATAATCCATTTTTTGCCTTAGATGTTAATGTATAATTATTAACTATAAGACAAAAGCAATCGCACGTGGACTGGAGCACCTAAACATGGATTGCTGTTAGTTCTCACAACAGATCTTTTATTAGCCTTAATCCCTACGTAGCCTTCGCATCCTACCCTATTAGTTTTACGATTATTCCCTAATTGGTAGGAGCAACAGAATTTAAACTACGACTATATTTGGACAATCCATAAGCTGTACAAAATACCTACCTACATAGATCTTATTGTTTTTCGTTTCTTCTAAACACAATAGCATCAGATAATCAATCTTTTTTCAAAACTCTGTATATTTCCGAAAGAGACCAAAACATTGTAATTACAGCGATTTGGTTGAAGACGAAACAGCGGTCTTTCAATTAGGGGAACAGGGGACCCAATTCAGGTCATTAAAGTTCCAGAGCCCTAGCGCATTACGTTTCATAGTCAAAATACAGAAAGACTGCTGTTGGTCTGGTAAAATATGGGTTCCGTATGTTGACATTGAATAACCTTTCAGACAGTTTTTTTCGATTAAAGAAAAATGTTACGACATTCAAGAAGCACAACGCTGCCACCAGGAGCATATAATAAATGAAAACACTCAAACAGTAAGCAAATATTTTCAAATTCCGTTTGTATTATGAACCGGAATGTAGATTAAAACAACAAAAACAAAACCCAAACAATATCACACTATGTTTCCTGTTAAGTGGTCTTCCATTTTTGTTTCGTCGTAATATTTGAGAACAAAATCGACATGCAAAACAAATATGAATTAACAGTGAGAACTGTCGAAATTATGTTGAGACACCTTCCCTTAATATTTTTTTTACATCTATAATTTCTCTTTTCTCGACGAATTCAATATATCACTCTAGAATGGCACCAGAATCGTTCACCATCAGTACATTCAGCGCTTTGATTCTTTTCATAGTCAGTAATATATATTTTCCTCATTACTTCTTGTTATTTCTTTCTTTTATTTTTTTGATTCGCCTTCGTTTGATTCGCCTTCATTTCTTTTTAAAATCTCTAATCTCGGACAAAAATAAATAAGTTCATTTACTTTCAAAATCTGAATCCGTGTCTTGTCTCAAATCTATCAAAAAAGGTCTGCATGCTGCTCTTTGAAATTATAAAATGATTTACACTTTTCAGTTTCGCGTTCAGATGTCGACAAACCAGCCCTGCGTCCAGGATCTCCAAATGGTGCAAACAGTTTTCTAATTGTACCCCGCTTTGCACGTGCACTTGTATGCAAAGCGGGGTACAATTGGAAAACTGTGTTGCACCGTTTGGTGATCCTGAAAGTAGGGCTGTACATCGAAGACAAAAGTGTGACAGAAGTATTTTAGGTTAAATTTTTTCTAAGTCCATAAAAGGTCAAGGTCAAAAAGTCAAGGACCTTGGTAACCAGTGAAAGCCTATCACCTAGTGAGTGTGTATAAGAAGTTAAAATGTCCCTAAGATAAATTCATTCAAAAATATCAGCAAGGTAAAGTTTTTTGCTTAAAGTTCTTCTTAGTCCATAAAAGGTCAAGGTCAAATTGTCAAGGACCTTGGTAACCAGTGAATGCCTATCACCTAGTGAGTGTGTATATGACGTAGCGATGTCCCTAGGGAAAATCATTCAAAACAAATAAGCAAGGTTAAAGTTTTTGGTTAAAGTTTTTCTAAGTCCATAAAAGGTCAAAGTCAAAATATCAAGGACCTTGGTAACCAGTGAAAGCCTATCCACTAGTGAGTGTGTATATGAGGTTATGATGTCCCTAAGTAAAATCACTAAAATAATATAAGCCAGGTTCAATTTTTTTGGTTAAAGTATTTGGTTAAAGTTTTTCTAAGTCCATAAAAGGTCAAGGTCAATGTAAAGGTCAAAATTTCAAGGCACTTGGTCTCTGGTGTAAGCATGTCACCTTGTGAGAGCATATATGAAGTAATGATGTCGTTAGGAAAAGCATTCAGAAAATATAAGCAAAGTTAAAGTTTTTTGGTTAAAATTTTTTTGGCTAAAGTTTTTGGTTTAAGTTTTCTTTTAGCGGGTCAAGTTCACTGTCCCATGGCCATTTTGACATGGGTGTTTGTCTTAAATGAAAGCCTATACCCTAATGAGTGTTTATGTGAAATAAAAAGCCTCTGGGATTAATATTGATAGAAATAAAAAAAAAAACACAAAAAACTTTAACCTAATGCGGACGCCGACACCGACACCGACGCCGACGCTGACGTCGACATCCGAGGGCATGACAATAGCACTTCCGAGACTTTCGTCACGGGCGAGTTATAAGTGATAGAAATAGATAAATAAAAGTTGTTGCTTTGTGAAGATTTGAAACACTAAAAGTATGGTTCATATCCTTTCGACCTACACCTGCCGACCACGGATCTGTCACATTAACAGGGTCATTATTTTACGCTTATAAACGTATTCATCGGTTAATTCATTCATTGTATAGGGTCAAGTCATGTCAATAATTTCAAGTAATTATGTGTATTTCACTTAATGAGTCGGATATTTCTTAAGGAAACCCAAATATCTACTTAGCAGAAACACTTTGCATGCTTTTGGTCTGTTTTGAATGACTTACAGAGAACGTACGCCAACTTTACTGGCATGTGCTAGTCTGGCAAACGACAGAGACTACAAACACGCAGGATTTAGCGCGATTGAAGCGATCCCGAGCAAGTGCGTCTGTCACTTCCGATTTTGGTCACATTCTCGTGTTGAGCTACTTTAAGCTCATCGTGAATGCTTTTTGTTACTCAGTCACGCTCATTCCGTAACATTGGCACGTAAAAAGAAAAATGTTTGCACATTTTTATAGAAACGGGTATGCCAAAGTAATCGAAAAAAGGCCGAAATCAGACTACTGATATGCATAGAGCTTGCATATCTGTTTACAACGCCACTCTTAAGTTTTGCAACTCGGGACAGGTAATTCACATTTTAACATTTTGGTATAGAACTACCAAGCCCGGTTAGGACAGTCGATAACGCGTCTGGTCTTCAAACACGGGGCCGTAGGTTCGATCACGGGCTCGGTCGTATTTCATTCCATATGCCAAATGTCATTGTGATAAGTGTTATTTTTATCCCACAGAAAAGGCGAGTGATACGGCTTAGATAGAAGAGCGACTGGTGGCTCAGATGAAATGTTCTAGCCGTGCCGTGAGAAACGACAAGAAAACCATGGATAGGTGCACCAGCCATCGAATTTAAAATATAAAACCATCGAAAGCGACGTTTAAACCCATACTAATTACAAAAAGCCTGGTTCGCAACAACAAGGGTGTCGCTCGAGATAAGCTGGCCTCTTATGACGTCATGTAGAACCGTCGTTATGATAAACATCCTGGGGAAGTCTTGAAAATATGCTTAAAAAAGGATATTTGCTTAAAAATATTCAAATTAAGAAGCGGCTAAGGGTTAAAATTGTGTAAGACTACGGAAACGAACCTCCTGTATGCATTCGAACCCCCTTTATAGGAATCCTTGATGCACAACTGTTTCGTAGCGACACTACATACCTCAGTAAGTCATATAAAGTTTGTTTTTGTTTTTTTTTTTGCTAATTATACGATGATGGGTATAGGTGTATTTTCAAAACCGAGCTCTGTCGTAGACGCCGAGTCCATTACCAAAGGTATATCGGCCATTATCGGGTATATCTTAAAAGCATAAGATAGGAATTGAACCTAATCCCCTGGCTCCAATTATGAAAAAATATATTTGAGTAAACCTTACGATTTAAGACAATTAAAAGCTACCATTTGACAAGTAAATTGTGACTTCGTTAACATGCTGTTTAGACCTGTTTTACATAAATCGAAAAAATGGCATGAGAATATAACGATTAAAAGTAGATTTTACAGCTCGTCGCGCAAAATCTACCTATATCTATCCCGAATTTGAATTTACACAGTTACAATAGGCCTGCATATTAATGTACAATTTGAGACCCGTCTATTTTTACCCCGTTTACACTTTAGGTTAACGTAACTTTTAATCTTTTATGTTTACATGTACATTTATGAATAGAGGCCTTGTAAACACAGCCTATATTTGTATAAGGAGTGATCGCAGTTTATTGCGGGTACAAATTCAATAGGGAATATTGATTAGCACATAACGCCACAGCTATGAACATTGAATACACGGATTAATTTATTTCCTTTTTAGGCTAGGAAAGCGTGTTTCCACAAGAATGAAATCGATGCACTGGGGCATTAATAAGGGATAGTGTGTGTGTGTGTCTGTTTGTGTGTATAAGATATGTTCCACGTGAAGGACGGGTTGACTGGTATCAATTTATAAGGTAAGAATGTAATACTGTTCGACGTTGTAAACGATAACCCGTTAGCGGAGTAAGAGAAATCAAAGTACTGATAGTACTGAAGGCCAGGAAATTTTTAAATTATAAGATGAGAAATTAAATAGGTGGTCAATATCAGCCTGTGGAAAGAAAATTGACCTGAAGTTTCTGTTTCTGTGGTAAAAAATGTTGAAAGAAGGATCTGAATTATCATTATCAAGTCATAACTTATTTCCCACATTGATTTGTAACGTTACAATATTAACCTAGTCCTGAGCTCGTTATAAAAAAAAGCGCTCACGATCCCGGAACACACACTTGATTCATTTCCAATGACGATGAAAAGTAATATTACAGTCCAGAATATTGTTAAATTGACACCGTGAATAATTAAGGAATAATATTGAAGTGAAATTAAATGGATGTGGCGAATTTGTTATTATCATTATTATTATCATTATTTATTTTATTTTATTTTTTTTTATTATTATTATTTTTTTTTTTTTTTGAAGTTCTGACTAAAGTTGAAAAACGTAATCCACTATCGCTAATTTCGTTCAATATTAAAAAATAGAGAAACTTATTACTCCCTTCCATTAGCAAATATGCTTATATTATCTATGAATAGCTTTCTTTGTCTTTACGAACCAATCAGCCGGTGTCATAACGCAATTGGAAGATCGTCGGACAGTTAATCTAGAGGTCCCGGGTTCGACCCCCTACGGCGGCACTCAACCTTTCCGACTATTTGTCTCTCACAACAGGTTGTTAATCGTAGACCTATGTGAGATAGTAGTAAGAGGCTAGGCAATGATGTAATCGGGTAGTAGCCTACTTGTGAGAGAAATCTCAGGAATCTATTACTAGGTGCTCAAACCTACGCGATTTATCTGACAGATTGTTGAAAATGGCGTAAAACCCAATTTAAGCAAACAAACAAATGAGTGGCCACAAACAAGGGTCCTTCAATACATGTATTAGATATTGTGAGTCCCTGTCATGACGTAAGATTGTGTTCAGCAAGAAACTATCTTAAAGGATTTTAGGTTTACGTATGTAGGACTAAATGTGTACATGTACTCTATCTTATCAACCCCCTTTCAGTGAATAATCAGTTTGACTAATTGGTTTGATAAGGCAGTCCATCTCTAATGAAAAATGTCGAAATCGGCTAAATTTCGAGAATATTCCGAAGACATTGATATATTTTGGTTTAACCAAACGTTTCCATAAATTAAAGTCATCTTCGTAAACTAGTATATCACCATCAACTTATTGTATAGCACTCGGCAATCATCGGGTGATCTCCGAATTCTCTGACGTATGTTACAGAATCGGCCGAGTTGTTACGCATATATGTTATTATAAATGACAGTTTTACCAGTCCTGCGTTCAGGATGACAAAATAGTGTAAGCTGTTTTCCAATTATACCCCGCTTTGCACGTGCTTTTGCGTGCAAAGCGGGTATAAATAGAAAACTGTTTGCATCGTTTTGTGATCCTGAACGCAGGGCAGGTCTATCATCGTCGCAGCAGTAGTTAAATGCTAAACTTTACGCAATGGCGTAATCAATTAAAACAAATACGGCCATTATCTTTCGCTAGTAATCTTAACTGGAAGAGACGCCATCGAAGAAGGCACGACTCGTGCCGATTTCATCATTTTTCGTTAGTGTTGGACTACGGTAATAAAAGCTATAGGCACAAAGATGTACACATATTTTCGAATGAATCTTTCCAAAGTGAGAAACCGAGATTCAGTAGTAACTTTTACATTCGTGTATATCATGACTGTTTATCAATAACATATGATTAAGTTCTCTTTGTTCGAGCTGCGTTTGTACCCTACCACTCAAATGAGAACTATCTGTCTCCTGGTTTCGAAAATGAGTTAATTATGCGCACCGGATCCAGCAAAGGGGGTTTTAGTTTCCGATTCCTGGCGTATTTATTTCACACTTGCGTAACTAGGATTATGAAATTCATAGGAACTGTTCACAAATGGCAACTATCAATGAATATATAGAAGAAATAAAAATAGAGTTACGCTCTAGTCAACAAAGGTTTAAAGCACTGAAAGCGGTCGGGTTAGTTTGAAACTGGCCATGATTATCTTATACTTGGATTGCCTGCCCTGAGTTCAGGATGACAAAACGGTACAAACTGATCGCCAATCCAAGTAAACCCGATTTGTACGCAAATAAGCGGGGTGTAATTAGCAAACAGTTAACCTTAATTAACCTTAACTTGACGCGAATACATTTTTATCTTCTTAAACTGTTCTTCTTTCGTACAAATATTCATAAGACGTCATAAAAATCGATACGTGCATTTATCATTTAGCGTTTAATTGTTTGATTTTCCTCTATATTGTCTTTGTGCACATGCATGCACACGAAACAAGAGAGAATGTGAAATATCGTATTTCTCGTCGTATAAATTGGATAAAACGTAACTCTCTATTTCTACAAGTGGAATTTCATTAATAATCGTCTGTTGGAATTTCATTAATAATCGTCTGTGGTCGACCGATGTGTGTCTGTAGCCAACTTTTAAGTCCGAAACGACCGTGGTATAGTATCATTCGGAACAACACTGACTCGGACATTTCCGTAAACTGCAACAGACCTCGGATGTATGTAAGGCGGATGGGTATGTAACAAAATTGTGCAATTTGTTAGGCGGAGACAGTTAAAGAAAAATTAGCGCGGAAACAACCGGCGCTATCTTCAGACCCTTATCTTTTACAGAAAATAGCGGTTGAAAAATCTTAATTTTTGAGAATGACGAATCATTCTCAAAGATTAATATTTTTCAGCCGTCATCTAAGAATCTGAAAATATTTCACGTGAGTGACTTAAACGAGTAGCGTTGGCGACGTCGAATGTTTTCACTCACCAAGTTTCGAGGGCGAACGCCATTTTAACTGATGTCATCAAGAAAGAAGTTTTTCCCGTATTTTTAAAAATAGTCCGTCTCTGTACATCCGAGGTTGATCGTGAGATTGGCCGAGTGGTGTTCCAAATGGGTATAGTATGTAGGCATTCGGAACATCGCTCGGACTTTTCCGTAAATTGAAAAGTACCTCGGACGTAAGTGTAGTAATTTTGGGTCATTTTTTTAGGTAATTCGGCTTTTGGTGGTACTTCGGTTAATACGCTTGATGAAAATCACATTTTATCAATTCTCCCCGATCATTTTGGAGATCTTTTGGGCATACTATAATTTAATGACAAAACGCAGTAAGCCACTGCGTTTTGTTATCAAATTATAATATGCCCACTTTTATTCTTTCGTTGAACGTCATCCTTAGCGGGATCGTTGATGTTTGTGACGTCATATAAACCTCCGCGCGAAATGACGCGCTTTAATGGCTGCGTCCGTATTATTCCCGAGGTCTAATGCGTAGAATCGCCGAGGGTTCCCGATTGAGTATGTAGGTACACGTCAAATGTTCAGAGCAAAACAGATGTAACTGCTTATGATCATATAGGCAGTTGCAACTGTTTCGCGCTACTTTTTGCATAACCACAAATTGATGTGCCGCTTTCACGAAATATGATTTATAAATGAAATTATAAGGTATTGTAAACGTATTGGTACCTTAAATGATCTTTTTGACCTCGGAAAGGGGACAACATATATTAGACAATGAAGATGAAGATGTGGAAACATAGAGGATAATCGTTTGTTTCAGTGTAAGATCGATTTATATTTTATTGAGTGAACAACAAAAGCTATATTTTCACGAGTGGCAGAGCCACGAGTGAAAATATAGCTTTTGTTTTTCACGAAATGAAATATTTATCGATCTTACACGAAAAACAAACGATTATTCTATTTCTTTAATGCAGAAATGAGACAAAATGTGACATTTCTAGGACGTATTTTCGTAAAGCGCGTCATTTTGCGCGTGATTGCTATGCAACGTTCATTGTGACGTCACTTATTTCGCCCCGCTTAGATGACGTCAGATAGGATGAAATGCACCAAAGCAGGGTTTAAGTTTTTGATAATTTCACTGCTTTTGCGGTGAGTTTATCAAGTGATAATCTACCGTTTTTTCTCGATAAACCACCGAAAAGCATTAAAGAATCTCTTTTTTTCCTGGATATTAAACCTAGTTGCCAGGCAGTGGGCAGGTTCATGAAAAAAAGACTGTTTTAGTATTGTCATTTTGAATCGCCAAGCTAATGGTATTTATTATTATTATTATTTTCCTTTTCAATTGTATTGTGCTTATATTTATTTATTTGCAGGATGTTGACTGAAGTAAAAAGACAAGTTATTTTATTCAACAAGAGGCTTCAAAGATCACCATGGCGACACGTTGCCATGGTCACCATCTGCCTGTTCGTGATCTACCTAATTAGTCTAACGGGACAGTCTACGTTCAAACTGCCATCCGGGATAGACCTCACAAAGTACGAACCATTCGAACCGATAGCCACTAACGATCTGATCAATGGAACGCCAGGGGGTGGGGCTAAAATTCCCAAAATCATCCACTGGGTGTCGTTTACTGATCGTGTCGACAGAGGACATATAGAACATATGAAAACATTCGTTGAGGTACACAAATTTTCTACAAATACCCTGTACAGTTAATAACATCGTGAAATTGACAAGGTGAATGATTTTGGAATGATTTAGGAATGAAATTGAATGAGTGTGAGGAGCGAGTTTTGAGTGATTTTAATGGGAGGTAATCCTTTATCACAAATTTTGTTCGGGATGAACAAAATTTGCGATATTGATTACCTCCCTTTAATAAAAAAGTGCAAACAAGTTCTGTGCACAGCTTCAAATTTCTTCAAGAACCTATGGGGCGCTAACTTTATGTCAGTGAAATCGCGATATTGCTCTGTCAAAATTGATTTTGAATGATGTTGTTGATTCTATATTTTTCAATTGGTTTGATCGTTTTTGAATGGTTTGAGTGAGTGTTTGGAATGAATAATTCGAGCGCTGAGTGATCGATATAGAATGGTTAAGATTGAGTTGAATGTCAATTTCACGATGTTATTAACTGTAACTAAACAACGTGTGTAACGCTTAGTGGTACGAATATCGAGTGCACCGTCAGGTGCGTTTCGATTGTTATAAATTATCATGTCGAGCGACCGAATTGTTGGCTGCCGAGAATTTATCATGAATCGGCAAAAACTTGTCTTGATAAATTACCCCAACTTCAACCAGATAAAATTTATATTTCAAGACACCAACAGCGCACGGTGTTCGTACCAATTACAAATAATAATTTTATACGCGCTGTAAAATCGTAATAAATGCAAATAGACTATTATAGTCAACGAATAGTCTAAATGAAAATTTGTGAGATCTATGGTATACTTTGTTTGTATAATTGGCGATTACACTGCTTATTTCGAACACAAGAAAACGGCTATTCGCGAAATAAAAAAGCCCACAATGCTAAAATTTACAAAAAAACGAGCTGTAAACAAGATTTTATATTTGTATAGAGAAATCAATTATAATTTCAATCACAATAGCTTAAATCGATTACACAGTTAATGAGATTGGTGTATATATTTCAAAATATCATTTTTTTTATCAAAATGAAAGAAATAATTGCTTGTCACTTACTAAAACTGATGTGAACAAAATTTACGTTTTAGCTTCACTGGCCGAAGGCCACTGGGGCTATTGTCACGGCATGTCCGTCGTGCGTCCATTCGTCCTTCCGAGCGTCCGGTCGTAAACTTTTTCCTTACAAATATTCTACTCAGAAACTACTGGATGAATTTCAACCAAACTCCACAGGAATACAACTTGGGTGACCCTCTTTCAAAGTTGTTCAAGAAATTTTGATCCAATGAGTGGGCGTGGCTAATTTCCAAATATGGTTAAAAGTGACTTTTCCCAGAACCTAGTTGATGGATATCAATTAAATTTTACATACTAGTATATGATATTTGGTTGACGACCCTTAATCAGTCTACGAAATCTAATTGTGATCGGACGAAAAATATGTCGTTTATTGGCGAAGATCATTTCTCTTTATATTAAATAGTGGAAACTTTTAAAATCATTTTCTCAGTCCCTATTTCATGGATATCAATTAAATTTCACTTGAATGATCCTATATTAGTCTACGAAAAATTATTGTGATCAGATGAAAAATATGTCTTTTATATGCGGAGGTTATTTCTATATCTGTGTTATTTAGTGGAAACTTTGAAAATCATTTTCAAAGAACCTAATAGATGGATATCAAGCAAATTTCACTGGTATGATCCTTCAGTCACCCTTTGAAACTGTACAGAAAATATTTGTATGAATGAAAAAATGTCTTAAATGGGCGGAGGTTATTTCTTTATATGTTATAAGTGAAAACTTTGAATACCATTTCCAAAGAACATAACTGTTGGATATCTGTATAATTTTATTTTTTGGTATATGGCAACCAGCCTTTACAATCACACATTCACTATACAATTACATTACATTCTAGGCGTAATCAGTGAGATTAATGTAATATCATATGAGGAAAAAGCTACGTCAAAAGTCAACCAAATGTCAAAGGAATGATCCTTGGGAAACCCTTCATTAGAATACGAAAAACTATTGTGATTTGATGAAAATATTTCTTAAATAGACCGAGGTCATTTCTCCGCCTATTTTTAGCTCGGCTGTTTTCGAAGAAAACCCGAGGTATTATGATCACCTTGGCGTCGTTCGCGTTGTCGTTGGCGTTGTTGTTGGCATTGTCGTTTGCGTGACAAACTCTAACCTTGGTCATAACTTTTGAATGGTAAGTCATAGAGCCTTCATATTTCACATGATTATTGCTTGGGTTAAGATCTTCATGTAGGTACCAAGTTCAAGGTCATTTTTCAAGGTCAAATTTCTTTTAAAAAAAATTAACCTTGGTCATAACTTTTGAATGGTAAGTCATAGAGCCTTCATATTTCACATGATCATTGCTTGGGACTAGACCTTTCTGTAGGTACCAAGTTCAAGGTCATCAGTCAAGGTCAAGGTCATTTTTCAAGGTCAAATTTGTTTAAAAAAATTTAACCTTGGTCATATTTTTGAAATGGTAAGTCATAGAGCCCTCAAATTGCAAATGATCATTGCTTGGGACAAGACCTTTCTGTAGGTACCAAGTTCAAGGTCATCACTCAAGGTCAATGTCATTTTTCAAGGTCAATTTTCTTTGAAAAATTAACCTTGGTCATTATTTTGAAATGGTTAGTCATAGAGCCTTCATATTTCACATGATTATTGCTTGGGACAATACCTTTCTGTAGGTACCAAGTTCAAGGTCATCAGTCAAGGTAAAGGTCATTTTTCAAGGTCAAATTTCTTAAAAAAAATTAACCTTGGTCATAACTTTTGAATGGTAAGTCATAGAGCCCTCATATTTCACATGATCATTGCTTGGGGCAAAACCTTTTTGTAGGTACCAAGTTCAAGGTAATCAGTCAAGGTCAAGGTCATTTTTCAAGGTCAAATTTGTTTGAAAAAATTTAATGTTTGTCATAATTTTTGAATGGTAAGTCAAAGAGCCATCATACTTTTAATGAGTATTGCTTGGTACAAGACCTTTCTGTAGGTACCAAGTTCATACATTTGCATTTGCCTAAGAAATAATTGACAGCCGAGCGGTGCTCTTGTTTTTTTGTTTTTTGAAACTCTGAATTTCAATTTCCAAAATCCAAAAGATTGTTATCAATCAAATATAAGGCCTGTGGAGCGAATCAGCTTCTCAATCAGCTCTAGTTAAATGTATGATTCAACGATATTTGCGTAAAACACAATATTCTAGCAATTTTGTCCAACGTCGTAATGTGACTTTTTTTCGCTTCAATTATTTAAGATCTGTAGCTAAGCCAGTGGTGTGGAATTCTTATGCCCGACTTGTCAAACATTGGTATTTCAACCCGTGGACAAGTACATTTTTTCAAGTAATTACCAGGACAAATCTTGGAATAGCACTAGAAAGATCTAAGAGATTAATAAGCTTAATGTTTATATCATAGGATAGAAAACATTGTTTTAAATGATGAAAATGCTGGGTTTCAACATTTTTTGTTTAAAAACAATGTTTCTCAAAATTTATCTGTTCTCTTTATTTGCGGACAAGTTCTTTTTGATCCTGGGCAAGTTGAGAATCATCTTTGACTTGTCCAGGTACAAGTAAAGAAAATGCGCATTTTCACACCTCTGGCCAAACATTCGGCGGTATTTAGTTTTCATTCGGACTAAATTTAATATTATTACATTTCAGTTGAATCCTGATTGGAAGTTTTTCCTGTGGACAGAAACAAGTTCTCGTAAACTAATCGCTGACTCTCTGCCAGAGATGCTCAAACTTTGGGACGACCATGCGCAGTATTTACACATATCAAAGCGACGATTTGAGTTCATTCGATATATAGTGTTATACCTTTATGGCGGGGTTGTGCTCGATTCAAGTGCAAGAAATCTGCGACCATTAGACACAGCTATCACAAAGTACAATTGTATAGTGCCGCCTAATCCTTACGAAGAGGCAATAGTCGTTGGAGTCCCTTATACCGTGACAAACCGCGTGATGTTGTGTAGACAAAAACACCCGTTTGCCAAATTTCTAGTAGACAACATCCATCGATACCAGCACATGTCAACTGGTTACGATGCTGTGGGTGAGGGTTTCTTTATGACACATTATAAACTTTACATCGCTTTACAGAGAGAGCGAGACGATAGAAATATTTACATTCAACAAAACAGAAAAGACACAACTGATAGCTCACCATATTTCTTTCAAGGTGAGCTGGCAAAAACTCATCCAGATGCTGTGTATGTTCCGAATTCTGTGTTTTTCACCGGAAGTAGCAATCCGAATCATCATTCAACTTACGTCAAAACATGCGCAGCATTTTTCACGGCACCGTTTTTACACCAGAGGGCTTGCGTACATTTACACCGCCGAGGAATGAAGAGAGAAATAGACAAATATGCGTACATTGATATACAATACACTGAGGCTGCGTTATTCTTTAATCTAGTCGATATTAAAGTTTCAATACCTAGTATAATCATATACGGAAACAATTGAGGAGGGAAAAAAGGGGGAAAAAAACTAAGAATATTTTGATGAGGGTAACATGAGAATAAAGCTTCATCATTACAGTTAATAACATCCAGAAATTGACAATCACTCCTATCAAAACCTTTGTAAAGTTCTCAGACAAATTGACAAAAATAAAAGTACGCCGAAGTGGGATAGGCAGCTTGTGGCTCAGATGAAATGTTGTTGTTGCACTGGTTTGACAAACGCCATGAAACCATGGGTAGATGCTCGAGCCTCAATGTCACTGAAATATTAACGTTGAAATAAGCGTTAAACCCCATACAAACGCATCATGGTCCTGTATCGGATTTTGCCCTCGGTTAGAACGCTATACTTTTGGCAAATCAGGCTGGTAGTGTCCTTATAGAGATATTACTGATTTCAATGAAGGCTGGGAACGAAATCGTCTATGCATGTCTTTGGCTGGACAGTCCTTTTTGGGACAAGTCTCGGAGTACCCTAACCTTTGTCATGCTGAATTGATTTGTATTCAATGTATGTGTTTCAAACTCTCTTTTCGACATGATTCCCCGGCTATCATTTTCAATTCGAAATTCAATTTTCTGATCCCTTCAACCCTACTTCCAGGGTGGCAAAACGTTGTTAAACTGTTTGAAAATTACACCCTGCTTCGCATGTGAAATTGCGTGCAAAGCGAGTTTTAGTTTGCAAACAGTTTGGATTTTTTCCATCCAAAACGCAGGGCAGGTTTAGAAGGACAAAAACGGGTTGTAGACTAATGAACCTTTGTCAAATACATATACCGGTGTCGAAACGAGTAAAAGTCTCGGTTCAGCATGCCAGTGGTACTAGGAGAAACTCGGACATTCATGAAAGCCAAAGAATCAAAACGGATTTGAAGGAATGAACTACTTGTTTATTAAAGATTCATTTACCCTAATGATGTAGATTTCACTGTGCAGGTTCAGAAAACACATACTTTAGGGAAAATTTCTAAAAAAAAACACACACACCAAAAAGCTGGATCTATTACAGTAAACAAAAAATTGAAATTGACAAGGCGAATGCCTTTGGAATGATTTTGGAATTAAATTAAATGAGTATGTGGAGTGAGTGAATTTAATGGGAGGTAATCCAATATCGCAAGTTTTGTTCAGGATGAACAAAATTAGCGATATTAATTACTCCCTTCAATAAAATAAACATACAAGTTCTATAAATGGTTTCATATTTCTTAATGAAACTAGCAGATGCTTATACTTTGAATAATGTCATTGAAATTGCGATTTTTTTCTAGCCATATTTGTTTTGAATGAGATTATTGATTCTATCTTATTTCAGTGAGTTTGGAGCGTTTATTAATGGTTTGAGTGAATATTTGGAACGAATGATTGATTGAAGCGCTAAGTGAACGAATTTGAATGGATCCGATCGGAATGATTGTCAATTTCATGATGTATTTTACTGTACTTAAGGGAAGTTTTCTAGAAAATACAAATAGCTGAATCTATTACAGTTAATAAAATCGTGAAGTTGACAAATTGAGTGATTCTGGAATAATTTTGAAACAAAATTGAACGAGTCGGAGGAGCCAGTTTGTCATGAAAAGAAAGAGAGGTAATTTGAGATCGATAATTTTGTCGAAATAGGGCGAAATAATCTATTTTTCATTACTTCTCTTTTAAGTTTAAAGGAATCAGCGTTCTTTTCTGTAAAAAAAATAACGAATCTTCGTTGGCACTTTTAAATCAACACCAGTTGTCAAAACAAGAAATGATTCCATTTATTTGATTGAAACTCAAAATTTTTAACCAAGAGTCGCTCCACCCACTCGTTCGATTTCCTTCCAAAATCATTCACCTTGTCAATTTGACGACGTTGTTAAATGTAGATACATGTCTCCTTTTTTATTATTATTATTCTATCAAAATTAGCCTACTCCGTCTGCTAAGTCCTTGAAAAGGACAATTATTTATGATGAATAAAGACGTCGATCCTATGCCCGCATTAATTTTGTGACGTCATTAATTTACCAAGAAACGTTGGTATAAACAAAAGTGACGGTGTAATGCATAACGCAATTTTTCTGGCACATTATTGGTATTGGAGCTAGTTTTAAAGCGTTCTTATGAATTATTTTAAATTTCTGTTTAAATTAATACTATAGTCTTCTTTTTATGCAACAATAGCAACAATTCACGTGTTTTCAAGCGTTAACATTTTTGCAGAGACCCTCAAAATGCTTTAATGCCTTAAACCATTTTTCGGCTCTTTGCAAATGCAAACGCCATCAAAAACGTGAATTAACCCTATATTATACGACTGTTGGCGAGTTTAAAACTGCTCAGATTATATAAATATTTTGTTTGTGGGCTACGAAAACCTCGTAATTACCGCTAATAAAAATGTATATACAAGGTTTTTTGTCACCTACTATCTATATGTTATTTTCTTTGTATTTTTGATCACACTATGAAGTTGTTCTGTACCTTTGAGAAAGTTGTATAGACAATGGAGCTCGATCAGAAATACCGTGTAAATTGTTCTTAAAATCGAAAGTGTTAGTAGGCTATCAAGTAATCGTATTATCTGTATTATTGATTTGACTAAGACTCAGCTCCGCCATGCCAGGTAAATATAACTGACTGTAGTACGGTGCTAGATGCCCTACTACGACTTCTTGTATGTGCTTCACTTTTCTGGTTTCATTATTCACCATATATTTACACAAATAAACATATGTTATTTATCTACTTAAAAAGTATTCAAATAAAAAGTTGATAAACTGAAGTGTTGTAAGATTTTCTAACAAGAAGTCCAAGAGGGCCTGTATCGATCCACTGGCACTAAATGCCAATCATATATTTGACCAATTAAGATGAAATTGCTTTAGAAAATTAAAAACTTAGATAAACGAAATTGGTCAATTGGATTTGGAAGATAAGATTTTAAAGTGAAAATAAGTCCCGCCATGCAACACAGTTAGTAACTCTGTGAAATTGATTTCATCTTGATCAAAACCATTCAAATTCCCCCACTCAGCGCTCTATTCGTTCATTCCAAACACGCACTCAAACCATTCGAAAGCGCTCCAAAATTACTAAAAATGATAAGGTCATCATCTACATTCAAATTAAAAATCGGTTTAAAAAATCCACGGTTTCGCTGACATAATTGAATTTTAAAGTGAAAATATGACCGTAAAATATTCCACGCCCATATTTGGGAATCAATCATCAGTTCTTAAATTTCATGAAAAACTTTTAAAGAGGTCCACCAAAGAATCATTCGAGTTTCATTGAAATCGGGTAATGATTTAGCTGTTTAGGAGGAGATGAAGTTTAAAGATTTCAAAGTGAAAAAAAGTGTCCTACCACAGACCTATTGGGGAGGTCACTCAAAATTTCTTGAACAGCTAAAGAAGAGGGTCACCCAATGCAGGGGTGTGGAAATACGATTTTTCTCCACTTGTCCCTGGACAAGTAAAAGCGGATTTTCTACTCGTCCAGGATCAAAATGAGCTTGTCCGCTAAAGAGTAAATAGAAAAATTTGAAAAAAAACATTGCCTTTGATGAAGAAAATGCTGGTATCCAGCATTTTCTTCATTAAAATCAATGTTTTCTACCCTATGACATGAACATTAGGATGATTTCTCTTTTAATTCTTTTAAGTAACATTCCAATATTTGCCCTGGTATTTACTTGTCCTTGGACAAGTGGGTCAGAAAAATCTACTTGTCCTCAAGTACAAAAGCCCGAGTCGGACAAGTCGGGCATGTGAATTCCACAACCCTGCCCAATGAACATATATACGAAGTTTAATTGAGAGTAATCCATTGATTTGGGATGATAAGATTTTATAGTAAAAATATGCATTTCCTTACCACGCCCTTATTGGGAGGGGGGATCAATCAAAATTTCTTGAACAACTTAAGAAGAGGATCGTCCAAGGAACATTTCTGCAAAATTTCGTTAAAATCAGCCCGTTGGTTTAGGAGGGGAATCTTTTCAGAAAAAGTTTACTCATGCACGGGCGGACGCAAGACAGACACACCGCAATGAAAATAACTCGCCGGCCTTCGGCTAGTGGAGCTCATAACTAGTACAGCTCCATGCCCCTACACACCCGAAGGAGACAAGAGATAGAGGGGGAAGAGAGAGAAACAAGGAAGGTGTGATGGAAAAAGAGAGAGGGGGGAGAGAGAGAGAGAGAGAGAGAGAGAGAGAGAGAAAGAGAGAGAGAGAGAGAGAGAGAGAGAGAGAGAGAGAGAGAGAGAGAGAGAGAGAGGGAGAGAGAGACAAACAGAGATTTAACTTACACAAAATGTTCGTCTCGATATAAACTGTTGCAATTGTAAGAGTTTTATCATTTTTGGCTGCATCACAAAAATAGGGCTTCATGTCAAACTACTTGAGAAGCAACTCATAACTTTCTAAACGGATTCGCATGTAGATTCCATAGAACGTTTTAAATCTTCCGACATTTTGTATACTTTATGTGTTTCATGATATTAACTGCATCACGGCAACCTTCCAAAGGGGTTTTGTTAGAAAATTCATGAGCCAATACATGACATTTTCAATAACTTTCTCGTGCACGCAGGCTGATAAGTCTTTACTCTGCGCTCTCTCTATAAATGAGAGCTCTTGCTGACAGACAGCAAATGATTTTATTACATTGAGTCTTTGTTCAATTTCCTCACTGTCAGAGACTTTTCTGCATGTGAAATCATTTTGAATTCCATGAAAAGGGCTCAAATATAGGGCAAATATCGAGACGACCGTATTGTAGTCTTTTGATTAAGGTACAGTTAACAACATCGTGAAATTGACTGGGTGTATTATTCTAGGATTATTTTGAACGAAGGGGAATGACTTGGAGGAGCGAGTTTTTAAATGAATGAAAGCAAGAAAATGTGATATCGCTTATTTCGTCCAAAGTGGACGAAATTGGCGATATTTATTTCCTCCCTTTAATGTAAATATACATACAAGTTCCATAAATTTGTTTTCTATTACTCCATAATTCCTTAAACCGATCGACTCTAAAGTCTCTTTAAATCACGGGATTTTCCACGAGATTTGGTTGTCGCTATTCTGCTTTTTATTAAAGCGATTTAAATATATGGTGATTTGTTTAAATTGTTCTGATTTTTTTTTTTTTGGGGGGGGGGGGGGGGGGATGGGGGGGGGTGTAAAAATTGCAATTGATAAAAGTAGCCTTTTGTGAGTGGGTGCTTTAGAGTGAATGTCTATTTCACAATGTTATTAACTGAACATTGGAGGCGCACATTATAAATGTCCCCGTGAAGAACAAAAGGTTATGTGCAAAAATAGATCTTGAACATTACCAATCGCACGATTCTATTGATAAAGTCTTACTTAATATACAATGAATTTATGTACATTATAGTTACTGACTATAATTTTTGACAGGGGTGGTTGAGTACTGTCTTTCAGATATATATCTTGTAATATGATTGAACCAGTAATTAGATACTAATTACGGGTACACTCCTCAAAATTCGACAAGGAAAACTCAAATCTTTTACCTGAATATAAAATTTGCTAAACATTATATTTCTTATCTAAATAGGTGCATTTACCATTAAGTTTGTGTTCAAAATTGAGATTGCATGCTAACTAAGGAAGCGAATCAGTGGTTTTAATCTAGGAAGGCCGATAAAACGGGATAAAACAGAATGGAGGACAAATAAAACTTCATTTCATAAATAAGAAATCAAAGTTTATTTTATTTTGCTGTGAAATTGCTTAAGTAAGCCATACAAGTACATTTGTATCTATGATCAACCGCTCAGATATCTTACATATATCAATGTTATCTAGTCTCAACTCCGAGAATTTATTAAGACGCTGAGCAGCCTTGTCATGATAGTGTATTATAATACATGTACAAGCTTAAGACTTACGGGTTTCAATTAGAAAAGAAATAGTCTGAGGGGAAACCGGTTCTACCTATAATGTGACCAGTCACGCGAAAAGGGAACATCCAGGAATTCTGTAAAATGAATTATTGAAAAAGAGATTTGGTCCAGCATAAGTCAACCAGGAAACTTATTAAAAAACCGTTCACTTGAAGGTAGATGGATCATTCTAGATTCAAACAATAAGCACATTGTAAAAAGTTTCGACCCTAGTCAGTCTGCGCAATCCGCGCAGTCTGAATAGGGTCCACACTTTACGGTCCCTTTTCGCGTGACGGGACACATATGTAAGGGGGGTAACAGAGAATGTTACATTACTTCACGTGCTATATAACGCAAACCACTCTCTGATAAACTAATGGAGAAAATCTCCATCAGATAATTAGAGAGCTGGATACGTTTCCACAACTAGGGGATAAGCCCTATTTGTATGTGGGACCATGTGATACGAGGCATTAATTTGTCTCCCTCCAATGAGCTTATGATGAGTAGTACGTCTAAATGGGACGAACCAATTGAATAAATATTTATTGTAATAACGCTCGGAGTTTTCCGTAAACTGGAAAGTAGCTCGGGCGTAATTGTAGTAATTTTGGGTCATTTCTTCGGTAATTTGGCTGTTGGTGGTACATCGGTTATTTAATACATTTGAAGGAAATCACAATTTGTTAATTTGGACGGAATGACGGACGGAGACAATTACTATATCTTTCGCCGAACGGCGGTGGTTTACAAGAGTTGTTGAAAACATTTTACCTCATAAGAGCAGGACAATGGCATATCCCTTGTCAATCAACAAAGGGCAATAACTAAACAAGCTGCCCAAGAGGGCCTGTATCGCTCCACTGGCTTAAAAATCTCAAGATTTGAAAGAGAGATATTGAAAATAGAAGGTAATGAAGTGACCAGCATTCAGAAGGAATTCCGACTTTTTCTAAGTTGAAACTGACTTATGAAAAAATGAACTTATTTAACTAATATGTAAAATTACAAGGAAAAAAACTATTTAGATATCACTTTAAAACAAGAGGAACAGAATGGCCATAAACCTCTCACCTGAATTTTTTTTGATCTAGTGGATCTCATCCAATCAAAATTTCATGAACAATTTTTGAAGAGGGTCATTCAAGGAAGATTCTGGTACAGTCTCATTGAAATTGATCCAAAGGCCTAGGAGGAGATATTGTTCCAAGATTTCGGGGTCAAAATAAGCCCCGCCCTACCACACCCATATTTGGGGGTCAATACGATTTTCTTGAACAACTTCAGAAGAGGGTCACCCAAGGAACATTCTGGTAAAGTTTCATTCAAATCAGCCTAATCGTTCAGGAGGAGATGTCATTCAAAGATTTCGGGTTCAAAATAAGCCTGGCCCTTCCACGCCCATATTTGAGGGTCAATCCAAATTTCTTGAACAACCTTAAAAGATGGTCACCTAAGGAACATTCTGGTAAAGTTTCATTCAAATCGGCCAAATGGTTCAGGAGGAGATGTTGTTCAAAGATTTCGGGGTCAAAATAAGCCCCGCCCTGCCACGCCCATATTTGAGAGTCAATCCAAATTTCTTGAACAACTTTAGAAGAGGGTCACCCAAGGAACATTCTGCTAGAGTTTCATTGAAATCGGCCCCATGGTTCAGGAGGAGATGTCGTTCAAAGATTTTGGGGTCAAAATAAGCAATTCTGGCCAAGTTTCGTCAAAATCCACCCATTGGTTTAGTAGGAGAAGATGTTTAAAGAAAAGTTTACGCACGCACGCACGGCGGACATCCTGCCATGACAATAGCTCGCTGGCCTTCGGCCAGTGGAGCTAAAAAAAGACGAGTGAGAAAAGTTATGGTTCGCGTGCACTGCGTTTCTCCATCATCCACCTGTGAAGTTTCGTGATTCTAAATAGTATACTTTTTGAGATATGCTCCGGACAAAAAAGTAAAAAAAAAGGTCTACAGACGGACCGACGATGGACCGACCGACCTACCAACAGACAAGTGCAATATACCCCCTCTTCTTCGTAGGGGGGGGGGGGGGGTGGAAATTATGTTGTGGATGGCTTTTAACCCTACACAAACTAACAAATACATTTATGTTCATGTTTTGCGTGAAAACACTGCCCTGCTATGAATCGAAAATATTTTGTAAATGAAAATAGATTCTGGATTATATTTTAACCTTCGTTAAGAATCCACAGGCTTCGATTTTTTTGGATCACGAGTTTACAACAGTGTCCAATAAACACGTACCTGAAAGTCTCTGATCTATATTTTAAACGGCCGTAGTTATGACAATTTGATCGCATACAAACGATGCACCACAAAAGTTGTCGACTTTACCGGATTAAATATTACGTCGTTTTTTCTGATAAAGTGTCCAAGGCTGTAAAACTTTTCTCGTTCTCAATTCAAAATTTTCTCAACTTGAAATTAAAGCCGCAATTGCGCTTCAATGCTAATATAAATGCATGGGCATAAAAGATAAAATTTATAAGTTGTTATAAATAACAACTTATCAATATCATCTTTTAGAATTATGTATTTATTTAAATTCAAAACTTGGGATAATTCTCAGTTGAGCCTGGGAAAAAGGTTTATAACCTCGGGCCCTTATAACTATGGCTTGTTCAAACCTGTAGTTTCGAGGTTAAGGAAGAAAATCGATGACCATTTATACCAAAATTATAGAGGGGCTCACAACTCCTAGTCCCCCTCCGTGATCTGCGCATGGGTTTTATTTTTTAACACGAATCTCTTGACATCCACGTATGGAAGTACTGGAGGGCAATTTTGACTTACTACTAATGATTTAGGACTTCGGACTTATGACTTGCGAGTTCTAAGTTATGACTTAGGCATTCCGTCGATTTGTGGCGCGAATTTTAACAACATGTGCAAAAAATGGCCGAGACTGCAAACGAAATGAAGAAAGACGATGTAAGTGTTCTTATATAATTTTACCAAGGATGTCCAGGGACGTAAGGTCTCAGCCTTTAATATGGCGTACATCTCATGCACTTTAACACATATGGCCTTTATACTTCACAAATGGATACCTTTCACCATGGCCTTTCATTTTGGACTATGACCTTGTGATTTTGACCTTTGAATTTGGACTACTTTTCAAATACTTTAACCTGGCCTTTATCTTATGCATTATTAATGATAGAGAGTTATTTCACACATAGATGCCTCCTGTCGACACCTTCCATTTGACACTACGACCTTTGACAATGTGACATTCACCTTGGATTTTGACTTAATTTTCAAAAAATGATAACAATGTCTATACGAGGGTTTTCCCAGGAATTCGTGAACTTTTGCGATAACTTTAATTTAAAACATCTGATGAAACTGAAAATCACAAGTAATGTGGATTATTCATTTTTCTTTATTTTTGTGTAATTACATAGGGCTATGTACAATAATCGCGAAGATATGATTTAAAATGTAACACTAGTAAATGTATGTCGGCGCACGCTATCAACGTCGTGTTATAATACATGAAACGTCGTTTCAAAACTGAATCACTTCTTATCTAAGTAGCGTCCTTACCGGCTCTATGGACTTGTTACGAAGAAAGAACATTTGTCCAAAACACATCTCAATTCATTGTTGAAATAGACATTTGTTATGATTTAAACAAAATGTTTGATTTAAACCCCCTTTTTCTCAATCTTTTGCGTAGGTACGCAATATGGTATTTTTCTTTTAACCAGAGAAGGGATGGGTAAAGTAATTGTTATATTTTTCCATAACCTATCTTTATATTTTTAGACATTTCGTAAAAGGAACTTTTATTGTATTAAGCTCACGGGAAATAATAATTTGGGTTTGTTTTGGATACCTTAGAATAACACTATAACTGCGTTAATTCATCGAGATAGACCCATCATGGATATCTGGGATTTCGTTGGAACCGCTTCCAAATCTCTCATGGTGCCGAAAGTGCGTGCATATGTCTTTAAGGCCTCGATACCTATCATGTACTTACGCGACTTATGAAAAGTCATATAAAACTATACACCGCGGATTAACTTATTCTTGGTTTCTGTTGATCCAATCAGGCTTTCTGATTGACGTCGCTCGAAACGTCTTTTATTCCCTTTTCGACGCTGCTCGCATTGGTTCTCGACCTTTTTTTCCTAATGTCCCCAAACAGTTTCAATTTTATTCCTCTTTTATCCGTTATAAATGAGTTTGTGCAGCACCCAGTTATGGTCTTTCCTCATTTTGAATTATCAAAATGTTCGTATATGTCTTATTCAAAGATCCAGGCCATATTATGAAAGATATTTTGCGCCGACCGTCCCGTTAACGTCGCAATTTTCACGCCGTTTGACTTGCACTCGGACATAACAAAACTTCATAACTGCGCACCACGCGCTGCCATTTGTATGGAAATACACATATGTGAGCTCGGAAGCTGACTGCTTTCAAATATGTTAGTTTTATATCAAACTCCTTGTAAATATCGAAATAAATTACTGTCAAATATCTACCATATAAGATTCCCAAGCAAAAAAATTGCAGTGCGCCGACCACCCCAACCGAGCTTGTCTTCTATAGCTGTATTTTTGTACACGAACATACTAAAACCGAAAACTCTTTATCAATCTGTTGCATATTAACAAGTGTTGTCAATTCAAGAGTTTTATTTTAATCGGACGCTGGAGTTTTGAATAATCGAAAAAGTTCACGAATTTCTGGGACAACCCTCGTATATACTACTATATAATAGAGATTTATTCACAGTATTTCAGACAAAGATCCTGTATGCAATGACTTGGACGCTGTGGTTATGACCTTTAACACTTTGACCTTAAATCATACATAGATACTCCCTGACAATAACTTTCACGTTGGACCACGATCTTCAACCGTGTGACCTTGAACTTGGAGCTTAGCCTACTTTTCTAGAATTGTATCTGGCTTAGGGTTCAAACATCATCGTATATATTAGTATATTAAAGCCTTTATGTTATAAATATAAATATTTTGACATGATTTTGATACCATGGTTTTTGACATTGTAACATTGACTTTGGAGTTTTCCCCTCTTTATGACAGCATCTTGTTGAGTTTTGCCGTTCCGACAGAAAAATATATTAATCAACATTTAAAGGGGGATAATGCCAAATATCAGGAAAATAAACAATCCAAATGTTTAAGAAAATCCAATTTCATAATAGAAAACAATTTTTTACATTTATGGTGCAGAAATACATCTTATCAACTTTTAGTTTTGGAATGCAAGAGCTTAACGGCGGGCTTGACATGTTGGTTTTGGAAAAATTAAATGAAGTTAAGATTTCTTCATTTTTATGTTATATCTGAATATTTTAACAATTGCAGGATGCGCGATAGCGAGCAACCCATAAGAAGCCTGGTAGACAGAATGATCACAGACTTCATTTTTTGGTGTATTCATTTCATTTAATGATCATACAGATAAGTCAATGTTTGCGAAGAGATAGTACCAGAACTATTCATTATGTATCAGTCAGTAGAATCGTAGAATAGGGACGAAGCTTTTTTCAAGAAGGCAAAAGTCATTTGCTATGCTTGATGAAATGGACGTACATATCTCAGTTTGGCGGAGCGGAAATTTCAGTTTACAAGGACAGAAATAGCCAAGAATGCAACTATCAATGATTTTTGAAGTCTCGTGGGATTCGCAACATAACCTATACAACAAAACAAGACATTTGTATGTGAAAATTGCAGGAGAATCAATCTCTGCAATACCGGACGGTGGTGGTTCTGATTTAGAACCGAATATCAATACACAAGCAGCATCCGGTGACAATGGTATCATAAACAGACAATATGGCATATTAGCTGAAAGTGACAGTAAATAGGGGGAAAAAAGCTTATTTTCTACTATGAATAATACTGAAATCGTATCTTCAGCAAGATTGATGCTGTCGCTTACTAAAGATTTCAAAGTGGAACGGTCCGAATTACAGCCGTTTAAGGAAGGGTTATGAAAGAGTCTTCATTCCTACGATAACTTTATCGCAAGACCCGAAATCTCTTGACTGATTGATTGATTGAATGGAGTTTAACGCCGCTTTCAACATTATTTCAGTTATATCGCGGCGGCTGGAGCACCTAACAATGGTTTCCTGGTATTTCCCTCACCAGTACAACCACCACATTCTTTCCTAGCCTCCAGCTACTATCTCACATAGGTCTACGATTATCAACCCATTGGTAAGAGACAAATAGTCGGAAAGAATGAGTGCCGCCGTCGGGGATCGAACCCGGGACCTCTAGATTGACAGTCCGACGCGCTACCAACTGCGCTATGACGGCGGCTCCGAAATCTCTGGACACAACAGTAATCAGAATAGATAACAATTACAAATAAAGTATTCAATAATTCTGTTAATGTGAAACCGACTTTTAATTGTTTGTGCCTTTGAATTATCTCCTTTTTTTTGGTAATGATTTTTATTTTCTTTTTAATTCATTACTGACGAACGTTTAAATCATAAGTCTGAAGTTGCAATTTATAAGTCACAAGTTTCAAATCACAAGTCCGAAGTTGTAAATTATAAGTCTCAAGTTACAAATCAAAAGTTCTAATTCACAAGTTACAAATCAAAAGTTGTAAGTCATAAGTTGCAAATCACAAGTTTTAACTTCAAAGTCACAAGTCATTTACTCGTCTTCTGTATAGTTTATATTTATGTTTAAATGAAATGAAATAAAACAATTATTTATTTCGTTTTCAATGTTTTATTGATGTATACTACAAAATAAATACCATATAAGGCATCAACAACAGTATCTCCTTTTTTTTCTCTCCTTATATATATTTATATTTCATTTTTCGTCAGCCGAATAACTTTCTGACGACAATCCTTTCGGGGCGCCAAGGTGTTTCTAAAGGCTTAATAGTATAACATTGCTTTTCAACAAAAACTCGTATTTAAAGCTTAAAGAAAGCTGTTGATACGAGATTTTTGTTGTTGAAAAGCAGCGTTTAGTTTTCGTCAGAAGAAAAAAAAATCGTCGAACAAAAAAAGGATAATTTTGTCAGACGAAAAAAATTCGAATTTTAACATTAATCCGACGAGATGAATATCAATTGATGGAAAATGATATTCGTCGGATGATGATTAAGAGCTTTTGGCCAAAACGGTACAATATATAAATGTTCAGTTTAGCCTATTTGAACACGATATGATCCCCTTTTGTCCGCGGCGTGTCTGTCTGTTCACAATTTGGTGTTTACTCTCTATAATCAACGAATATACGGTAAACCTGACCACATTTCGTCATGAACAAATATCGTCATAAGTTTGATTGATGAGTCTGATCGGGTCCAGGAAACGCGCAGTTATCTATCCTTTAATATCAAAATTTCAGTTGACTTTGTTTATACTCCAGTATCAATAAATATAGACCAAACAATACAAAACTTGGACATTATGTTGGGGACCGTTAGATCCCTGACGATTTCCGCCTTCAGCATTTTCTCCTTTTCTGAGTTGTATACTCTGTGTTTTGATACAATTGTTGTTTCACTCTATTAGTCAAGACAAAGCTATGACAAAATGTCGGTGACCATAAGACCTCGGGTGAGAGTAATTTTCAGCTTGATCGGGATCTCTTTTTATGTGCGCTTTGACAAAATTGCTACTCTCAATTTTGTTTTAACTCTTACAGCTACATGTTGTGACCATTCGTGAGAAAACTGAGATGTTGATAACCATAATTTTCTCCATTTGTGGCAATAATTTCTGTGACAATGGAACATGACAATAACTACAGCAGAATTGTGGGGTTCAGTTGGTATTTTTCTGATATGGTAAAAAGAAATTATGCGGCCTTTCGTTACCAAACAGGACCACATTTCATGTTGATAGTTTGCGGTCTTCTACAGTTATACTTTTTCAATCAAAAGATATAAAAAATAAAACTTTCAACGTAAAAGACATCATCAAAGCGTTTTGTATATTGAGTGTGCGAAAATGTCTATGTTTTGATTAGATAACTTTTAAGAAGTAGACGGATATATATTCAGTCCACAATCTGACGCCAGTTTGGCCAAAATTCCCCCAAATTCGCAGGACAGTTTTATGGTTCCATGATTATCTGATAATTACTGCCATGGAACAATTACATGTATCATGCAGCTTGTTGCAAATGACTAATGCAGTGAACTGTTCTTGTATTAATCACAGACTGACCAGGCAAGATGGGTCAAGTGAAAGAAGAGTTATTGCATGAATTTAACTCTTGAACTAAATGTTTAAATAATAACACAACAATTTGAAATTAGAAATCAAAGTAGTTTACACCTTGCTTTTTCTAAGTAATATATTCATTAGTGTTAGAGCTGTTAGATTTAAATTTAACTATTTCTGAGAACTGGCCAGTGATTTCTCCTCGTTCCAGCTGAGTAAACAAATGCCATGGTCAAAACTCATTGGGTAACGGACTCCCTGGGGTAAATCACCTATCATTTTCTGGTAAATCAAGTTAATGGCCAATAGAACAGTGGTCCAAATTGTTACAGTCTCGTGGCGTCAGATGGAGCAGTGTATAGGTTTAATAAGTCCGTCACTCTGTCCACCCTTTCATCGGTCCGTAGACTATATACATCCATCATTACTAATTCAACACGTCTTGTTACTTCTGCATTATCCCTAGCATCAGAGAATGACAAGGTAAGCCGGATTTTCAGACGCCTAAGATGAGGGCATGATTGCACGAAGTGATTGTTGGTGTCTAACGATGGATGTAATTTATTTTACCATAGATTTCGCAAATGTTCAATATATTTTCGGCTTTTGATTGCCTTTTCAAAAAAATCACAAGTAGTTCCTTGATCTCCATTAACTAATAATGAATTATTGACGACCGGTTTACTTAGTTTTCAGCAACTTTCATATCGGTTGAATTTTAATAGATCTTCTTCATCCAACAAATTCTTGAGTTTTTTCTTCCCTCTCTGTTTCAAATCGAACTCAAATCTTTCATTTTCTGAAATTATTGTATCACGTGATTCCCCACCGTGGTTCTGTAAATTAACCCGAGGAAAACAGACATGACGACATCGTTTGGGTAGCATTTATAAGTTTCACACTCCATAAACGTTACCATTTTCGTTTTAATCTTTTTTCCAAACGACACAATTTTAGACTGGTCCTAGTTTAAAGCTGTTTGAAAGATATTTAATAAAGATAGGATTTGTGTACAATAGGGACTAGAAGAAATTGAGGAAAAAGATTACAAATACTGACTATCAGCATTTTCTTCCTTTGACTCATTGTTTTCCTATGCCAATTTAATAAGGGACGTCAAAACCAGGTCTTGTTTGGAAAAAAAGGTTTAAAGTTAATATAGAAATATAGAAGCTGTTCACGCAGGTCTCAAAACATAAATAATCAAGTGATTTGTTGTTCGCACTGATTCGTTTATCTTTAAATATATTCGCTTATCTCTAAATATATAACTGCAAGGCAGAATCAGAATTGATTGTTACCTGAAGGTCAGTCTATAAAAGCTGTGCCAGTTCCCAAAATCTTCAATACCCTTTGTCCGAATACAGTACATCTCTTTGTTACAACTCACGTCACGTTTATCAATGGACATACTGTATTCATTACGTAAGGGTTACCAAAATGTAACTCGGCATTGCGCTCGAGTCTTATTACATGAATATTTCACTATGAAAGCGGTATCACATCGCTGTATGAGTTAATCCATTAAATACTTCGACTTTTTTTTATTATTGTTGGTATCCGAGACCCCTAACAAAATATTCCCCTGACTATACTCATAAACTACGCCGTGAATACAAAATCCAAATGCTATGTACAATTAGGAGTCTTAGGACCCTTTTGTCTAGTATATACTCCTTTTGAGTACTTTCCTTAGGTCATCACCATCTGGTACCAGCGCCGTCATTATATTCATGACGTCTATACCTCTACTTTAATACTATGCTCTTCTCTTAGCCTCTGCCACATCGATCTATAACCGCTAGTCAGTGCGTGTGTATGACTCGAATTACTTTATTTAGTGGAGTGTATGTATGCAGACCCCGACGTCTCAGGTTAAGCTTTTTTAGAATGTTATTCAACTGACGCAGTGATGACAATCTACTATGCCTCAAGAGCAGGAATCCAATAATTTCCCTGTACTTAAATCTAGAAATTTAAATATTGAATAATGAGTGAGATTCTGTCATCATGAGAGGACGTGGAAGGCATGTAAGTTTGTACCACACCGACTAAAGTTCCCAACAATGTAAAAAATGCTACCACAACTCATTGCATCATTTCCTTGTCTGTCAATTGATAATCTGTAAAAACTAGAGATATACACATAATCAGCTGGACAGCAATAATAAAGCATAACAACTCGAAATTTGTACATAAATATATTTCCCAGACCATATTATGCTACAGCATGTGAGCAACCTACCCTCGTCAACTGATGACAGGAAGAATCTCCTCAGACCGAGAATATTCCGGTGGAAAATGATTACATTATTTGAGGTTAAAGGCCTAAAACACCATTTTAGCCGTTCGTAACCCTTGCAATTACAAAATAAGAATCTCTTAATGTAACTAAACTCTTTTAAATTGTTGATGTTGATGTCTTTTCAAATGCGTCAGCCATTTCCATACAAGTCATCGAAATTCGCGTCAGAAGTCCACGGAGTACCTAAGTCATAACTAAAAACTCAGAAGTCCGTAGTCCTAACTCGCAAGAAGTAAGTCAAAATTGCCCTCCAGTGCTTCCATATCCACGGGAGAACACATGATCAATTAGAAAACCAAATCTCCTAATAATCTTATGGATTAAGTTACCAACTAAGTTTCAATTTTGATTTGTACGAATAGGGTAAAACACCGCTTTCAGTCATATGGGGCAGTCTGCAGCACCTAACCATGAGTTCCAGACATTTATCTCACTAGTACTACCACCTTTCCGATCCCCCAACCCCTAACACACATACAGTTAGTTAAATCGTGAATTTGACAAGGTGAATAATTTTGGAATGATTTAGGATTGAAATTGAATGTGCGGAGTGAGTTTTGAGTAAATTTAATGGGAGGTAATCAAATTTAGCAAATTTTGTTCAGGGCGAACAAAATTAGCGATATTGATTACCTCCTTTTAATAAAATACGCATACAAATTCTAAAGATAGCTTCCTATTTCTTCAAGAACCTATTAGACGCTTACAATGTGGGTTATTTCAGTGAAATCGCGATTTTCTATATCCAAATTCATTTTGAAAGACGTTGTTGTTTCTACATTTTTCAATGGGTTTGAGCGTTTTTGAATGGTTTGAGTGAGTGTTTGGAATGAATGAATGGAGCGCTGAGTGAGCGATTTAGAATGGTTTTGATTGAGGAGAATGCCAATTTCACGATGTAACTAAGTATAGATATAGGATTTTCACCCATTTGTGATAGCCAATTGTCGGAATAAATGTGAAACGTCACAAAAGGTGTGGAATTTCCATGCCCGACTTGTCGGACATGGGCTTTTCAACCTCCGGACAATTACAGTTTTAGAGGCTACGTTTCCGAGGACAAATACAAGGGCAAATATTGGAATCGCACTAAATAAATCGAAGAGAAAAAAAAAACTTAACGAGTATAAGAGTATAAAATACTGTTTTAAGTTAAGAAAATGTTGGATTCCAACATTTTCTCTATAAAAACAATGTTTTCTCAAAATGCATCTATTCTTTTTTGATGACACGTTCATTTTGGTCAAAGACAAGTAGAAAATCGCACTTTACTTGTCCTGGGGACAAGAGAAAATCGACTCCCCTGGAGCACGCGGGGGCCTGTTTTAGTAAACATCTTACGATCATTTTTTGCTGTAATGTTATTATTAGATATTTCCTGGAGCCGACGAAGGCGGAGCTTGGAATAATGTACTTTTTGAGAATTGGTATTTGGTAGGACCATACAGGGAGGTCTTAGATTGATGGTGATTTGTCTTTGAATAAATAGTCTGATAATAAGCCGCTTGGGGAGAGAGGAGAACTACATCTTAATGTCATGTTGTATCTTTGTTGTTATTGATATTAGTAAAGCTACAGCGTATAGAATTTTTGGAGTTATCGTTTATATATGAATCTATGAAAATCCACTATACGATCCGGTCGTCTATATAACTAATTTACGTTATATAACATACGAACTTTTATAGTGCCGCGATTTCCAGGATTAGTTTACACAACTAAGTAACGGACTTTGGGTTTTTATAAAATACCACTATGTCGAAAGATAACAAGAATATAATTCCAGAAAAAGAAAACTGCGAAAATTACAGTTCCGGGGATCAACGAGCTACAAGTTCAGGGGACAAACCAGCTACCAGTTCAAGTCCGCCGTTCAAGAAAATAAATATTACGTGGGTTAGCTGTGCCAAATGTGGACGGTTTTTGGTAACGGGCCACAGTGCCGTTCCGTGTTTGACTAATTTGTATTGTTTATTTAGTTTATATGGACTATAAAAATTTTCCGGATGGGACAATTGTTGCTGTATAAACGTTTGGACAATTTTGGTTTCGAGATCTTATATTGAGGTTGAGGGAACGCTTACAGACGTGAGACGACGAGTAAACCGACGTGAATACCGAAAGAGTTTGCCAGATGATAATGTTAAAATAATTGTGAGTACCCATTTTTTCGTGAATTGTTGAAATTTGCAAAATGACCAGTCAACCCGATTTAGGTAGTATTTTAAAAGTATTTTCTGATCAGTTAGGGGGTTAAAAGGACGTACCGACATTTGCTGGCGACTCAAAAGATTTTTTAAACTGGATCAAGGCTATTAATAAGTATGCATTACTTGCGCGTTTACCGGATGAACATAAACGATTGATAGCTCTTCAAACTGCCAACGGGTTAGTAGCCGATTTCTTACAGAGATTTTTAATTTTCACCCAAACTGTTCTTGGGATAGGGTCCGACAAGAGTTAGGAAGCCGTTTCGCGTTCATCACCGACGCTACACATGCATTAACTCTGTTAGGGCGCATCCGTCAAGGTAGGCAAGAAAATGTTCAAATCTTTGCGGAACGACTGTTAAATCTGGCTGGGCAAGCTTTCAAAGATCAAGGGGGTCCAGTTATGGAGCAACAGTTAATCGGTTTTTTCATAGACGGACTGCTGTCGAACGGTATAAAAATGAGGGTGCGAGAAAATCCCTCAAACTTCCAAGATGCGGTTAAGATCGCGACGTCGGAGCAAAATCTGTTAAATAGGTTTCATTTAAGAGTGAACAATTCGACATCGGGGCCGCAAGAGGTCAGGGAATACGTTCCAATGGAAGTCGACCATTCGAGACCTCTCAAATGTTTCCGTTGCGGGAAAATTGGGCATGTTCAGAAAAGGTGTCGCTCGGGATCTACCAGGTATTCGGGGCCGATCGCGCGCGATAAAAGTACAAAAAACTAAGGGGGTCTGTGTGTGTCGAAGCCGACACACGGACTTCAAAAGCAGTACCGAAATTTCAAATAAATTTATCAGGCAGTCCAAATTCAATTTTGATAAAGTTAGGTAATCAACAGTATAGAGCTCTTGTAGATTCGGGGGCTGAATTATCATTAATACGACGCTCAGTATACAATAATCTTAGTATAGACCTGCAATTTCAAGTGAGTGATCAAAGATCAATTTTACATTGAAAATGATAGGAGATAACGGTTTCTCGGACCTCACTCTTTCTTGCGGAACTATAATAAACCGAAGCTATTCAGGAAAAATATTTGTTTACAATCTGTCATCGGCCATGCGCTGAAAATCGATGGGTGTGTAAATATCTCTTTTGTAGTAAAAGGGTTAACTCTTTCTCATACTTTTGTGGTTGTACATGAGACATGAATCGTAACGTAATTTTAGGACGGGATTGGTTAAAACAAAATGGGGTTAGATTATATTTCGATTTAGGCATGTTAAGAATTGATAAAACATACGTTCAATTACAAGAAGATATACACATTTCTTCAGTAGTTAGGCTACGGAATAAATTGATATTGAAACCTTTAACAAGCTACGCCGTAGATTGTCGTCTGCAAAAGAATTTAAGTCTAGACGAAGAAGTATTATGCGAATTGGCAGAAGTTGACAGAGGGTTTATGTCTGACGAACCGGGGGTTAAGTTGGTAAATTCTGTCTCGAGAAATAAGCATAAGAGATTGCCCATAATGATAGTAAATACTACCCAGAAAACTATTAAACTGCGCAGAGGATGTGTGGTTGCAGTTGCAACCCCTGTTAGCGAGCATGGTTGTGTCTCTTTAAACAGGGAATTTGCTGCTAGCGATCAGAATTTGTCGGAGTTAAATTATGCAGACGAGTATAGAGGGCAATTTGCTAAATCAATTTAGGAAATCGCAGGAATTGGCAAAAAGCAAGAAAACGGCAAAAGCATTTTGCGGACATGGGATCTGAGAAAGGGAGAAATTTATAATCCCACAGGTTAACCAATACAGAAGGTCAAACTAGTTAGGCTGTATACTGAAACTTAGAGTAGCGCCGATAGTACCACGTCAGTAGAGGGAAATGGTAATTCCGTCGATCTACTTTATGAACTGTTGATCGATAATGACCTGTCTGACATGGACACTGACCCGCTACCAGACGTAAACAGTTTTTCTTTGAATGAACAAAAGAAAAACCAATACCCATCAAATATAGTGTTAGGAGATAAAAAAAACGCTTTTTGTTACAAAATCTAATATTCTTGGTTAGGTAATATAAAAGAGAGTATAAGTAAGTACTAATTGAGAACAATGGCTTCAATACAAAAAAAAATAGTTGTGTGTAAATGTATATAGTCTATGTATATTTATGTATTCCTAGAAGAATCAGATTCACTTAAGGTGAATAGATAGATTTTAAATTTTTCGTTGAACTTCAAAGACTGCAATATTTCTAGTCAAAATACTAGAAAGCGTAACATGTCGTGTTATCCCAAAAACGAAACGATTTCCAAATAGTTAGATGGCGAATATACAAGCAAAGACCTATCTTTATCGGTACAAGTCGAAGCTACGTTTCTGGCGACAAATTTAGGGAGAAGTAAATGTTTACTTATGAGTAATGAAAATTTCCTCATACGTACAAACCGCTTGATTCCGTATTGTACCATTGCCAATCCAATGTATTCGATCAGTACTAACCATCGATGTATCACATCATTATTCATGAGACGATCGTCTGAAATAGACAAATATTGTCAAAAATTGATTAATCTAAAGGTCAAATTCCTTTTGATTAAGGAGATTAATCATATGACGCGGGCCGTGACAATAAATAGGACCTGTACTTTGCTAGAAAGATAAAGAAATAACAAAGACGTTCTATTTACAGCTTCCGATAGCAATAATTGCGTTGAAACCCTAATTTAGCGCTAAAAATAATCTGGTGACTTTAATCTCGGGTAATCAAGAAAATATGAGATATGATATTTCCGATCCTACCAATGAATGGATTTAGTTCTCATTCAGAGTCGGCCAATATTTAATCTATCATTTTTTGATAAATATGGTTTTTGGGGAATTCCGGGATTCATTGTAACCCTTTTTCTTATAATCACGACTGTAGTCATAGTAAAATAAAGTAAACAAATCTATGTAAGGTTGACTGGAAATTTGCAGAGTTCAAAACGAAAAATTGGTTCCCACGAGACTGAAATAGAGCTACCATGTAGAGGTGCGAAACCACAAACGTCGCACTTAAGGATGGAGGAAACGTCCACTCTTACACAGTCGGGAAACTTGGACAATAGTGTCGCTCATCTTTATCCTCAAATAGACTTTGCGGAGGGGAGCAAAATAGAGTAAATCGAAGAGACTTTAGTATAAGTACAAAATGTACTTGTGTTATATGAAGATACCTTATATTATGCGTTAAAGATCAAATATTTCTTGATTAAAGCTGAAATGGTTTTCAAATGTAGAAAACGCTTTAATGGTCTATAGTCTAGGAAAATGTCTCTAGACAACGCAATAATGATTATCTAGTAGTATAGGGAAAATATTGTTAGTCAAACCGTAAGCATACAGACTATAGAGTGTTATTAAGTGTATGTGTTGATATGTCTTTTCTGTATCTGTTCTAAAATATTGTTCGTACATTTGTAATTTTCATGAAAGTTTATAGACGTATAACATTACTATTTTAAATTGATGATATGCCTAAACGGGCATACATCTTGAGAAAGGGAGGTATGTAATGTTATTATTAGATATTTCCTGGAGCCGACGAATTTACGTTATATAACATTGCGCAAGTCAAAAATTTAAGTTGCATCTACAGTAGTAACTAGTTATGGAATTCAGCAATGCATCATTTCATTGGAATCGCCTTAGAATACGATTCCAATGATCTATTGCAAGGCAGAATCTAACAATTAATAACGAAAGGACCAAGCTGGTCCTAGATCGCCCACCTGAGTCTCTTTGACCCCTGAGACATCACACCAATTAAATACGCAGGTGTCACTAAGAAAATAATTTCTACACAAAACCATTTGTTTCATGAAGTTTGGGCCAAATAGTGGCTGCTAGAGCGTTAACAAGAAAATTGTCATCATGTCCCCTCCTCCTGTGATATGGCATGGATCTTTCCCATTTTCGATAGGGTTCATCCTTGAGATCTGACCAACATGCTGATCAAGTTTCATGAAGATTGGGCCAAATTTGTGGCCTCTAATTGTAAACAAGAAAATTGTCAATAAGGCCTCTTTTCCCGTGATATAGCATGTATCCTTCCCATTTTTGATAGGATTCATCCTTGTAACCTGGCCAACATTCTGATCAAGTTTCATGATAATTGGGTCAGATTTGTGGTATCTAGAGAATAAACAAGAAAATTGTAAATAAGGCCCTTTTTCTCCTGATTTAGCATGTATCCTTCCCATTTTTGATAGGGTTCATCCTTGTGACCTGACTAACATTCTGACCAAGTTGCATGAATATTGGATCATATTTGTGGCCTCTAGAATGTAAACACTTGTTGACACTGGACGACAGAAGACTCAAGACGGACGACAGACATTCAATGATTACAAAAGCTCACCTTGAGCACGATGTGCTCAGGTGAGCTAAAAACACAAGGTACGATTTGTGAATAACGATTATTTTTTTCATAGGACGTTGAATAAAACGAGCCCCCGGATCCCTGCAAATGGGTATCCTGTATCAAACTATTTTTACGAAAGAACACGGACTGGAACTTAAACCTCTAATGTAAAAGGGACTCTCAAAATTTAGGGTCCGTGAATTATATTAGTAAAACCATGAAGGTATGAAGTAATAAAACAAGTGAAAGGATTGAATTCCACTGAAGAAAGTCATAAAAATAATATCATTTTCAATTGTTTTATTATAAACAATAAATCTATACATAAATTTTTAACAAAACTATAAACAAATATAATTATGCAAGAATATATGAGATAATCAGATTCTACTTGCACAAAAGATAATGACCCATCATGATTCATTATTGCCTAGGCCTTAACCTTATTCTACCTAAACAATGCAGATACAGCCAATCTTGCTCAAGCGACCACCTCTATTAAGAGACCAATTTTATCATGCAACCGTTTTCAAAATCCCCTAGTGGTCTTAAAATTATCCTTCACTCACAACATATTGTTAAACTCAATAGAATCCTCTTTTTCAGAACAACATGGAGTCATTGAAGAATTCTCAATAATATACATATTCAATCAAATTAATATTTCTTATTTGTAAACAAAACATGTACTAATCAACCATTTTCTTCAATGACCCCTTTTTGGTGGTACTGTATGTGGTCACTAAATACAAGTTTTACTGTACATAATTTAAACAAAAGCACCGCCTACGAGTGGAATGCTTGGGTGCAGGTGTTAAATCATGCCAAAAATTTAAGTCAAAAATTGGGACAACTCTCACAAAAATGCCTCAAGAGTTGTCCCCCTAACTAGATTGGATATCTTATGAAATGGTAAACACACAAGCCAAGATTCATGAAGATATCTTTAATAACAATAGAGCTATGACCGATGTTGAAGTTTGTCACTCCAAAGCCTATGTCAATGCCAACACAAACAACACCAAAATAGGCTGAGCTAGAAAATATACTCCTCCTCTCTTTGACTTTGTCAAAGCCTAGTGAGTAGATGATAGTGGTACCGGTCTAATTACTTTGCACCCACTCACATGAATGTATCATAGCTCACAGTTTTAAAAGCTCCTAAGGTGAACATAGGGCAGGATGCCACAACATAGGCTAAATTTTTACAACAGATTAATATTTAAATTTATCTTTTGTAAAATACCAGAAACTTTGTCAAATATGTATGCCCTTGGCCTCATCATGACATTCAAAGTGAAGAGAAAATCTTAAAAGCATTTCCTTGATTGCTGTTTTAGAGTTCTCCTTTAATTTCAATTATTTGAAGCAAAATATACTCATCAATCCTAACAAAATAACTCTAATCCTGCTGAATTAAATCTAAAAATATTCAAGCTGTCTTGCTCCAGTATAAAAGTAGAGAAGAAAGCAGGTAGCATAGGCTAAAATCAGATTGCATGTTTATACAGGCTTGTCTTAATCTATACTGTCTGCCAAAGCTTAATTGCAAAAATATTTGAAACAAAAAGGCAGAAAATTGACAGTGGTCAACTGTCACACAGGTATTATAAATGAATAATTGATCACACAGTTAACCCTAATTTACTTGCCGTATAGCTTGTGTATATTGCCCTTAAATCAAATTGTAAATAGCACTTGATGTACTAATTGTGCATTGTTATCTACTGTATTTTAAAATTTCAATTTTGAAACTTTTCTGCTTCCAAAAAGAGAAATGAGGGGGTAAAGACTAAGATCAGACTGCACATATGTGCAGGCTGATCTTTGTCTATATCTCCTGCCAAGACAGGAATATGCCAAGTTCAGCATGAAAAGGGTTAATTGGTGAGAACAACTTTTTTTCCAGCATCAATAATCTTACAAACTAACATATAAGCGTTAGAAGGGAGTACCCTAAATTTCAGCTCTGTGTCATGTTTCACAATACCAAAGTCCTTTCCTGTGAATACCTCAACAACTTTGTAACCTTGCCGTGAAGTGAGTCCTAGTTTTGATGCAGTCACACTGATTGGGACCCCGCTGCCAAAGCTACCAGTGTTGAGATATGTGATGGCAAAACTTCCCTTCATTGTGATAGGTTTTATCCATAACTGTACATTATTCAACTGAAAAATAAAACATTTGTTATATAGTCTGTTTCATTTAACCTGAAGGAGGAGTGGTGGATCCAGAGGGGGCTCAGCAGTTCTAACAAAACCCCCACTTTTTCCTTATGACTAGACAAATATCTGTGTGAATACATCCCATATGATATTTTTCATGATATCACGTGGATATTTCCATAACAATGACATAATGAGGTTATTTTTGAAACTTGCACTTCTGTTAGAAACATCAACAAAAACAAGGCAAATAGAGGTTATAAGATAATTATAATTCATACTTAGTGCATTGTATGAAAAAATATCTAACTAGGCAATTATCAATTTTCCCAACCTCGTTAGATATTTTTTTCAAACAAAACACTGAGTACATATTATATATGTATCCAAATTATTTCATTCTAGCAGACCAATTAAATCAAGATTTTGTAACATCAGGGAAAAGACACATTTTTGCTGTGTTGAAACCACAGGAACTTTAAATTCTACAAAATAAAAGATAACTGCAGTAACTGCACAAAATTTGAGTATGATTTAGTCCCAAAGTATCCCTAATTAAATAAATAGGGATACCTTGATAATAATTACTCACATTCTGTAAGGCAAAATCGAACTCCCTTTTTAGAAACCCTAGCTCAGCCACTGAGGAGTGCAGCTTATCTATGAAATCATTTGACTTTTTTTCTCTAAAATTTTGGTTTTGTTACCTCCCAAAGTTTTAATGCCATCTGTCCTAGAGGATCCTGGTCTACAGAGATCAGTAGTTTATTCAGCAGGAGCTCCTTAGCCTCAGGAGTTATATCTCTCAGATCATTGGACATAATTAATGGGGCAGAGAACATGGCCCACATAGCCATCTGGGCTCTTTGTTGGTATATACTTGTTCCAAAGTTACCAGCTAGAATCTGCAATTAGAGATTATTCAGTTAATTAAGCTGAAACTTTATATTTTACCCAGTAATATCTTTCAGAGCACTGGACATACAGCCAATATTGCTTGAGCGACTGCATCTATAAGGGGCGAATTTTTTTTTAAGTTACCATAATAAAATGTCCTATTAATGTTATCAAAATATCTAAAAAGTTAATTTTTTAACCAAAAATAACTTATTATTGCATCTTATGTCGTTGAAACCCATTAGAATCGTCTCATGAGACGATTCAATAGGATTCAATAAGTCTTACACAACAATCAAAATATGATATCAAATGACATGCCTTATTTATCATAGAATATTGTATTAAGGGACCATTCTCAAAAGCAACCACCGCTAAACACAAGTTTTGCTGTAATTAATAGGGCAGAGAACATGGCCCAGTAGCCATTTAGGCTCTTTGATGGTATATACCGGTACTTGTTGGAAAGTTTATTTCTGTTATTGATCGTCACTACCATAGCATATGCCCATATGAGTGACAACCTCAGAAGACAGTTAGTTGTTACAGGGGATAGTGCAAGGATACATGATGGAACTACTACTGAGATCCACCATGGTTCTTAAACGTGCTGGGGCTTCATTTTAATGTTTCATCTGAAAGACAATCAGTTTGTTAGTCTATGCACAGACTGAAAGACTGACTGACTCACAACAGCCACCAGGCAATGATAATAGCCCTGCTGGACTTCGTCCAGTGGAGCTTTTAATAATCAAAAGCATACCATATCTGGGTCAAAGAAGCCACCAGGTCCCGTATACTTCTGGTATAACTGGTTATGTTTCCCATTGTCACTAACAATATCCTTGATACTCTGATAGCTGTCATACACATCCCAGTAATTACGCCAAATATTACAATACTCTCTCACTGGACCATAATCTGACTGGATACAAAAATCTAAACAGGATAATCATTTGTTTAACCCTTTCCTGTTTTACAAAATTTTGGACCTGTCCAAATTCAAAGATTTTGCAGACGAAAATTTAAAGTGGATTTAATTTGAAAAATAACCATTCTGTAGGGTAGAAAATAGTGTGGAAAAAGAAGAAATTGCTTGTCAGAAGCAGTTTCTTCTTTTTTCACAAAGTTTTTTATCAATCATAAAATCACAGGCACGTAAAAAGTAGGTATTAAACAGCAAAGGGTTGAGGCAAGATCGATTCAAATTTCATTAATTGAACAACAAAAGCTATATTTTCACAAGTGGCAGAGTCACTTATGAAAAATAGGTTTTGTAGTTCATGAAATGAATTATCAATCGATCTACACGTAAAACAAACTATTATTCTTTATTTCTTTATTGCAAAATAAAACAAAGTGTGAACATTTTGAGACAAAATTTCTTAAAGCGCATCATTTTGCAAGTGATTGCTTTGCTACATTCATGATGATCACTCATTGTAAGTGTCCGCTTTCATAACGTCAAATAGGGTTAAATGAACAAAAGCTAGATTGAGTTTCTGGTAATTTCACTGGTTAGGCAGTGAGTTTATCAAATGACAATTTACTGTTAATTATTGATAATCCACCAAAAAAGCATTACAGGATAATTGCTCTTGACATCAGGCAAAAATTCAGACTACCATCCCCAACACCTTGAGACAGTCTCACTGATATACAAAACAACATGATATAACTCATACTATTTCTCTTTGGAAAATATGAGGCTTGGGCGCACACTGACTATACTGTCTTTTCAATATAATTTCCTTATTACATTAAAATTTGCAGTAAGTGACCGCTTACGGGACTACTAAACAGTGGTTATTATAGACAAGAGGGCCATAGTGGCCCTTAATCGCTCACCTGAATGAACTGTCTAAATTTTTTCAATATTCTTCTGCCTCTGTACAACCTGATAATACCTTTTTTAAAATTTTCAGGTTGACTTACAAGGTTTTTCTAAGATTTGACTCCCTGACCTAGTTTTTGACCCCAGTTGACCCAATTTCATACTCATCAAAAATTGCATCAATTCAATAATTCTGACGAAATCTCATGTTGATTGAACATAAAAAGTGGCCTCTAGAGTGCATACAAGGTTTTTCTAAGATTTGACCCCAAGACATAGTTTTTGATCCCAGTTGACCCAATTTCCAACTCGTCCTAGATTTCATCAAGACAACCATTCTGATAAAATTTCAGGTTGATCCAGCAAAAAATATGGCCTCTAGAGTGCATACAAGGTTTTTCTAAGATTTGACCCTGTGACCTAGTTTTTGACCCCGGTTGACCCAATTTCAAACTCGTCCAAGATTTCATCAAGACAATCATTCTGACCAAAATTCAGGTTGATTGGGCAAAAAATGTGGCCTCTAGAGTTCATACAAGGTTTTTCTATGATTTGAACCTGTGACCTAGTTTTTGACCCTGGTTGACCCAATTTCAAACTCGTCCGAGATTTCATCAAGACAATCATTCTGACCAAAATTCAGATTGATTGGGCAAAAAATGTGGCCTCTAGAGTGCATACAAGGTTTTTCTAAGATTTGACCCTGTGACCTAGTTTTTGACCCCGATTGACCCAATTTCAAACTCAACCAAGATTTCATCAAGACAATCATTCTGACCAAAATTCAGGTTGATTGGGCAAAAAATGTGGCCTCTAGAGTTCATACAAGGTTTTTCTATGATTTGAACCTGTGACCTAGTTTTTGACCCTGGTTGACCCAATTTCAACCTTGTCCGAGATTTCATCAAGACATTTATTCTGACCAAAATGCAGGTTGATTGGGCAAAAAATGAGGCCTCTAGAGTGCATACAAGGTTTTTCTAAGATTTGACCCTGTGACCTAGTTTTTGGCCCCAGTTGACCCAATTTCAAACTCGTCCGAGATTTCATCAAGACAATCATACTGACCAAAATTCAGATTGATTGGGCAAAAAATGTGGCCTCTAGAGTGCATACAAGGTTTTTTTAAGATTCGACCCTGTGACCTAGTTTTTGACCCTGGTTGACCCAATTTCAAACTCGTCCGAGATTTCATCAAGACAATCATTCTGACCAAAATTCAGGTTGATTGGGCAAAAAATGTGGCCTCTAGAGTGCATACAAGGTTTTTCTAAGATTTGACCCTGTGACCTAGTTTTTGACCCCAGTTGACCCAATTTTGAACTCCTCTGAGATTTCATCAAGACAATCATTCTGACCAAAATTCAGGTTGTTTGGGCAAAAAATGTGGCCTCTAGAGTGCATACAAGGTTTTTCTAAGATTTGACCCTGTGACCTAGTTTTTGACCCCAGTTGACCCAATTTCAAACTCATCCGAGAATTCATCAAGACAATCATTCTGACCAAAATTCAGGTTGATTGGGCAAAAATTGTGGCCTCTAGAGTGCATACAAGGTTTTTCTAAGATTTGACCCTGTGACCTAGTTTTTGACCCCAGTTGACCCAATTTCGAACTCGTCGGAGATTTCATCAAGAAAATCATTCTTACCAAAATTCAGGTTAATCGGTCAAAAAATGTGGCCTCTACATTGCATTCAAGGTTTTTCTAAGATTTGACCACATGACCCAGTTTTTCACCCCAGTTGACCCTATTTCTAACTCGTCCGAGATTTCATCAAGACAATCATTCTGACCAAAATTCAGATTGATTGGGCAAAAAATGTGGCCTCTAGAGTGCATACAAGGTTTTTCTAAGATTTGACCCTGTGACCTAGTTTTTGACCCCGGTTGACCCAATTTCAAACTCAACCAAGATTTCATCAAGACAATCATTCTGACCAAAATTCAGGTTGATTGGGCAAAAAATGTGGCCTCTAGAGTTCATACAAGGTTTTTCTATGATTTGAACCTGTGACCTAGTTTTTGACCCTGGTTGACCCAATTTCAACCTTGTCCGAGATTTCATCAAGACATTTATTCTGACCAAAATGCAGGTTGATTGGGCAAAAAATGAGGCCTCTAGAGTGCATACAAGGTTTTTCTAAGATTTGACCCTGTGACCTAGTTTTTGGCCCCAGTTGACCCAATTTCAAACTCGTCCGAGATTTCATCAAGACAATCATTCTGACCAAAATTCAGATTGATTGGGCAAAAAATGTGGCCTCTAGAGTGCATACAAGGTTTTTTTAAGATTCGACCCTGTGACCTAGTTTTTGACCCTGGTTGACCCAATTTCAAACTCGTCCGAGATTTCATCAAGACAATCATTCTGACCAAAATTCAGGTTGATTGGGCAAAAAATGTGGCCTCTAGAGTGCATACAAGGTTTTTCTAAGATTTGACCCTGTGACCTAGTTTTTGACCCCAGTTGACCCAATTTTGAACTCCTCTGAGATTTCATCAAGACAATCATTCTGACCAAAATTCAGGTTGTTTGGGCAAAAAATGTGGCCTCTAGAGTGCATACAAGGTTTTTCTAAGATTTGACCCTGTGACCTAGTTTTTGACCCCAGTTGACCCAATTTCAAACTCATCCGAGAATTCATCAAGACAATCATTCTGACCAAAATTCAGGTTGATTGGGCAAAAATTGTGGCCTCTAGAGTGCATACAAGGTTTTTCTAAGATTTGACCCTGTGACCTAGTTTTTGACCCCAGTTGACCCAATTTCGAACTCGTCGGAGATTTCATCAAGAAAATCATTCTTACCAAAATTCAGGTTAATCGGTCAAAAAATGTGGCCTCTACATTGCATTCAAGGTTTTTCTAAGATTTGACCACATGACCCAGTTTTTCACCCCAGTTGACCCTATTTCTAACTTGTCCGAGATTTCATCAAGACAATCATTCTGACCAAAATTCAGATTGATTGGGCAAAAAATGTGGCCTCTAGAGTGCATACAAGGTTTTTCTATGATTTGAACCTGTGACCTAGTTTTTGACCCTGGTTGACCCAATTTCAACCTTGTCCGAGATTTCATCAAGACATTTATTCTGACCAAAATGCAGGTTGATTGGGCAAAAAATGAGGCCTCTAGAGTGCATACAAGGTTTTTCTAGGATTTGACCCTGTGACCTAGTTTTTGGCCCCAGTTGACCCAATTTCAAACTCGTCCGAGATTTCATCAAGACAATCATTCTGACCAAAATTCAGATTGATTGGGCAAAAAATGTGGCCTCTAGAGTGCATACAAGGTTTTTCTAAGATTTGACCCTGTGACCTAGTTTTTGACCCCGATTGACCCAATTTCAAACTCAACCAAGATTTCATCAAGACAATCATTCTGACCAAAATTCAGGTTGATTGGGCAAAAAATGTGGCCTCTAGAGTGCATACAAGGTTTTTCTAAGATTTGACCCTGTGACCTAGTTTTTGACCCCAGTTGACCCAATTTTGAACTCCTCTGAGATTTCACCAAGACAATCATTCTGACCAAAATTCAGGTTGTTTGGGCAAAAAATGAGGCCTCTAGAGTGCATACAAGGTTTTTCTAAGATTTGACCCTGTGACCTAGTTTTTGACCCCGGTTGACCCAATTTCGAACTCGTCCGAGATTTCATCAAGACAATCATTCTGACCAAAATTCAGGTTGATTGGGCAAAAAATGTGGCCTCTAGAGTGCATACAAGTTTTTCTAAGATTTGACCCTGTGACCTAGTTTTTGACCCCAGTTGACCCAATTTTGAACTCCTCTGAGATTTTATCAAGACAATCATTCTGACCAAAATTCAGGTTGTTTGGGCAAAAAATGTGGCCTCTAGAGTGCATACAAGGTTTTTCTAAGATTTGACCCTGTGACCTAGTTTTTGACCCCAGTTGACCCAATTTCGAACTCGTCCGAGATTTCATCAAGACAATCATTCTGACCAAAATTCAGATTGATTGGGCAAAAAATGTGGCCTCTAGAGTGCATACAAGGCAAATGTTGACGACGGACGACGGACGTCGCACGACGGACGACGGACATCCACCTAACCACAATAGCTCACCTTGAGCACTTCGTGCTCAGGTGAGCTAAAAATGGTCACTTAGTAAACAGTTTGTTTACAAATAAAAACATAACTTTGATTGAATATGTATATACCACTAATTGCAAATTTCTCAATAATCCTATGTTGTTAAAACTAAATAGAATTGTCTCACTTAGACGATTCTAATGAGTTTAAACACAACATAGCATTCATTTACATCATTTTCTTAACAAAATTGTCCAAACAATTCCAATGAGTTCTTACAAGATACGGTCTAAGCAAGGACTAGTGAAATATTCAAATTTGAAATCCCCTATCTATCTGTAGCTCTGCTCTGAACTAAAGCCACACTCCCAAACTTACACTGAGGTTTTGTTGCAGTTCTCCATAAGGCCACTCACATGAGAACAGTATAGATCTACCAGTTTGATTCAGGTATCTTGCCATTGCTGGGTAACCTAGTATATAGTTAAAATATATAATTATATAGTGGCTGATTGAATCAATTATTTTACAAACAAGAGTCCCAAGAGGGCCTGTATCCCTCCACTGGCTTTAAAATCTTTAGACTTTCATTACATGAAGCTTACTTTGGATGAAAACAACACTTCGAAATCTCTTAAGACCTTTTTCATAATAATTAACAGGGTCTGGCACATTGAACTGTAATACTCAATCACCATGAACCTGCATTCCATTTCCCATCTTATTAAAGCATAAGGCTCAGGAGGAGATGTTCAAAGATTTTGGCTCAAAATTAGCTCCGCCCTGCCAAGCCCATATTTATTGGCCAATCAAAATTTCACGAAAAAGTTTGGTAAAAGGTCACCCAAGGAACATTCTGGTATAGTTTCATTGATATTGACAAAGAAGTTCAGGAGGAGATGTCTTTCAAAGATATTGGGCCCATATTTTTGGGCCAATCAAAATTTCACAAACAATTATTGGAAAGGGTCACATTCCGGTGAAATATTCAATCATTTTTTATGAATTTATGCGTGAGAGTAATCCAATAATATTTCCAATCTGTCTTTTAACTAGAAAGCCATGAATGGCTTGAGTCGCTCCACAGGCTTGAAATTCTTGTAATAGCAAATCTAAGTTTTGACTGGATTTTAAGATATTTTGAGTTCTACTGATGTTGAAATGATTTTCAAAGTTTCCACTATTATAACATATAGAGAAATGACCGCCGCCCATAAAAGACATATTATTCATCCAATGACAATAAATTTTGGCTGCATGATAATGGGTCATCCAATGATCACACCAATGAAGTTTGATTGATAGCCATCAGTTACATTCTGAGAAAATGATTTTCAAAGTTTCAACTATATAACATATAAAGAAATGACCTCCGCCTATATTATTCATGTTTTTCTACCATCACAATAACTTTTGGTAGACTGATAAAGGGTCACTCAAGGATCATTCCAGTGAAATTTGGTTGATATCCATCAATTATATTCTGAGAAAATGATTTTCAAAGTTTCCACTATATAACATATAGAGAAATGACCCCTGCCTATAAAATACATTTTTTTCATCCAATCACAATAATTTTTTGTAGACTGATAAAGGGTCACCCAAGGATCATCCATAGAAAATTTAAGTGGTATCCATTGATTCGAATCTGAGAAAACTCACTTTTTACCATATTTGGAAATTAGCCACGCCCATTAAATCCATGTTTTTCATTTGATCAAAATTTCTTGAACAGCTTTGAAAGAGGGTCACCAAAGGATCATTCCTGTGAAGTTTGGTTGAAATTCATCCAGTAGTTTCTGAGGAGAAGATTTTTTAAAGAAAAAGTTTACGACCGGAAGCACAGACGCACAACGGGCACAACGCCATGACAATAGCCCCAGTGGCTTTCAGCCAGTGGAGCTAAAAATCATAGCAAACTTGTGTTGTAAAGTTGTAAAGATATTGGTTTATAGTATTTTCTCTTGTCATATCAAAGAAAAGCCTTTACATTACAATAAAAGCGTTACCACAATTGAAAGTAAATTTGGTAAACCCTTTCCTGTTTTAAAAAATTTTTGACCTGTCCAAATTCAAAGGTTTTGCAGACGAAAATCTGGAGTGGATTTAATTTGAAAAATAACCATTCAGTAGGGTAGAAAATAGTGTGGAAAAAGAAGAAATTGCTTGTCAGAAGCTTTTTCTTTTTTTTCACAATGTTTTCTAAATTATAAAATCACAGGCACGTAAAAAGCAGGGATTAAACAGCAAAGGGTTAATGTTCCTTTTTGAGTTTCCCATTAGAAAGAACCAACAGATGGTGAAGTAGACTAACATCAGTCTGCACAGACTGAACTTTTGTTGATATCTTTTGCAAAATGGGAATATTTCAAGGTTTTTATCTTACCATATTTATTATCATGTGCATTAGAATGGCAAGTGTCAAATTTCAGTAGGTCAATTCCCCATTCAGCAAAGGTCTTTGCATCCAGTTCTAGGTAAAATTCACTTCCTGGGAAGCCTGCACATGTTTTTGTTCCAAAGTCTTCATAAATACCTAACTTGAGTCCTTTACTGTGAACCTAGAAAAGCAAACTGTTAGTTTTCATTTCAGAGATGACGAGAGTATAATAAGTAAACAAGAGCACCACCTACAGGTGCCTACACTTGGCTGTTGAGTGCTGGATAGTGAAAAATCAAAAAATGAGTCTAAAAAGAGGCATTATTTGCACAAAATGCTTCTAGAGACCAATTTTCAACGGTAAGTGTCTTTACCAGTCAAACATTTAAGCAAATATGAATTTTTTATAAAGTAAATGAGAGACTTTCACCAAATGGCCTTGACTAAGTTAAGCATACGACAGTCTTGTCACAAGCAATGCACATGTGAAATCAGGGCTCTATGATTTAACAATCCAAAGTTAGGGCTAATATCAGTTTTGACTACAAAAATTTGACCTTAAAAATGACCTTGAACTTGACTGAAGACCTTGAACTTGGTACCAACAGAAAGGCCTTGTCCCAAGTAATCATCATGTGGAATATGAAGGCTCAATCACTTAGCATTCAAAAGTTATGGCCAATGTTAAAATTTGGTGTGTTTTTTTCTTCTCTCACAAATTTGACCTTGAAAAATGACCTTGACTAATGACCATGGACTTGGTACTAATAGAGGGCCTTGTCTCAGGTAATCATTATGTGAAATATGAAGACTCAATTACTTACCATTCAAAAGTTATTACAAGTTGTCAAAGTTTTTGCACCACGATGACAACAACAATGACGACAATGACAACACCAAGGCTATATAGTCCAGTCAATAAGTCCAAAAAAATGACCAAACATCAAACTAATTGCAACAGAAATCAAATTAGTATTTTTTGATACATTGATATGCCTAGTTTCAACCCTTAAAAATCTACAAAAATCTAAGTTGCGAAAATTAAGAAAAAAACATTCCAAAGTTGACCCCCGTAAAATCTCTTTACAGATCTTATTCCTATTTTTCCTTCTATAATGCTAGAAAAACAATATTTAATAAAATTTAAATTCCCTAATTTACATCTTTTCATGTAAAGTATGACTTAGGTTGTCTTTAAAAAAAATATACTGTTTTCATGACTGTTAGATATTTTTATCTGTCTGGAAATAATTGATTGCATGTGAAATTAGCCCACCCACTTATTTTAAGTCCTCATTTCAACACTAATAGCATAGTATTTTCTAGGAAACATTAAAACCTACTATTTTTTTTGCAGTTTTTCATCTGGATAACCATGATACAATTATTAAAATCAATCTATAAATAGAAAATAGATTATCACTCAATTTGAAATATGAACTTAAGTCATTTGATGGTAAATCGTTATTTGTTTCCAGCACATATGGATTTCCATTCGGCATGATCACCACTTCTTTTTAATAATTTTTGTCATATTTCTTTTTTCATATTACTTTAGAAAGATTCACATGTACATATCTGCTCATTCAGGAGATTTTAGAATGATAAAAAACAAATCAATTAACATGTGGAAAGGGAGATTTTGTTAAAAATCATCAAAATATTTAGTGGTTTTTGTTATTTTTTTTGTGAACGTTCAAATATCTATTTATTTAAAAAAATCTCATCTTTCTTGTAACATGTACCTTTCACTATCATACATACAAAATCTATTATGCAGTATTCTATTGAAACATTTTGAGAAAACGAAAGTCTTTCATTTCACTTTTTGAAAGGGCGATATCAATTTGATAATGAACAGTCAAATTTTGTTAATGCACATTCTAAAATCTGTTTATTTTATAGGTTTTGAAGATTTTTTAACATGCTACCAATATTGTCCTATATCAAAAATCAAACAGGAACTTCTTAATGGTAGATTGCTACATGTATGGAAACATCCTAGGGGAAAGAAAAAACATTGTGGTAAAAGAGATATTTAATAAAAGAAATATGACAATATTCAAGTTTTGTTAGTGTACTTTAAAATTTATTCATTTAAAGGCTAAAAAGAATCTTTAAAAAAAGTAACTAATATTGTTCTGTATACATGAATATTCAAATAGCATGTTGTCATTTTTTTGAAAATTCTTGGAAAAGGAAAAAATATACATCATTTAATTGACTTTTTTGAGTCAGATACTTTTATTAAGTCTTTAAAGCACCATTGTTTATAAAAAACTTTCTTCATGACCAATTCTGGTAGCAATTAGATATAATCTTAAATCTCATTAATGACACTTTTTCAACATAGAGCATGCGTTTTAAGGAAGTGGAGATGGCAGTCACGATGCAATATGCTACCTAAATATGTCCTTGAAATGTTTATAAATCTTTTTTAATTTATTTTTCACTCTTTGACTTGTAGCTTATTAACAAATAAGTACAAGACATGAAAGTGAGATTAAGTAATCTTATTAAGCACTTCAGGTGGTAACCAAGTTATAGTTTCTCCCAATATAATTATGCTTATTTTTTTATGATAAAACTCATATCTTAAATTAATTTTACAAATTTCGTTTTTCTGTTGATTCTAAGCAATTAAACATGAGCACCAGCGGATGCCAACGCTGGACTGTGGAGCCTGTAAAGTAAAAAAAAAAAAGCATTATTCTGAAAGAAAAGCTCTTAGAGTTAGTCCCCATAGTGGTATAATTGCAAAGTTTCAAGTCAATTTTTTAAGTAGTAACAAAGTTTTGATCAAAGTAAAACTTTGTTACAACAACACCAAGGTGATGACAATAGCTTGTCTTTTCTGTTCAAAAACAGCCAAGATAAATATTGAATGATAATCCTTCGATATCATCCAGACTGATTTGTTTTCTTACAGTCAAGGTGACAGTGAGGAATGCAGAAATAAAGGTGTCTTCAAAGTTTAGCCTTCTTTTAAGACCTTTACTGATCTGCTTATGCTTTTTACATGCTCTCCGAAACTTACTAAATGAAATGAGTGCTTGAAATGAAAGTGAAAGACATTAAGTAACATTTTTATAATATGATCTGCAGCTAAGTGTGAGAATAATTTTTTGCCCAACACACAATGTAAAATGACATTTATGACAAACACATGTCTTTGAATGATTTCAGACAATTAGCTCTCAGATTGTTGAATATCTCTTTAAATATCCAATTTTTAAGTTAAACTGATATCATGAATATGGTAAAATAATTAATGATTTTTGCGTAGTACATTACATATTTGCTTTTTACCTTTTCACATATGTTTTGTAACTATGCTTCTTTAATTTACTGCTAAATAAAAACTCAGTGCAAGAAATGAATGTAACCTTGACTTAATTCTGGTTTATACTGCTTATTTCGACATAACTTTCACGGATTTAGTAGTTTTTATTCAGGGCCGCTTATATTTTATGTTATTCAAAAAGCTTTGGGGTATTTCAAACAGAAACCAATTGCATGTCTGTACCCTGTTAATTATATTTGCTATCTGTATCTGCCAGACCAAAGGCCCCAGTCCAATAAGAGTGCATGAGTCCCATTATAAATAACCTGCCAACCTGCCTAATACTTGAATGTCAGAATGTCACCAAAACCTCCAGGTCAGGTGATTAGGATCAGTCTATGAAAAGTTCATCCAAATCTATCCCTAATTGTTGTATGTTTCACAAAATGTGGATGTAGGTATTGAAGTTAGAACAGACAGAGAGACGGAGAAAACGATACCAACATACATCTACCTTGGCTAGTGTATAAAATTAAAACAATTAAATTGATCAAACAAAAAACAAAGGATTATTGGAATGATCAATAGACCTATCAATCAAGCAAGTAAGCTATCAATCAAGATATCAGTCAATTTCAAGAATTTAGTTTAGTTATCAATTTATAGTTATATAGCAGCAGCTTGTGTTCCTACATAATTTTCCTACTGCTACAGGCACATAAATAACTACATATACAACTAAATATCAAAACTATCAATTGCATATTCCACCAGTGTGTATTTCATGACATTATATAGATTAAGTGTCAATTTTTTTTCAAGATATTTTAGAGATTTTTAAATCGGAGATTTATACCGGTTTCCAGAAATCCAGTCTGTTTGACCCACTACATTTTTACCTTTATCTTCTGAGCAATGTGTTCAAACCAAATAATGTGTTTTCAAACGCCGAAGAAACGGTCTTTTCAGTCACAATCTACAAACTTTTTTTTTATCTTATTTACTTTTCGACAAATAGAGAAGATGCTAATACAAAATTTGATGTAATTTTCGCTTTTAGTAATTACCAGTTAGTATTTTCAGTGTTTATAACAAGATTTTCGGTTGAGTAAAGGAGTTGAAACGTACAATAGGTTAACTGTAAAATAAATTTGTAGCACTTACAATATTACTACTCTGATTTTTTTCTCGAACGGTCATTTACCAGTTGTAGGGCTGACAACCAATCAAATTCTGTTATGATGATCACTGTAACCCACGCGTAAATTCACACCACGTGGTAGATGCAATGGACATCGTCTGCTGGAAATGTGTCAATTAAGTTGTTTGTCATTGGTCAATGGTCGTCTGCACTCTGACAGGGAGCGTGGGAAGTCTACTGGTGGAATGAGTACAGTTGACTATGTGTTAACAAATAGAAATAATTTTGTAATTTTGAAATATTTGATTTCAATGAGCACTCTGATCACGCTCCAATCCTATTTACAATAAATTCAAATTTGAGTATGAAGAAAAATTATTCAACAACAAATAAACCGACAAAAACATACGATTAACTGATATAGGATAGCAGTAAGAGCGATCTATTTTTAGAATAACTCATGAATAATCAGAGGGTAAGTTCATATCGGACTCGGTTTCGACCCGAGTTAACCGGGTTTCCATCAGAACGACCTCGGTTTCGACACTAGTGATGTCATTTTTACCTTTTAACCTCGACGCTTCTGATCCTGGGTCAGGCCGGTGTTACTTGGGTTCCAAAATGGCGTCGAAAATAGTGCACAACAATTCGATTACATAAAACAAATGTTCTCTTTTACTTTAAACGACAAAAACTTTTTTCTTATTTCATGTAGTATTTTGCATGAGTTTATCACATTTCTTAATGGAATAACGATATTTCATGGTAAATTAATTATGGTAGCGGTAAATGTGAAGTTTGTTTACTACCATCAGTGGGTAACTCCGTTCACATGAATGTCATTTCTGCGCATGCATATTACAATTAATTTTAGATTATTACACCATCTCACGCGTCTCCCGGGCTGCCATTTGAATTTCCCCATAGAGTGCTGCTAGATTTAATCGATTGGTCAGAAACCAAAGATGTAAATAGCATAGTTGCCGATTTCACGTGTTTCTTGAGGGAAAATGCATTTATAGTATTTGGGAAAACCCAATGCTTGAAAAACAAACATGTTGGTAATCAAAATTGTAAATAGTTTAATGAAAAATGTTTTGTTGCTAAACAGGCTTTTAAACTCTAGAGAGAGGAATAATATTAACAGACAAGCTTTTAGCTTGGCGTGTGCTCATTATAACAACGTAAAAAAAATCTGCTAAGAAATAATTTAGACTAGCAGAGGGCTATCGAATCAGCAAACTTTCAAAATCGGACCCACGAGGTTGGATGAGCTGGCGATGTCCTCGAAAAGATGAAGTGTTAAGACAAAAAACTCACAAATTGGGCAAATATTTTACAAACTTTTATTGTCCAAATTTGAGCCCTTTTGATTGGCGAACTATTGCACTATCCCAGCCTCTCAATGATATCCGATTTACAGTGCTGACAGCACTTTGATTTTTAAATGTGTCAGTGCCACCACTAGAAGATGGTAGTTTGTTACATGAGATAGTTCAAGGATACTAAAAGAAACTACTCATGAGCTTGATCCATATGCATGGTTCTTTAATCGGTGGAAGGAACCATAATGTGGGGTTTGATCTAATGTCTTATCCAAAAGATAACAAAAGCCATGTCGGACATGGCCATCCCCCGCCAAGAAAGCTTGATAGTAAACTGAAGACTAATAGATTAAGTTTTTAAAATAACAAAGGACAATAACTCCAAAATTATGCAAGCCAGAGTTATAGTTCTTGTGCACTGCACTTCTCCTCCGTGACATATATCCACCAATAAAGTTTCAAGTTGATAGCTATTATACTTTAGGAGATACGCTCCGGATAAAATCTAAGTCTTAAAAATAACAAAGGGCAATAACTCCAAAATTATGCAAGCAAGAGTTGTAGTTCTTGTGCACTGCACTTCTCCTCCATGAGATCTATCCACCAATAAAGTTTCAAGTTGATAGCTATTATACTTTAGGAGATATGTTCCAGACAAAATCAAAGTCTTAAAAATAACAAAGGGCAATAACTCCAAAATTATGCAAGCAAGAGTTGTAGTTCTTAAGCACTGCACTTCTCCTCTATGAGATCTATCCACCCATAAAGTTTCAAGCTGATAGCTATTATACTTTAGGAGATATGTTCCAGACAAAATCAAAGTCTTAAAAATAACAAAGGGCAATAACTCCAAAATTATGCAAGCCAGAGTTGTAGTTCTCAAGCACTGCACTTCTCCTCTATGAGATCTATCCACCCATAAAGTTTCAAGCTGATAGCTATTATACTTTAGGAGATATGCTCCGGACAAAATCAAAGTCTTTAAACTAACAAAGGGTAATAACTCCAAAATCATGCAAGCAAGAGTTGTAGTTCTTAAGCACTGCACTTCTCCTCCATGAGATCTATCCACCCATAAAGTTTCAAGTTGATAGCTACTATACTTTAGGAGATATGCTCCGGACAAAATTTAAGTCTTAAAAATAACAAAGGGCAATAACTCCAAAATTATGCAAGCAAGAGTTGTAGTTCTTGTGCACTGCACTTCTCCTCTATGAGATCTATCTACCCATAAAGTTTCAAGTTGATAGCTATTATACTTTAGGAGATATGCTCCGGACAAAATCTAAGTCTAAAAATAACAAAGGGCAATAACTCCAAAATTATGCAAGCAAGAGTTGTAGTTCTTGTGCACTGCACTTCTCCTCTGTGAGATCTATCCACCCATAAAGTTTCAAGTTGATAGCTATTATACCATAGGAGATATGCTCTGGACAAAATCTAGGTCTTAAAAATAACAAAGGGCAATAACTCCAAAATTATGCAAGCAAGAGTTGTAGTTCTTGTGCACTGCACTTCCCCTCTATGAGATCTATCTACCCATAAAGTTTTAAGTTGATAGCTATTATACTTTAGGAGATATGCTCCGGACAAAATCTAAGTCTTGAAAATAACAAAGGGCAATATACTTTAGGCGATATGCTCCGGACAAAATCTAAGTCTTAAAAATAACAAAGGGCAATAACTCCAAAATTATGCAAGCAAGAGTTGTAGTTCTTGTGCACTGCACTTCTCCTCCATGAGATCTATCCACCTATAAAGTTTCAAGTTGATAGCTATTATACTTTAGGAGATATGCTCCGGACAAGTTTAGTGACGGAACCTCGGAATGACAGAATGACAGAATGACGGAATGACGGACGGAGAGCATTACTATATCCCCTCGCCGAAATCGGCGGGGAATAATTAATTGGTCAACCCTTGGATCCTAGCTGCTATCTTGATGTTTTGGAAATTGAACCTTCTGCGAACATATAATATACACTATTATTTGTGTCCAAAAAGAAATATCAACATTATTTTTTGAAAAACTTATGATAAAAGAAGACTGTTAAATGGTCTATCTATGGAATTATAATATATATAAGTATTTGTTGGAAGTTCGTAACAAGATGTCTACAAGATACATCCGTCACACAGCTTGATGTCAACTGTGAATTGGGTTTTGATTTAGTCTAATAATAAACAAAGGGCAATAACTTATATGGTAGAGTTATTGTTCTCATGATTGTTCTTGTAATCATTGAGTATCCTGATCTAAGCTGTTTAGTGCTTTACTTTCAGAGATCTACTCTGGACTAAAATCATGTCTGAAAAACAACAAAATGACAATAAGTCAAAAGTAAGCATGAAATAGTTATGATTCTTGAGTACTACTTCCCTCTCTGGATAGGATCTATTAACATTATGAAATTTCAAGGCTTAATATTTGCTTAATATTTCAATATTTTACTTTCTGTGATATGCTCCATTCAAAAATAAAGTTTAAACAAGAGGACTATGAATGTCAAAGATCGCTCACCTGTGCCTCTTTGACCCCTGGGACATCACATTAATTAAATAGGCAGATGTCAAAAACGAGATAATTTATACATAAGATCAATACCATGGAATGTTTTCAGCCAAGAGCAAGACAGATATGCCTTTTAGCTTCTTGATTCTATGTAGAATGGGATGCACACGGATGGAGCCCAAATGTGACCCCAGGGTCTTGATATGAACAAACTTAGTAGAGGTCCACTAGATGATGCTACAAACCAAAATGAAAGCTGTATTATTTCTGGTTTTGGAGAAGAAGATTTATGAAGGTTTTCCTATTTTCACCCATCGTGCTCAGATGAGCTAAAACGGATGCGCCCAGGTGGAGCCTAAATATGACCCCAGGGTCTTGATATGAACAAACTTGGTAGGGGCCTCTAGATGATGCTAGATACCAAATAGGAAAGCTGTGTGACCTCTGATTTCCAAAAATAAGATTTTAAAAGATTTTTGCTCTTTGATTCTACGTAAAAAGGGTTGCGCCCGGGTGGAGCCCAAATATGATCCTAGGGTCTTGATATGAACAAACTTGGTGGAGGTCAATTAGATGATGCTACATACCAAATATGAAAGCTGTCTGCCATCTGGTTTCAGAGAAGAAGATTTTAAAGATTTTCATTTTTTTACCCTTCGTGCTCAGAAGAGCTAAAAGGGATGCGCCCTGGCAAAGCCCAAATATGACCCAAGGGTCTTTATATAAACAAACTTGGTAGAGGCCCACTAGGTAATGAAACATACCAAATATGAAAGCTGTCTGCCATTTGATTTGAGAAAAGAAGTTTTTTTAAGATTTTCGCTCTTTGATTCTATGTAAAATGGGTTGTGACCAGGTGGAACCCAAATATGACTAAGGATCTTGATATGAACAAACTTGGTAGACGTCTCCTAGATGATGCTACATACCAAATATGAAAGCTGTCTGCCTTATGGTTTCAGAGAAGAAGATTTTCATGTTTTTACCCTTTTTGTTGAGGGTCAAGGGAAAGTTTAGTGTGGATTTCATTTATTTGAACAACTTTGGTAGAGCTTGACCCAAAGGAACATCCCTGCCAAGTTTCATCAAGATTGGCCCACTGGTTTAGGAGGAAAAGATGTTTAAAGAAAATGTGGACGACGCACAACTGATAATGGACGCTGGACATTGTATGATCACATTAGCTCACCTTAAGCACTTCGTGCTCAGGTGAGCTAAAAACAACAAAGGAAAGTAAACCCTAAAGTGTTTGGTAGGGTCACGCATCTTGTGCACTGCTCTTACCCAGAATAACATTTATTTTTTAATGAAATTTGATGATTATACCCATAAAGGCCTACCTTTTTTCAGTGATATATTCTTCAGTATGCAAAAATAACAAAGGGAAATAACTCAAAAAGTATGAAAAATATAGTCATGGTTCTTATGCACTGCGATTCCCCTTCATTAGGTCGATACATTGTGATGTTTCATGATTATAGCTATAATTATACTACTTTGAGAGGTACACTCCAGATAAAATCCAAGTACATTTATTTTAACAACAAAGGGCAGAAACTCAAAAATTTGATAGGACAGAGTTATGGTTCTTGTGCACTGCACTTCGTCTTGATAAGATCTATCCTCTTATGAAGTTTCATGGGATAAGTTATAATACTTTTAGAGATATTGTCCCAGTTAAAATCCAAGTACTTCTTGTTGTAGAAGTAAACAGTCAGAGTCATATGGAGGCTTTGGATCAGTGTACTTGAAAATAAATCATAAAAATATACACAAAAATATCAATATGACTGAAAATTTATAATCTTATACAAGAAAGAAAACAAAAAAAAATAATTGCATTTATTTATTTTCAATTATTTTGACAAAACATGCATGAATATAGTGAATTTGTGCACAGATCATCTATGTCATGAAAAGCTTGATCAAAATAATCAAAGTTTCGAGAGTACTCTAAACGCATGTCCTTTTCCCAAATTTTCAATGATGTTATTCTATAAAACCGCTTCATAGTTTTTTGTAGATTTTTAAGATATTATTGAGTGACCTTTAAACAACATTTTTATGATAAAATAAATTCTGTTGCAATTAGTTTGATGTTGAACCTTATATTGACTGGACTAATAGCAATACCTTGGGTTTCCTCCGAAAACAGCCAAGCTAAAAACCTAAACCCACTGTATGAATTGGCAAAGGGGATCCATACATGAGTGTGATTAGGTTTTTAGTTTCATACTTGTATTAAATCAACAAATATTATCTTCCTATATTTCATTGCTTGCAAAATGAATGAGTCCCATCTGATGAACAAGGAGTCTTGGACTCCTGGACTCCCCTAAGTGTTGAACACTGCTTTCGTGTATCCATGGAGTGTGATTAGTTTTTTAGTTTCATACCTTTATGAAATTTAAAAACATCTCTTCATCTCGTAAGTAAAACTATTCTGCAATTACTGTGAACAGAGACTTTAGGCCACTAGAGTGCATAGTGAAGACACTGATCAGACCACAAAGGCTGATTTGAGTCTGTTTTAATGTTGTACACATATGGAATTATTGGAAATGTCACACATGGGGTCATTAACATATGTGACCCGTCACAAAAAAGGGACCATCTGGGTAGTGCGTGAAGTCCCGACTTTTGTCAGACCACGCTGAATGCGCAGACTGATTAAGGTCGAAAATTTTCGCATTGTGCTTATTTTCTGATCTAGAATGATCAATCTGAATTCCAGTGAAAGAATTTTAAAAAATGCGAGCTCTGGTTGACCTATGCTGGACCCAATCTCTTTTTCAAATATACATTTTATAGAGTTACCAGATGGTCCCTTTTCTCCTGACATGTCACATATTCATATAACATGCTGATGGAAAAAAGCTTCAGGAAATGTTGAGTGAAGAGGAACAAGAGTACGGCCTATGGGTGCCAACGCTCAGCTGCAAGTGCTACATAATGCCAATAATCTAAGTTTAAAGAGGGGTACAACTCTAACAAAGTTATTTCAGAGTTATCCCCTTGATAGTCAAGATAGCTCTTGTGATAGTGAACACACTTACCAAGTTTCATGAATTTACTTGTTTAAATAAAGGCTAAATTAGTAAAAACAGTGGACAACTTCACAAGTCTGTTGGTCAAAGAATCAAATTCTTTGCACTGTAATAGAGGATAATTGTATTTTCAAGTCTTCAATAACAACAGAGATATGACCAAGGGGTTAAAGGTTATAAAGACAACATCCATGTCAACACCAATGCTAACAAGAACACCAATGGAAAACATAACAAAGGTGATGTCAGATGACAAAACCAAAGGTTTTCTCGAAAAAACAGCCACATTTCTTGTTACAATCTGGTCTCAAGAATGAAGAAATATTATTCAATTGTACTTATACAAAGGTGATGACATGGAGTTTTCTCTCAAAAACTGCCAAGCTAAAAATTGCTTGTTACAATCTGGTCTCAAGAATGAAGAAATATTATTCAATTGTACTAACATAATCAGCAAGGGCTTTAATGCCACTAGGAAACCTTTTTGGATCTGGCTGAAGTTTCCCATTTGCATCTCTCTCAGGTGCTAGCCAACAATCGTCTATAGACACATACTCATAACCAGCTTCCAGATACCAATCAGCAGCCAGATGATCTGCCATCTGCATTATCAATTTCTCACTGAAATACCCATATTTTTCCTTACAAACAATCCGGGAAGCTGTACATAACATGGACAGGGAGCTTTTATTTAGTATGTATTTTCTGATTTAAAAAAAATAATCTTTTAATAGAAGTCTTTTTAGACCCTTTCCCCTTTAATTTGATGTGAATTACCTCTAAACAATCATATAAATGATTGATTAGAGGAAATTCATCTCAAATTAGAAAAGAAGTACATTAAGGCTCCAGGTATGATGACAGTCCAAATTTGATATTTTCATCTACCGTATTTCTTCTTATAAACGCTCCTGGGAGCTATACAACATGGTTGGGTAGCCCTTCAATTTTTTTTATTTTATTTTCTAGATCTTAATTTTTGCACCTTTCAATGTTTTTGAACAATGAAAAATCTCTATACCTTATACTTTTTACTTTATTATAAGTGCATGTGCAAAGAAACAATCCTACGTTAAGGAAAATTATTGAGGAAAAGCCGGAAATTAAAACAATACAATAATCTTGGAAAAGGAGATATTATTCTTTAGATTTCTTGCTAAGTCATTCATCAAGAAAGCTTCCCATAGGCAAGTCTGTGAATTACCTGACACAAAAATCTGGATCTTTATCACAATCTGTATTACAGCCAAATCTCGTCCAAGAAAGCCAGCCCATAGGTGGGGTTAGAGCTAACCCATTATCCGGTAATAAAACTGGAGTAAACAGACAGCTTATTATGAAGGCTGCCAACATCATTCCTGAAAGACAGAGAATTTATCATTAAAGCTTTATTTTGCTTAACATGGAATGTATCTGTTTTGTTATGGAACATGGATAAAGTTAAACTAATGATAATATGTGCGACTCAGTCCTAGTTTACACCATCTTATCCTGTTTGACTGTATTTAAGACATATTGGTTTATAGAACTCCTGTTTAAAAGAGGTAGTTATCAATGATTTACATTCATAATAACTCATTACACATGACATGATATAGGGCCAACTTATTTCTGACCCTGGACGGGTACTGTTGCCCGCAATATCAGAGTATCTCTCAGAAAGCGGGCTACCAGCAGGCTGTAGACTGGTCCACATATCGACTATCAGAATAGCCTAGAATAGGCTATTCTGATATTCGACAGAGAGACCAGTCTACACCCTACCCGAAAGCGGGTCAGAAATAAGTTGGCCCATAGATACAATAACGGATCCCACATCAGATTATCAAAGGAGGGATACATTATCATATCTATAGACATGATTTAGTTTAAACCCTTTTTATTTAACATCGATTTGGAAACAAGTTCTTACAACTTAAATAAATCCCTCTCAATTCTGCTTCCTAGAAAATCCACTAGTACTCACGCCGAATGTGTCGGCCAATGAATTTAGAACTAAGATTGATAGCTGCACCTGGTAATCCAACTCAGGACCTTTTTAAAAGCTCAAGACGTCGACATTCTACCTCTTGACCACTGACATGGCACATGATTTAACATAGACATCTCTCTCTATCTATCTATCTCTGGATACTGTCCACCCCTCTCTCGAGTGTTACAGACAGGAAAAATGTGCGCGTTGGACTGTTAGTAAAGTGAAAGAAATAAAAGTAAAGATCTGACATGTCAGATAAGTGAAAGTAGATAAAAGTAAAGTATTGGTTTAAAATGTTAGTAAGTGAGAGTGGAGTAAAAGATCTAGTTAAAAACAATCACCTCCAGACTAATATTGAATACCCGCCACAGCTCTCTTAAACTGATCTAACTCAGAGAGTGTGGCGATATGACAGGGTAACTGGTTCCAAAGGCTAATAGAGTGAGGGTAGAATGAATATTTGATGTAATCAGAGTTAACCTGGATTTGTCGTAGAGAGAGAGGGTGCATATGTCTAGTTAATCTGGTTGGTGCATGGATATACAACGGAAAATTAATTGCAACAATGTTGTGATATATACGATAAAACATGATAAGTCTGGCGTCAATCCTGCGATGCTCAAGAGACCTCCACCCCAGATCATCCTGCATGGCTGTAACACTCGAAAGAGGGGAATAATCATGCTTGACCCACCTGATGGCTCTTCTTTGGACCTGTTCCACCTTTTTAATATTGGATTTTATTGGATTCTCTAGATGGTTACAGGTTGCTATACTATGGTGCTGGCTCATAAGTATGATTTTAAGCACTAATATTTTTTTTTCTGTAAATACTTATTCAATCAAGTCAATAAATGCACACTGCAAAAACCAAAACTCTCAGAGATGCATTATAACGTTGATTTTTCCTGAGTTAAGAAAACAATAAACATAATTATAATTAACCACAAAGAAAGATTAAATGGAGAGTCGTACAAGTATTTTGTCACGATAAGCAAACCAATGGGCCAACTTATTTCTCCCCCGGGCGGGGCCCGATTTGGTTGTTTTTCAGCCGGGCCACAATTTGAAACCCGGCCCTGTGTTCCGGTTGACAAGATGCTACAAACCGTTTACTAATTATACCCCGCTTGGCGCGTGCTCATGCTTGCAAAAACGGGTATAATTTGAAAACAGTTTGTAACATCTTGTCAGCCGGAACACAGGGCCGGGTTTCAAATTGTGGCCCGGCTGAAAAACATCAAAATCGGGCCCCGCCCGGGGGAGAAATAAGTTGGCCCAAATGATTTCCGGGTCGTAAGGTATGGGGACGAATATTTTTTTTATAGTAAATGTGAAGTGTATGCATTTATATCCCTCGATCAAGGTATCTTCTCATTCCAAAAATAATAATTTCTAATAAGAAACTTTATTTGAAGAGTGACAGTTAATAAATGATAAATAATACTATTTGATTGTTGTTCACATCCGCTCAAGCGACCCCTCTTACATTCGACCACTTTATAGAAAACAAACAAAAAGGTGAAGAGAATAAAAAGAATCTAGATTATAAATTTGATTTATAAACTCATTCGTTTTATGTGTGTGAATATAAGCTTTACAGTGAACTGGCAAATAACGGATCGCTGTAGTGTGAATTATAATTATTTCATCTACCCTAAGGCCCTAAAGAGGCATATGAGGACCTGAGACCGCTCTACAGACTCTTTGGAAAGCATATGTCTTGATAGCACTGTTCAAGATATAACAAGAAAAAAGTTTCATGAAAACATGTCCATAAAAAAAGAGGAGTTGTCACGATGCCCCTGTCGCATAGGCCCCTAATCACTGCACCAAATGGCAAAGATGTGGCCATTATCACACGAGAAATATTTTGTTTAAGTTTCATGACAATCCATGTATTAATGAAGAAGTTTTGTAAGTAATCAATAATAAATTCATTGTATTACATAAAGCCGATTTTCCCATGACACAGCATATTATCACAAAACTTGGCCCGGCTCATGAAATGCACACTGTCATTTGATAAGGGTCATCAGGCTATGCGAGATTTAGTTCTATACACATGTATCCATATAAACAAAAGAGGAGTTGTTTTGATAAGGAATTAACATTAAGCCCCCTTTTCCTTGATGTGGTATATCACCAAATGGCTGCAAAAAATGTGGCCATGGACACATGATGAGAAATATTCTGTTAAGTTTTTATGAAAATCTGTGTATAAAAGAAGGAGCTGTGTTAACAAAGAATATACATTACGGCGCCTTTATCATAACGCACCATGTAACTAAACAGCCACAAATGCGTAGAGTCACTGGAAATGGTATATTCTCTGAAAGTTTCACGTGAATGTTACCTGCCATAAATAACAGAGGAGATTTACGGTTAACAAACAGCTTACATTAAGACCCCCGTTTTTATGACCCTGAACTTGAAAATCACTAGACCACAATAATATGCACATGATCACTTGATTTAGAATAGGCTACTTCTTAAGTGAAATTTTCATAAACTTCCATGTATATATGAACGGTTGTGTAAATCATGATGAAATATACATAAACTGAGCCCCTTTTATGATGACGTGACATGCACTATATTGCCACAAATGCACATAGTCACTGTAAATGGTATATACTGTGAATGCTTTCATATGTATGTTTACCGATTTATAGAAGAGGAGTTTTCTTTTAAGAGTCTGGGCTTACATGAGGTCCTCATTTTCTATGATGTAGTATGAAATCAACACTGACAACACCAATATGCACATAGTCACATGTTGTAATTGCTAAGAGAAAATTTCGTTACTTCCATGTATATAAGTGTTAACAATGAATATACGTAATTTTCAGCTCCTTTAATCGTTATGCGGTATACCATAACTTAACAGCCACAAATGCACGTAACGTAGCAATTAAAATGGCGTTTTGTTGTCAACTAAGAACTGAAATAGAGAATTTTGGTTTTGATTTTCTTGCCAAGACAGAATTTGGTAAAGTTGGGCTTCAAACTGCGTAAAATGTTTTTTGTTTGTGTTTATTTGACGTAATATTGACAGGAGGCAGAAGGAGGTATCAATTTGCTCATCAATCCAGAATACTTACCACCCTAATATGGCATTTGGTTAGCGTAAAAAACTGCCAGAAAAATCATCTGCATACTTAATTGAGAGTCTGCGATTTTTGAAAACGACCCCGTTAACGACCAAACTGATTCGGTAGCGTCTTCTTCGAATCACAGTAACTTTGTCAAATTGAATTATAAGTGTCCAGGGCGTGATTTAAAAACAGAAACGCGTAATCTATCGAAAAGAAGTTTTAATTCATCGTTGTTGTTTTAATTCACCGTTGTTGCCGAAAGGCTGAAGCAAAATATAATATATATATAAGAATAGAGGTTAAAAGATAAATATAATACATACTTAGTGATTTGTATGAAATAAAATATCAAACGAGGTTGGGAGAATTGATAATTGTCGAGGCTCTGCCCAGACATTTATCAATTCTCACAACCGAGTTAGATATTTTTTTCATACAATGCACTTAGTATGGTGGCAAATTGATAAAGTCGCTGACGTCAAATTAAACATAATTGGTTTCGAATGTTTTTACGCATTTTTTTCGGCATAATTACCCACTGTCAGAAAATAACTCTTGTTCTATACTTAGGCGAGTCTTAACTTACGGGTAGTACCCCCGCACTTGTTCCACAACATTTTGGAACTCATGATCTTTCACAATGTTAACCGAGGTTTCCTAATGAAACGTTGCTGAACTATTACTGTTCTACTACCTTAAAAGCTGACAATGCAGGATTCTGAATTTCAATTCATTTAAAGCATCTAAAAATGATCATTTGCGTTGTTATCTTTGTATTATAGTGCGGTTTTATTAACTTGAATCTGACCCCTGCTATTGAGATGAATAAAAACATGATTATTCCTACTTGGCTTTGCACGTGCTTTCATAGGAATGAATAACAAACGATATTGAATGTATTATACATTTTGTTTATTGATAAGATATGTCGGTAATTGTTATTTAAGCATTTTTTCCACAGAGGTCAAAGTCGGGTCAAATTAACCAGGCTATAGCAAATCATCACTCAGTTTTTCACATCAACATTTCGCACATCACAGTCCATCCATAAGTTGCAAGATATTTTCAAATTCAATAAATACAAAAAAAAAGCAGAAGCATTCATGAAAATGGCCTTAAAATTTGAGGTTAACTCACCAAAGGGTTTTCTTTAAGAAAATATATATTCTAGTATAGCCTAGTTTGTTTGTTAAGGGGTCAATATAAATCGCAGAATATCGATTTTCCTCGTAATCAAGATACAATGTATTGTAAACTTGAATAAGATAACATTCTTACATGTAACACTGTATTTACGAAGAAGTCTGTTGAAATATAGGCTAGCAAAAGCACCGCTTACGCCGGATGAATGCCCTGCTGCAGGTGCTGGATGGTGCAAAAATTCTAAGTCGAAAAAGTGGCATAATTCTTAAATAAATGCTTTCAGAGTTAACCCCCTTGATAGTCTGTATAACTGAACTCTTGAGATGGTGAACACACACCGATGCCAAGTTTCACAATGCAGGCAAGAGTTGTAGTTATTGTGCAATGCACTTTTCCTTTATGAGATCTATCTACCGAGAACGTTTCAAGTTGATATCCTTTATACTTTAGGAGATATGATCCGTACAAAATCTAAGTATTTAAAATAACAAAGGGCAATAACTCCAAAATTATGCAAGCAAGAGTTGTAGATATTGTGCACTGCACTTCTCCTCCATGCGATTTATCCATCTTTAGAGTTTCAAGTCGATAGCTTTTATACCTTAGGAGATATGCTCTGGACAATTCTTAGTATTTAAAATAACAAAGGGCAATAACTCCAAAATAATGCAAGCAAGAGCTGAGTTCTTGTGCACTGCACTTCTCCTCAACGAGATCTATTTATATGTACCCATAAAGTTTCAAGTTGATAGCTATTATACTTTAGGTGATATGCTCAAGTTTAAGTGACAGAATGACGGACGGAGACCATGAATACTATACCCCTTTCGCCGAAAACGGCTGGGGATAATGACCACAAAAGAAATATCTGTAGCCAGTTGCTATAATTGTTTGTAGTCTGACACAGAATAATTCAAGTGAAAACTGGTTGATATCGACCACTAAAGCTTGTAAGACTAGAGTCGCTTGAGCGCCCGATTTGCTCGTCATGTCCGAATCTCCTGATAATGATCATAAAAGAATGATAATGCTCTTTAGGAAAAAAGAGTAGTAACCAACATGCACAACCAGTGGCGTAGCTGCCATGTACGCACATACGCACGTGCGTACAAATTTGGACCTCAATTATGAGTTTGAATGATGATTAATTCCCTGCGTACTAATTTGAAATTCTATTACCACGAGTTTTAATGATGACATATTTGTTTTCCTAGTTAAACTCTTACACTTAGTACACTTAGCTCTCCATTTGTGTGTCTAGATAACTTCCAATGATGTTTCTCATGACGTAATTCTTATTTATCCTTAAGCCATTCACGTTGGCATATATTTAAGCCTTGAATTCATAGTGATAAACTGAAATCTTAACCGCATGATGGCTGTATACGCGCCATACAGGTAGGGGAAAACCGGGTAAATTCGGACGTTTTTTACCAACCCTATTTCAGGCTTGATTCTGAAGCTATAGGTGGAAACCCAGACACTAGCCGTATTTTCATCACTCGAGCGGTCATTAAACTTGCATTTTATCCAAAAAATGTAAAGCAAATGCTGGCCAAAACGTTGTGAAAACGAAAAGTTTGAGAGTACTGTGAAACGGGTAAATTCGGACAGGATTGGAAAAATTCGGACATGCAAGCGGTAAAACTCGGACATGTTTATCGTCAAAGGGTGAAATTCGGACAATTAAGGAATTTCAATAATTAGGGGAATAAAGTCACGGATTTTGTTAGTTTAAACGAAGAATGTTAATACGAAGCTTTAAAACTTCAATTCAAAAATGCGTTGACTATATATACTATATTTATTCATCAACTTTGGTGTTGAAAATTGGCATATATTTCGAATAAAATACAGACAAATGAGTATATTAACAGACGCCGACATGAAATGTCTAAACGTGTATTTAGTTCGCATGTATTCAAAGAAAAAATAGATATTAGGGGATAAATTGATATTACTTGGTTTTCAAAGCATACAATTTATATAGTCCGAATTTTTTCTTCTGCTGAAAATTGAAAGCGGAAATTCGGACACTTCGAAAAAAGCTATATTTTACGATTCTGAGCAAATTATTGTTGATTATTTTATTAAAACTGTTTACCTCTTTGACATTTAAATCGAATAATAACCGTTTTACGATTGGTTCTCGCCAATCCATACCTATTTCTTAACCGTTGACCGAGCCTATATTCGTCAGCAATTTATGAATGTCAGTTCAATTCGCAAGGTAGCCAGGGGTTTGTGACTTCCAATAGTTTCATTTCAACCAACATATCTATCATTTTATCAGAAATTGAGCTGACTTACGCGAGATATATCTTAGAATATTTAGAAATATTTGATAAAAAGGCTGTTGTCATTGCTTTTTCAAAAAATTATCTTAAAAAGTATGTCCGAATTTGTACGTCTGTCCGACCTTCTACGGTTTTCCCCTAGCATGCGATCTACACGAAATCCTGAATTAACAGATTTTATGGACGCCTGGCTGGCACCAATCAAATTATATAAAATTGTGATAAAAGTCTTTCTTTTTAATGATAAAAATAAATATAAAAGAACAATTGGCGATTTCAAGTCCGTGGTTGAAATAGTGTCCTGGTGAGTTTTATTTGGTCTATTGTCGCGAAATCGGTTCATGATGCCCAATACACTAGACATTTTTCAATTTAGTTTGTACATAGATGCATTTTGCACGCTTATACGGTCGTAATTTCAAGTTATTCACATATCAATTTCGCACTTGTAACTTGCCACAATGACACGACAGGATGACAAATTGTGCACAAGACCAAAAGTTTTTTGATGTGTCTAGTTGTTCCTGAATTATCTGCCAATAATTTAACAGAATAGATTAAAAGAAGTGTTCTTTGTGAACTTCTTGAATTTTTATTGGATTTAATGTTGCCACACTGCCACGTGTATCTCTATGAAGTTTAAAAGTGCATAAATCTTTCGCAATTCAAACGGCTTCAATCTTTCTTGAATTATCTGCTCTTGAATTGATCGAAATTCTTTTTGTGGGCAATCCTCTAACAGTTTGAATGGTAATGAACTGAAACTTGCCAGAATGACCATCTGTGATGTGTAGTTGTGCAAAAAAAGAAAATAATAATAATAATAATATGTCAAGTTGTATTTGATTTATACTCCCTTGAATTGACAAATATATTAGAATTAGCGAGTTTCGTGTGCACAACTCTTAAGATTGTACTGATACTTGTCACAGTGTATCTCTATGAGGTGCAGATGTGCCTGTAAAGTTCAAACCGCTACCGTTGTTCTTGAATTTACTACTTTCGAATTAAAAGACAACCCCCATTCAAGCTTAGATAACTGACAAGCCTAGGTTACTGATAAGTCCCCTTGGGCGTCCATGTGCCACTCCTTGTTTAATTCTTTACCTCATTCTTTGTGACCAAAAAGTTGACAGTGCAGACATGGATGTTTGATAGGGTACTCGTTGCTTCTCAAATAACCATCAGCAAAATAATGGGGCGTCGCTACTATCATTTTAGAGGTTTGGCTTGTAGTTATTACATGTATTCTTAAACCTTGGCAAAGCCTTACCACGAATGTTTTAGGACTCCGGTTTTCTATATTTCTTTTCACTTCCTTTGATATCATAGCTCTAGGTTTCTCTTCACAAAACAGTACGGCGTCCTCCATGTTTTAATATTTTTTTTGCAAAAATTGTTGATGCGATCTTGCGGCGTTTGCTGTAATTATGCGGTACCTTAAACGAGATAGTTGATTGTCAACGATATCTAGTTTTGATCCCATGATATAACTTAGCTACAAATACCTTTGAATGCAAATTTAAGAAAGGGATCATCGTAGGGTTGTGCGATAGCCCGCGAGATTGCTAACCTTCCACGACAATAAATCACAAGTTCTATAAGGACAGTAAAATTAAGCTCTGATCAAAAGGACACTTTATGCTGCAGTACAAGTTTCTCCCAAATTTAGGATTACGGCCTGAACACGGGCGCCGTACGGGATCCATCTTCAGACTCAATGTTAATAAGGCTTTTCACTCCGATAGTGGGCTTTACCCCCCTGTCCCTATAAGGAGTCCTGGTTCCTTCGCCTTCGATGGGTGACGACCCAAAACCACCTTCAAATGTGCGTACTCTAAAAAAGGCCCCAGCTACGCAACTGACAACAATACTTTTAAGGGTTATTTGAAATCCCTCTCATAACTTTTATAGAAGTAAATTGAAATCGAACAATCATATCTCCTGGAGATTCAAAGTTTTCATTATATTAGCCATGCGTAGAAAATAGTTTGTCTTTAAAAGTATTGTTTTTCTTCTACTTGAAATATTTTTTGTGGGATAGCCGAAGGAATAACTCAAGTGAAACTTGATGGATTTCCACTTGCAACTTTTTGGGGAATTTATTTTTCAAGTTTCCACTATAATGAAATGAAACTATATATAGAAATGACTTCCGCCCATACTTTTTTTTCATCTGATCACAATGATTTTTCGTAGCCTGATCAAAGGACCACCCAGGGAACATCCACGTGATTTTTAGTTGATATCAATCCATTAGGTTGTGAGAAGTGATTTTCCAAATTTCCACTATATAACTATATAAAGAAATGACTTCCGCCCATAAAAGACATATTTTTCATCCACGATCACAATAATTTTTCGAAGCCTGATCAAAAGGTCCCACAGGGATCATCCATGTGATTTTTGGTTGATATCCATCGATTAGGTTCTGTGAACATGATTTTCAAAGTTTCCACTATGAATATATAGAGCAATGACTTCCATCCATAAAATCATTTTTAAAGTTTCCTCTATAAAATGAAATAACGCCCGACCATAAAATACATATTATTTTTTTCATCTGATCACATTATTTCTTTTTTTAAGCCGATAAAGGGTCTCCAAGGTTCATTCGTGTGTAAATTTGTTGATATCCATCTGGGAACAGCCTCCCTTTCCCATATATGGGGACGAGCTACGCCCATTAAAGCCATGATTTTCACTGGATCAAAATTTCTTGAACAGCTTCGGAAGAGGGTGGCACTAAAGCATCATTCCCTTGAAATTCGTTTGAAACTTATCCAGTAGTGTCTGAGAAAAAATTTTGAAGACAAAGTTTACGACCGGACGGACGGGCGACGGACACAGCACCATGACAATAGTGTAGATAGTTAAGGTCTTAAATTTTCTTTAAAGTCACACAGCCCAATGATTGCATTATGTGTCTATTTACGATGCTAAATGTTTGCACCCCAAGCACAGGTTGAATTGATAGAAATGTCATGCAAAGGATCATATAATAACATTGAAACTTTCATTGTGATTGTTGGGTCATAATGAGATTTCCTTTTGAAAATGAGACCGATCCGTCGAAAAACACTGGAAAGGCGGAATAAGTAATACGGATATTTGGTCAAATATTCTCGTCTACACGATAACGGCCACAGATATTAACAAACTTGTTTGAAACTTTCGAGGGATAATTGTAGATTGTTTACAAAAATTCCTTTCAGAAATAGGTTCCATCCGCCAGAAAAGATGGGAAAATGGGAAATGTTTTTTTTTTTTCACTCAAAATTATTCTCGTTTACGCGATTAAGTTCATATATAAACATTATCGGATGTCCTTGAAACTAGAGCTCCGGACTTCAAAACCATTGAAGCTCGACTGCGTGGGTTGGATTCCCAGGATGGCACACTAACACTCAGCAGTAGTTTCATCATGTACCCTTGCTCTATCCCTCGTAACAATTAACCGTCTTCTGGGGGCATCGCTCATAAGGGCATGTGATACGGTAGCGACGATAAATAAACGAAAATACACACACTTGGAACTTTTATAGGATGATTGTAGGGCCATAAAGAAGTTTTTCGAAGATTAGGTCGATCTATTGGAAAATAAATGAAAAGAGGGCCTATGGATTTTTCCTCAAAACATTGGCATTTACACGATTATGTTCATGTCTTTGAAACAATCACAAGATGTCTTTAGTGTCATATAGAAGCATCTTGTCGAGCCAAGGGTTACGAACGTTTTACTTATCTTACGAAGCTATCGATTCGATACCCCTTGACTCGTGAAGATGATATAGAAGGTTCGTTCTGAAAAAGAGGCAGATACGCCTGTAACACACAGGAAATGGGGACTTGTGGATTTTCAATGAAAAATATTCTCACTTATTCTATAAAGTCAACAAATTTTAAAGAATTGTCTTTGAACTTTAACAGGATGATTTTAAGGCCCTACGGAGGATTCATTAAGGAGAGTTTTTCCTCTGGGACCTAATTACTCAATTCAATTCAATTGTCAATTTGTCGATTTTTTTTATAGAATGAAAACGGACCCCCTTTTTAGCTCGTCTGTTTTCGAACAAAACCCGAGGTATTGAAATAGCCTTCGTGTCGTCGTCGTCGTGCGAAAACTTTGACATTTTGTGATATCTCTGGTTCTACTGAAAGCATTTACTTGAAACTTGGCACACATTTTCACCATCAAAAGAGCAACCTATAATATCAAAGGGGATGCATTTTGAACAATTTTTTCCCCTTTTTTACTTAGATTTTTTTCCCATCATCAAGCACTCTACAGCCGAGCGTAGGCACCCGTAGGCGGTGCTCTTGTTGTATTTTAGAACCCCTTTTAAAAATCATGGATCCTCCGTTGATCTGAATGATCTCTAGATAGACATTGTTGGAATAATGCTCGTTTTATGCAGTTTAAATTTTCTATCAACTATCCATCACCGAGTGAAGGCTCTCGTATGTGGTGTTGTTGTTCCTTTGAAATCCACTCAAAAGACAAAGATTTTGTGTAAAGACTAATTTAGACACGTCACAATTTCATGGGTAAAGGCTTATTGAAACGAAAAAACAAGATGACTCAAAAATATATATTTATTTCTTAACCCGAAAAATATATCTTTAAAGAAATAAAATGTGTAAACATAGAGCTTTGCTGAATAAATACATGTGTATATTGTATATAATATAGAATATGTACAGTATATGTGTAGTTAATAAATTTTGCACCAAAAATAACATCAAATATGTAACAAGCTTTTAGCCTTAAGCAATATCAACATATTGAATATTTATCTGATGTAAGTGAATTTCGTCGACATCTATACAAAAATAATATGATCAGATTTTTTTTTTCACAAAAGATCAATGCAATTATAAAGACATGAAAAATAGTCAAATAATCTTTAACATAATATTATGAAGATAGATTTTGTATACCCTGATACATGTATCGGTATTTATCCAAACCCTTATCATGCTGAACCCAGATATTACTGCTTTGGCAGGAAGTATATAGACAAAGAACAGCCTGCACATATGTGCAGTCTGATCTTAGTATTTGATTGTTTAGAAATAACTTTAATCTGCCTAAAGAAGTGCTTGATTGATGTTTTTTTACTCATCAACAATTACTACAAGAGAGTTTTGTTTTTGAAAGAAATATAGTGAAATTTTATTCTGATTCAAAAAATAAAAAAGCGTGTTTTTTTTTCAGTTTTATTTTTGTTTTTATTCAACTACAGGATTTGAGGCAGTTTATTTTTATTTTCATTCCCTCCTCCAACCCAGAGTCTAGTTTGATTTGCCCCAAGAGACCAGAAAATAAACAAGAGGCCCAAAAGGGCCTGTATTGCTCCACTGGCTTTAAACATCTCTAAACTTTCATATAACAAAGCTTACTTTGACTGAAAACAACACTTTAGTCTCTTTATTTTAAGTAATGATTTACAAGGTCTGGCCCACATTACACCAAAATACTCTATCATAATCAACCTGCATACCCTTTACCTATATTATATGTTAACATTAAGGAGAATGCAAGAGGTATGTATACCTTTCTAAACACATTTTCAGTAACAATTAAGTAAATGATAATTCATGGAACATTCATACCAGATTCAATGAAATTAGTCAAGTAAGATTGGGAGGAGAGGATTTTTTAAGTTTTTCAAGTGAAAATTCACCCGCCCTGGCAAGGGTCAATCAATGAACATCCATGCATAATTTCATTGAAATCTGCACATCAGTTTAGGAGGAGAATATTTTTCAAATTTTTTTTTAAATGAAAAAATGCCCTGTCCCGATACACCCATATTTGGAAGTCAATCATTTTTTTTAAACAATTTAAGAAAAGGGTCACCAAAAGAACATCCATGCAAAGTTTCATTTGAATCAGCCCAATGTTTTGGGAGAAGATTTTTCCAATTTCAAAGAGAAAAAAGTCCAGCCCTGCCATGCCCATATTTAGGGTCAATCAAGATTTCTTGAACAATTTAAGTCGAGAGTCACCAAAGGAACATCCATGTCAAGTTTCATTGAAATGGTTTTGGAGAAGATTTTTAAAGATTTTAAAGTGAAAATAAGCCCCACCCTGCCACGCCCATATATTAAGGTCAATTAAAATTTCTTCAACAATTTAAGAAGAGGGTCACCTTAAGAAAATTTCCACCAAGTTTCGTTTAAATATGGCCATTGGTTTAGGAGGAGAAAATGTTTAAAGAAAAAGTTTATCCTCGCATTCAAGCACTGACACATGCACGACAGATACACAGTCATGACACAAGCTCTCTGGCTTTCAGCCAATGGAGCTAAAAAGCGATGGCTCTATAATATTGTTAAGAGCTATTCCCTGGTTGGTTAGAAGTAAAGAAAGCTCTGGATACATATGAAACATTAGAGCTCAACTTCAGGAAAGAATTAAAGACTGTTTTAAATAGTTTTCAATTCTTTTCTGAAGTTGGTCTCCACAGGGTCTATTGGACTCCCATAAGATGATTTTGAGAGTCCTGGCTACTTATTTGTGAGTCTTAAGACTCGCAAAACCTGCATCCATTCAAAACCCTGAATTGGGCCATGCAGATTCTCTAAAGCATATGTGAAATTAACTTTTGTCATGCTGAACCTGGAATATTCCTGCTTTGGCAGAAGCTATAGATAAACATCAGCCTGCACATATGTGCAGTCTGATCTTTGTCCATATCACCAGCTATTCATTTTTTGAAACCAGAAAAGCTAGAAAATTCAATTTCAAAATGAATACCTTATTACATTTAGTGCACCCAGAGCTTTGAGCACTTTGATTAAATGTTGCAATTCTGCCAAGAATTTTTTTCAGCATGACAAGGGTTACATAAAAAAATAAATTAAATATCATACATAGGCTAATATCATATTGCATAGACATGTTAATGGAATGTTCACAAACTTGTAATGAGATTATATCAATAAACAAGAGGTCCAGAATGGCCTTAACCCTTTCCTGTTTTACAAAATTTTGGACCTATCCAAATTCAAAGGCAGACGAAAATTTAAAGTGGATTAAATTTGAAAAATAACCAATCAGTAGGCTAGAAAATAGTGTGGAAAAAGAAGAAATTGCTTGTCAAAAGCAATTTCTTCTTTTTTCACAATGTTTTCTCAATCATAAAATCTCAGGCACGAAAAAAGCAGGGATTAAACAGCAAAGGGTTAAATCAATCACATGAACAACAAAAGATAAGATAATAATAAAGGTTTTTAGGAGGGTCACCAAAGGAACATTCATGCAAAATATGGCTTAAATTGGCACAGTAGTTTGGGAGGAGAAGAAAACATTTATAGGTTTCAAGATGGTGGTACTCATTCCATTAAAAAGTGTCTCCCCAAAATGCCTAATAATGGTTAATCTATGTTTGATAGTAGCTGCAGGCTAGGAAAGGGTGTAATGGTAGTACTGGTACAAGAAAGATAAGGAATCCACTGTTAGGTGTTCTTATGTAGTGAAATGAATAAATGATAGTTAAAAGAAGTGTAAAAACCCCTTTCAAACAAACAAAACATTTAAATATTTTGAAGTAAAATAAACCCCACCCTGTCACACCTATATCTTTCGGGGCCAATCAAAATACCACCAACACATTAAGAAGTCTCACCCAAGGAACATTCATTCGAAGTTAGATAGAAATTGGTCCACTGGTTTGAGAGGAGATTATGTTTGAAAACTATAAAGTCAAAATAAGCCCTGACCTACAATATCCATATTGAAGTTTCATGAGAAAGTTTGAAGAAGGATCATAAATTGAATATTTCTACTAAGGATTTTTTTTAATGTACCTGCTGATTATCAAGACCAATATGTTTAACAATTTCAAGGTCAAAATGAGTTCCAAGCAGCCACACCAATGTTTGGGGGTCAATCAACATTTCATGAAATGGTGACGAGGATCACTCAAGGAATACTGACACCAAGCTTGGTTGAAGTGGGTGGGGGTTGAGACGTTTAAATCTACAATCAAAATAAGCCCTGTCCTGCCAGCTATTTTAAAAGGGCCAATAATAATTTCACAAACAAGTTTTGAGAAAGGTCACCCTAGAAATATTCATGCCAAGTTTGGTTGAAATCGGCCCCATGTAACTGAGATGATATTAAAAGAATTATTGATGACTTGTGTCGGACAAAAGGTAATGAAAAAAGCAAACTATCAGCATGTTGTGCTCAGGAAAGCATAAAACAGATTAACCCATCACAATATAACAAACAATTTAGACTGGTCCAGGAGGAGGAAGGCAACAATTCAAAGTAGCTTTTTCATTATTGAAAATATTGTGAGAAATGGAGAATCACTTGTTTTAAAAGCAATTACACCTTTCACCAGATTATTTTCATAACACAAGCAATTCCAACTTTTCTTGAAATATTTTCAGCATTAATTCTTAACAAACATTTGTTGAAATGAGTAAATCATCAAAAATGAACAAGCTTAAAAGAATTGCACATCACCAAAATGAACAATGAAAATTGTTTTATATGGTAAAAAAAAAACACACACACAAACACACGCACACAATGAAAACATTCACATTGTAGCTTCTTCACCTTCAAAATCTTTGACCAATTTAGTAAAGGATTGCTGGTCCCTTGACCTTCAATTTGGCTGACCGCCTATTATCATTCGGAACACCACTCGGCCAATCTCACGATCAACCTTGGATGTATATAGACAGACTATTTTTAAAAATTATGGGAAAACCTTGGAAAAAACTCGATGACGTCAGTTTAAATGGGGTTAGCACTCAAAACTGTGAGTGAAAACATTTGACGTTGCCAACGCTACTCGTCTAAGTCACTGACGAAATACCATCGTATCATAAAATAAATGACTTTAGGTTCTTAAATAACGACTGAAAAAATCTTAATTTTTGAGAATGATTCGTCATTCTCAAAAATTAAGATTTTTCAGCCGTTATTTACTGAAAAATATATAAATCTACAGTGCTAGTTTTTCTTACACTGTTTCCGCCTAACAAAATGCATGATTTTGTTACATACCCATCAGCCATACATACATCCGAGGTCCGTTGCAGTTCACGGAAATGGCCGGATGATGTTCCGAATGCGCCTCTCATATGACAAGAGCATTGCTCAAAGGTGCCTACACTCTGCTGTTGGGTGTTGGATGGTGGCAAACATATGTGCCAAGTTTCAAGTGAACATCTTCAGTAATACCAGGGATATCACAAAATGACAAATTTTTTGCATGATTATTACGACAACAACAATTATGACCACACCAAGGCTATAGCAATACCTCTGGATTTCTCTGAAAATAGCAGAGCTAAAAATATTAACAAAATATACGGACATCTACTCCGCCAAGTTCAAATTTCGTTTCAAACAATAAGCTAATTTTTAAAGTTTCCTAACAAAAATTTAGCAGAAAACAGACAGTTCAAATTATGATCAAACTGTATGTCTATCAAGGCTTGTCTTAGTCCATACTGTATGCCATAGCAAGGGGTGTGGAATTCCCATGCCCATGCAAACAAGGGCTTTTCCACTTGTGGGCAAGTACATTTTTCTAGGCCACTTGTCCGTGGACAAGTAAATACGAGAGCATGTACGGTACTTAAAAGATCTCAGGGGAAAAGTAATCGTTTTGTTTGTATCAAAGGGGAGAAAACATTGTCTTTAATGAAGAAAATGCTGTGTTACAGCATTTTCTTCGTTAAAAACAATGTTTTTTTCAATATTCATTAATTCATTTTTTGTGGGCAAGTTCATTTTGATCTTGGACAAGTAGGAAATCTTCTTTTACTTGTCCATGGATAAGTGGAGAAAAGTCCTATTTCCACACCCCTGACTTAGCTTTGTGTACAGTAGTAAAATGCTAAAAATAAGATGAAGAATAATTATTAATGTTGATTTTTTTTTCTGTATGGGACACTTGAGCATCATAACTACTACTTCTTTTTCAACCTTTTTCAAATTCCAACTCGTCATAAAGGATAATGTTGAGTTGCATCAATTATCTATGACAAGACTACAGCTGAGATCATATAAACTCCAGTTGGATTCACTCTGACAGCTAACCAATCGTCAGGCTTGTACTGTCCAAGATACTTGTTGTCAAACGTTTCTGTGATGTGATACCCCTTCTGATTCGTCAGACCAAGATCTTTGGCCTTCCTCTCAACATATTCTGGAGGACCACCAACACGTAGATTCAGGAATACAATTGCAAAACCACCATGTGGTAGAACTGGTCGGCTCCATATTTGGATATTCGCATCCTAAACAAAAAGACAAAAAAAGCCATAGCTCATTGCTTTCTTATATCAAATGATCAATCTATTTTTCTAATAAGCAAACATCTAAAGTTATTTGTCATTGTCCTTAGGATTGAATGGAGTTTTACGTCGCTTTCAACATTTTTCAGTTATATCAAAGAGCTGAACAACCTAACAATCGATTCCTGCTATTTCTCTCACCATTACAACAATTATCAACCCATTGGTGAGAGACAAATAGTCCGGGATTGAACCCGGGACCTCTAGATTGACAGTCCGATGCGCTACCATTTGGGCTTTGACGCGGCTCGATTGTCCATAAGAACAAAACCAGAGAGCTGTCATCACAAACAAGAAATCTACACTGCAACAGTAAAATTAAAATGAATGCTCTCTTTGATTAACACTGCATAGTATATGACATAAATAAAATGACATTTCAATAATGTGGATCAATGGAAGGTACCTTAATGCCAAATTAGAGTATAATAGTTAATTTAGTAGTGTAGAAATTATTGGAAATTGTTTAGTTCACAGGTTAAGTTTTCAAATTGGGTTTTTGCAGACAGATGGGCGAACATAAAGACAGACACTGGTATTGATATGTGCCAGTCTTTCAATGAGGGGGCATTACAAGTCTTTTCAAGCTGTGGAAATCTTTAAAGAAATTAAACAGAAATTTGCCACTTCTATACAAATTTCTGATTGTAAACAACTAAATTCTTTTGTGGACATATTGACTTTATAAAGTATAAAGAAGTTATCCCTGTTCATTACATGTTTTTTTCAAAAAGATGCCAAGAAAATTCAATACGAATTATAGAAAGAATCTTAAAAAGTCTTGTTGAAATTCATGATGAAAGACATTTCATATAGGATAAAATCAGTGAGCCACCAAAACCATGTAAATTCATTCATTCATGATGTAAATGATAATTTTTGCCGACAGACAATATATAGGATTATAATATGACCTATGTCGCAAAAGTGAAAAAAATTTGTTGAATATTTTTGTTATTACACAGGTGTTATAACACTAGTTGAATAACTATGCAATCAGCTAAGAACGGATATCAATGTTATATTTTCATTGTAAAAATGACATCATTTTGGATTTGCTGACATCATTTGGCAAATGGCGTTATAAGTTTCTAGGAATACTTGTATCAATAAATATCATAATTTTCCTCGTTTTATGACGCAAAGTAAAGTCATATTATAAACAGAATATCTAACTTGTGCTCATTTAATACCAAATTATTTAACTCGTCATCTAAAACAGATAAAAACTTGGAGTAGCCTCGTTTTTATCTGTTTATAGATGACTTGTTTAATAAATTCGGTATTCAATGACCACTCATTAAATATCCTCTATATAATCCGTGCCCTTAAACGCCATGTAAATCAAAAAATCAAAATACCTTGATGTTAAGTTTGCAGGTTTAGTTTTTGCAGACAGATGAACAGAGATGGATGGACAGACAGACATGGGTAAAACAATATGCCCCTTATCTATTGATGCAGGGGAAGGAAAACTCAGTGCAAGTATTTGGAAAAAGGCAGTCCAAGCAGAGCTGTGGAAATATGAGTTTTCTCCACTTGTCCCTGGACAAGTAAAAGCCGATTTTCTACTCATCCAGGATCAAAATGAACTTGTCCGCTAAAGAGTAAATAGAAAAAAATGAAAAAAACATTGCCTTTTGATGAATAAAATGCTGGTATCCAGCATTTTCTTCATTAAAAACAATGTTTTCTACCCTATGATATGAACATTAGGATGATTTCTCTCTTAATTCTTTTAAGCAACATGCCAAGATTTGCCCTGGTATTTACTTGTCCTTGGACAAGTGGCTTAGAAAAATTTACTTGTCCGCAAGTACAAAAGCCCGAGTCGGACAAGTCGGGCATGGGAATTCCACACCCCTGCCAAGTTAGAATAAGAAACTCACTTTATTATCAATCAAAGATCCTGGAATACCAAGCTTGTCCTGATTCACGGCAATCACTCTGTCATTTTGTAAAATAGCTTTTGAATATGGTCGCATTTCACAAACATCCGCACTTATTATTAAGGGTGCTGCAAATATTGCCCACATTGCCATTTGGGCTTTTTCCTGGTCAGGGCTCAATCCAAAGTTGCCAATTACTAACTGAAATTTAATCAAAGAAACATGACCCTTCATGTATCAACGGGTGAAAAAGACCATATTGATGACTCAGCACAAAAAAGTAGTAACTCCCTATATACATATAGGGAGTTACAACTGTTTTGCACTGAGCAATCGATATATGAAATATACAAGATGGATATTTGAAAAAGAAATTGGATTCAGTAGAGACAGCCTGATGAAGCATTTCGATAGTGGGTATAAAGAAATTTAGAATATAGGATTATTTTTGAGAGCTTTAACATTTGCAGAGACCCCAAAAATATTTTTAAGCCCTAGTACTAAGCACTGGGCAGTAAAGCATTTGAGGATCTCTGCATATGTTAATACTAGAAAGCCATGAATGGCTTGTGTCGCTCCACAGGCTTGAATTTCTTGTAATAGCAAATCTAAGTTTTGACTAGATTTTTAGATATTTTGGGTTTTACTGATGTTGAAATGATTTTCAAAGTTTCCAACATTTTAAAATATAGAGAAATGATTTCCGCCCATAAAAGAAATATTTTTCATCCAATGACAATAATTTTTGGCTGCATGATAATGGATCACCCAAGGATCATACTAATGAAGTTTGAGTTACATTCTGAGAAAATGATTTTCAAAGTTTCCACTATATAACATATAGTGGAAATGACCTCAGCCCATAAAATACAAATTTTACATCCGATCGCAATAATCTTTGGTAGACTGATAAAGGGTCACACAAGGATCATTCATGTAAAATTTGGTTGATATCTATCAATTAGATTCTGAGAAAATGATTTTCAAAGTTTCCACTATATAACATACCGTATTTCTCCTATTAAACGCGCCCGGGCGCGATGCAAAACATCGTGGGGGCGCTTTTATTTCAGACCCTTTTACTTAATTAAAAAAAATTACGTTTTTGGTACCTTAGAGAAGCAAAGTGTTAACATGTTCGTAATAATCGATTGAAATATGTGCGCTACCCAATATGCTTTCCTATTTATCTATTTAGGCTATAAATTTAAAAAATAAAATAAAATGTTAAATAATGAATTATAATTCTGTCATTTAAAGTCATCTATCGAAATACGGTCACCTTCGACCATTAATTGAAGCTTTCAAAAGCAAATGATTGCGTTAGCAGAAGCCCAGATTGTTATTATTGTTATTATTTGTACAAAATAGGAAGTTCCAGACGATGCAATATTCAATGTTCCGCTACCGATGGACAAAGTGGTCTAATAAATCATTACCTATTCACGTATGAAATAAATAATCCTGAATTAAATCCTAAAGTTTTGTGATGTGTAAATGCACCCGGTACATGAAATGGAAGTGTTTCGTAGTGAAAACACAACACGTCTGGAGCTAGCTGGGTCACCGCGTGTCGGCACCCTTTGAAGTCCCCAGATTCTTGCAAGCCGCGACGTCGCTTTTGAAATAAGCTACACACGAGATTTTACGGGGGTTTTCCTATTTTAACAGTTTGAATTGTGACTAGGATTTAATCATTTGACTCGGATCATTTTTATAATTGCAGAAGGTAAAATCGTGAAGAAAATGGATTTTGTTCACATGTGACTTATGAAGAATGACGAGAAATAGTTTTAATTTTGTGTTAAATTTTAACCTTTCGCGCTTCCGGAAAACTGCGCGATTTAGGACGCGCTAGTTTTTCAAATGTTGAACGATCTTTTAATGACGCAACCAGCCTTATCCTGATAGGAATTTAAGATAGTTAACCCACAATCTATTGAACATTACGTCGTTGAGTAGCAGCTAATGAAATTAAATTTGAGACCGGATTTTTCGTCACGGACCGTGGACGGTTGGATGTTGTTGATCGTATAGTCAGGGCCTGGGAATCGTATTTATGGGGGAGCGCGTTTATAAGGGAGGGCGCTTCTAAAAGGTGAAATACGGGGTATAGAGAAATGACCTCCGCCAATAAAATACATATTTTTCATCCGATTTCAATAATTTTTTGTAGACTAATAAAGGGTGAACAAAGGATCATTCATGTTAAAGTCGGTTGATATCTATCTGTTAGATTCTGAGAAAATGATTTTCAAAGTTTCCACTATATAACATTTAGAGAAATGACCTCCGCCGATAAAATACATAGTTTTCATCCGATTTCAATAACTTTTTGTAGACTGATAAAGGGTCACCTAAGGATCATTCATGTAAAATTTAATTGGTATCCATCAATTAGAACCTGATAAAAGTCACTTTTTACCATATTTGGAAATTAGCCACGCCCATTTAATCCTTGTTTTTCATTGGATCAAAATTTCTTGAACAACTTTGAAAGAGGGTCACCCAAGGATCATTCCTGTGAAGTTTGGTTGAAATCCATCCAGTAGTTTCTGAGAAGAAGATTTTTAAAGGAAAAGTTTACGACCGCACGCACGCACGGACGGACGGACGGACTGACGCACAACGCCATGACAATAGCCCCAGTGGCTTTCAGCCCGTGGAGCTAAAAAACATGAATTGATGCTACTATTGTGTAAAAAGAAACACTTAAAAAATTATTCAAAAAGAGATGCAAACTAATTGATAGGATCACATCAAACTAGCGCAAAACTTTTGACTATGTTTGAAAAATTATATTACGCCTTTGCAGGCAATATTGTTTTCTCAGACATTGCTTGGTAAAATTAATGACACCACAATTTAAGGCAGGAAAAAGATCAAAATCTTAAGTTATGCTCTATATTAATGTTAGGTATGATTCAATTGTACCAATCTATCTTATCAATGCATGAGATTCTTCAAAATTGAACCCTGTATTTTCAACAGTATGCATTAATTAAAGGACAAACAAATATAGCAGTCTAAGATCGATTGGTCTAATGAGGATAATAAAGTAAACTTGATGAGTTTGTGAAACATGAATGCCCCTGAAAAAGCAAATTTTTCAGAAGTTTGGATTTAGTAGATGGTCTTGACATTGTCACATGATCTTTACCTTGGTACCAGCAGATGGGTATCATTGAGATGAATGGTCAAAATACAAATATTGTCTCTTGAATAGGCTTGAAGTAATTGGTAATGTTCATTTTTCTGTTATGCTTTGGAACAGATTAACAGACAGGCAGATGGTTGGACAGAGGGACAATGGAACAAGAGGACCCTGAGGGCCCTAAATCGCTCACCTGATATTCCAAGTAAATTATCATTAAGACTCCATTTCCTATGATATGGCATGAACCTTCCCATTTTCAACAGAGTTCATTCTTGTGACCTGGCAAACATTTTGATCAAGTTTCATGAAGATTGGACTATATTTGTGGCGTTTGGAGCTCTTACGAGAAAATTGTCATTAAGGCCCCTTTTCCAGTGATACGGCACGTATACTTCCAAATTTTCAAATGAGTTCATCCTCATGACATAACAAACGTTCTGACAAAGTATCATGATGATTGGGCCATATTTGTGGCTTCTAGAGAGTAAACAAAAAAATTGTCATTAAGATGCCTTTTCCTGTGATATGGCACCGATCCTTCCCATTTTCAATAGACTTCATCCTCATGACCTAACAAACATTCTGACCAAGTTTCATGAAAATTGGACCATATTTGTGGCTTCTAGAGTCTAAACAAGAAATTTGTCATTAAGGCCCCTTTTCCCGTGATATGGCACGGATCCTTTCCATTTGAGTAATTTTCATAAGGGACCACCCAAGGAATATTTCTGCTAAGTTTGGTTGATTTTGACCCATAAGATTAGGAGGAGATGTAGTTTAAAGATATTGTTGACAAAATTGTCATTAAGGCGCCTTTTTCCGTGATATGGCATGGATCCTTCCCATTTTCAATAGACTTCATCCTCATGACCTAACAAACATTCTGACCAAGTTTCATGAAGATTGGACCATATTTGTGGCTTCTAGAGTGAAAACAAGAAATTTGTCATTAAGGCCCCTTTTCCCATGATATGGAACGGATCCTATCCATTTGAGCAATTTTCAAAAGGGACCACCAAAGGAATATTTCTGCCAAATTTGGTTGATTTCAACCCATAAGTTTAGGAGGAGATGTCGTTTAAAGATACTGTTGACAAAATTGTCATTAAGGCGCCTTTTTCTGTGATATGGCACCGATCCTTCCCATTTTCAATAGACTGCATCCTCATGACCTAACAAACATTCTGACCAAGTTTCATGAAGATCGGACTGTATTTGTGGCTTCTAGAGTGAAAACAAAAAATTTGTCATTAAGGCCCCTTTTCCCGTGATATGGCATGGATCCTTTCCATTTGAACAATTTTCATAAGGGACCACCCAAGGAATATTTCTGCTAAGTTTGGTTGATTTTGACCCATAAATTTAGGAGGAGATGTTGTTTAAAGATATTGTTGACAAAATTGTCATTAAGGCGCCTTTTTCCGTGATATGGCATGGATCCTTCCCATTTTCAATAGACTCAATCCTCATGACCTAACAAACATTCTGACCGAGTTTCATGAAGATTGGACCATATTTGTGGCTTCTAGAGTGAAAACAAGAAATTTGTCATTCAGGCCCTTTTCCCATGATATGGCACGGATCCTTTCCATTTGAGCAATTTTTATAAGGGACCACCCAAGGAATATTTCTGCCAAGTTTGGTTGATTTTAACCCATAAGTTTAGGAGGAGATGTCGTTTAAAGATATTGTTGACAAAATTGTCATTAAGGCGGCTTTTTCTGTGAAATGGCACGGATCCTTCCCATTTTCAATAGACTTCATCCTCATGACCTAACAAACATTCTGACCAAGTTTCATGAAGATCGGACTGTATTTGTGGCTTCTAGAGTGAAAACAAGAAATTTGTCATTAAGGCCCCTTTTCCCGTGAAATGGCACGGATCCTTTCCATTTGAGCAATTTTCATAAGGGACCACCCAAGGAATATTTCTGCCAAGTTTGGTTGATTTTAACCCATAAGTTTAGGAGGAGATGTAGTTTAAAGATATTGTTGACAAAATTGTCATTAAGGCGGCTTTTTCTGTGAAATGGCATGGATCCTTCCCATTTTCAATAGACTCAATCCTCATGACCTAAAAAACATTCTGACCAAGTTTCATGAAGATTTGACCATATTTGTGGCTTCTAGAGTGAAAACAAGAAATTTGTCATTAAGGCCCCTTTTCCCGTGATATGGCACGGATCCTTTCCATTTGAGCAATTTTCATAAGGGACCACCCAAGGAAAATTTCTGCCAAGTTTGGTTGATTTTGACCCATAAGTTTAGGAGGAGATGTCGTTTAAAGAAAAAGTTGACGCCGTGACGGACAGACGGACAGATGGACAGACGGACGCCGGACAACGATCGATCACAATAGCTCCCTTGAGCACTTTGTGCTCAGGTGAGCTAAAAACAGCATGTCAGAAATTTTATTGATGCGGCGCCCTAAGAATGATTAAGTTTAAAGAAAAGCTGTCACCATATCAGGATCATTCCATCCACCAGGACCAGCTGCAGCTCTAAATTCTTTGTCATATTTAGCAAAGTGTCGTATGATGTTTGAAACACTCGACCAGGAGTCAGTTATATCCCCATAATTACGCCACATGTTACAGGTTTTCTGTACAGCTGAATAGTCAGTCTGAAAAAAGAAATAAAACCTAAGTATGTATGAAATTGTTGTCAATGGAAAAACAAAGTGCAAAGTAAGTCTAAAGTCTAAATTAAAGTGTAAAGTTTAAAACCAAATATTTTCCACTAAACGCTATACTGTGGGTTCTCACTTGATTGGTCTTAGCAGTATCATTGTAATGATTACCAAAGCATAAGGTCTATTTCTACTTCTTTTGAAATATACAAATCTGGGCCCAAGGTTATAAAACTTTTCTCATAAATTTGTGAAACAAAAGATAATATTAAAAAGTTGTTATTTATAACAACTTATTAATATCATCTTTCATGTTAAGACATTAAATTGAGTAATCAAACAGAATAACAGCTTAAATCTCAAATTGAAATTTGAGAAAATTTTTAATTGAGCCTGAGAAAAGTTTTATAACATCAGGCCCTGATATTCAAAATGATCCTCCTCAGGGACATGGGTCTACAGATTCATATCTTCAGGTAGTTGATGGATTGATTGAATGGAGTTTAAAGCGGATTTCAACATTTTTCAGTTATATCGCAGCGGCTGGAGCACCAAACAATATTTTCCTGGTAATTCTCTCATCAGTACAACCACCACATCCTTTCCTAGCCTCCAGCTACTATCTCACATAGGTCTACAATTATCAACAAATTGGTGAGAGACAAATTGTCAGGTCTTCAGGTAGTGGACCTGTAACAGTTCCGAAATGTTTAGGAAGTCATGATCTTTAACAGTTTTAAACAAGGTTTCCTAAGGATTTTATTTGGAAACCTTGGTTACCATTGTAAAAGATTGTGAGTTCCAAAATGTTGTGGAACTATTATGGGTCCACCACCTTAAATAGATGTTTTCAACTAACCAATATCAATGTCTCTATAATAGATAAACATAAGGTAGTGCAGCTGCCATATTTTGAGTGAACCACTGTTTTTGCAAGCATCAAGTGAAATGTTTACTTGTGTGAATCAAGTAACCAAAATAGCTTGTAAAAACATCTGATCACGTAAAAGTGGCACCTAGACCACCTCATGCAGTGTTTATTCTAGGATTTTATAACTGTGGGGGATTTCAGCACAAAATAGAATCATTGAGAAATAACTGGTATTCCATACTCTTTTTTCTTAGTATAAAATCAGCACAAATCTAGAAAATATGGGGGATTTTTGACAGGGTTGGCAAGTATTGACCGGGGCGGTTTTAACCTGGTGGTTTTAACCGGTTAAAACCGCCCCAGTCAATACTCCTGGAAGTGGTCAATACTGGTCAATACCGGTCAATACTGGTCATTTGCAAAAAAATAGGTGGTTAATACTGGTTAATTGAATAATTTAGTTGGATGAGTGAGATTGAGTCGTCAAATTAGTGTTTATTACTTTATGAAATATAGTATATATCATGCACATACTGTTTATATATGGATATACTGGTTTATCAAAGAGCTGGCCATGATCATTGTAAAGGCTATTATACTTTTAATGAAAAAGGTAACTTAAGGTAACTTATTTGACAAGACTTTCACACTTATCAAATTGAAGCACACTGTCACACAATTCAAATTGCAATCAGATGTCAAGCACAATTACTATCATCTCAATGACCAGTAATTGTGTATTGATAAATTTAAGAGTCTAAAACACACCAATGTAATCATTAGGTTAGTCCAGACTCAGTAACTATAACATGTGTTGGTCCCTGGTAGATTCCAATATAGTCATTCAGGTTTTACAGAAAAATATTTTGGCCTTTGAAAGACTGTAGCAAATTTTATCTTTTACTTTTCATCATTTCTTTTACAGTATGGTCATTTAGTTATTCATGAATAGAATAAAGTACAGCAATGAAATTTGTAATATGACAGGAAATACATTATAATTTAGTTCAAAAGAACAATTGACCGCCAATCGACCACTGTGTGGACCAGATTGCTTTTAGCCTTTCAGAATCAAATAACTTGTTTCCTTTATTACTATTACTACATCACTGATTAATATTGCTTTAGTCTTTTTTATCATAATAAAAGAATATGGCACTAAATGGCAAGATAATAGGGGATGGTTATATGAATTGACCAATCGACCACCAATCGACCAGTATTGACCTGTATTGACCAGTATTGACCGGTTAAAACCAGTATTGACCACCGGTCTGGTCAATACTCCAATTGACCGGTCAATTGCCAACCCTGATTTTTGAAAAAAGTGGGGTATCCCCCTGCCTAGATTAAACACTGCTTATGTATATTCATTATAGTGATATATTTGTAAATTGTTGAAAATTCCCAAATTCAAATGCCCGTGGTCAGGGCTTTCAAATGCCAAATCCAAATGCCTATGTTCATGGTATTCAAATGCCAAATCCAAATACCTGTGATCAGGGCATTCAAATGCCAAATCCAAATGCCTATGTTCAGGGTATTCAAATGCCAACCCAAATTCTTAAGTTCAGGGCATTCAAATGTAAAATCCAAATTCTGTGGTCAGGGAATTCAAATGCCAAATCCAAATACCTGTGATCAGGGCATTCAAATGTCAAATCCAAATGCCTGTGGTTTGGGCATTCAAATGCCAAATCCATACACCTGTGGTCAGGGCATTTAATTGCAAAATCCAACTGCCTCTGTTCTGATAGGTAGGATTGGTGACAATCTAAATCAGTTAATTTTTAACCAAACCTAGGTATTTTACGGCTACTCATTTGCATTGTCTTGATGAAACATGTCCAGTGAGTACCCACAAAATTGGATTTGAATGACAGACAGAGCAATTATGCATTTTGAAAATAAAATCACTCACTTCTGGAGTTCTTGCAGTATTCAAGAGTCAAAAGAATCCACTTTCCCACTTGTCAGACAAGTTTATTTTTTTTCTTCTTTATCTATATTATAGGCCAAGTGTATAATTCATGGGGTTTTTTTTCTGAATAAAAATGTCTATATAATATTGTGGGAAAAGTAGAAATTATGGAAAATTTTGGACCCTGTATAGCTCACCTTCACATTATGTTGCCAATTGTATAGTGGCCACTCACAAGAGTATAGGATAGGCCTCCCAGTCTTGTTCAAATAGTCCCTCATTGCCGGATACCCATACGGCGCATCCTTAATATTCGAATAACATCCGTCGAATTTCAACAAATCAACACCCCAGTCTGCAAATGTTTGTGAATCTGTTTCCATGTAAAACTCACTCCCTGGAAAGCCAGCACAAGTGTCTCTTCCAAAGTCCTCATATATACCAAATTTTAATCCTTTATCATGAATCTGAAGAAAGTAAAGAGCAATCAGTGTTAAACAAGTTCCCTCTCTGATAGCTCTATAAACCCCACCAATATGAACCACTTTTATTCTCATTTGGGGAACAAGTTCATTTTGATCCATGACAATAATCAAGTGGTCAGCGCAATACTATTGTATGTGCCTATATTTATAGGCACTTACAATAGTGTTGCACTGACCCCTCAAATTAGAATTCACTCTACTTGTCCAGGGACAAGTGGAGAAAATCTGAATTTCCAGACCTCTGATTTTCAACACTTCTAAATAGGAATACCGTTAAGTTCTCATGCTCGAATAAAACTCAATTCCCCTTAAGAGATTGAAATCAACCTATTTCTTACAAACCTGTAATCTTACAAACTATTGAAGCCTCAAGTAGAGGCCTATACTCTCAAAGTCAATGTCACTAAAAATTCAACAGAGGTTTTCTGTACCTTTTCCCTATTCAAAATGGAAACAGCGGTTCTGAAATATTTTGAAAGCTTGCTTGTCCACAGACAAGTAATAATCTCAAACTGGCTTGTTCGTATCTAAAACTTTCTTGTCTGTTAAATTTTGAAGAGTCTGTAATACATTGAAAACAAAATTGATGTTGCTAAAAAAACTAAAAGTGTCCTAGAAATAAACTTACTGTTGACATGGGATCACATGGAATATCAGAAAACGACTAACTTTTTTAGATAATGTTTTTCTCTAGAGATTTTTTCACTTGTCTACAGACAACCTATCCACGAAAATCTGCTTGTCAGTGTAGCTTAGTGTACAGGTCAGACAACTTGGGCAGGTTATTTCAGAACCACTGGGAAATATTATGCACGGAGGATGATGTTTATTTTTGGCTGTAATTTCACTGTCTTAACAAATATCTATGGTTCTGCACATAATAATAATAATAACAATAACGACTTTATTTATAGAGGCTACACATTTGGAAAACCCAATCTTCCATGTGGGCCTCTAAAACAGTTACACATGTATATTACAAAGGTACAATTTTAACAATATATACATAGCAATTCAATTAACATGGCAATAATAGTTTCTCTGACAGACAATAAATCTAGTGCAAGAACTGGTTTTGAAGTACATGAATTTGTAGATAATATAAAGATTTACAAGATATTTATATTGAAAGCTATACAAACATCCTGGGAATGAATAAGCTGATTATTTTCATTATCCTTCTTTTAAATGATCTCAAAACACCTTTGTGCAAAGCTTTCATAAATGTATATAGAATTATAGACACTTACAAAAGCTTTACAGTAGGTTAGAAAAGATTGTAACTACTGCCTCTATATGATTTCAGAGACTTAGTGGTTTACCTTAAAACAAATTCCTAATAAAAGTAGAATAACTGCATAACAGTGGTCACTGCCTATATGTTTATCGGAACTTACATCTGTTTGCACTTGAGCCATAGATATTCGTACCATAGCCTCTAATAAAAGCCCATCCCTTTCTAATGGAAATAAGATGATTCTATTGAACCCCAGGGTTCTATTGGAGATTTTTACCGTACTTGCGATTCTATTCTCACTCAATTCTACCTTTTGACAACCTAATCATACAAGCTTGAACAGCATTGCGCAGTGGCGGATCCAGGATTTTTATAAAGGGGGTTCGAACATACAAAACAGGGGTTCGTTTCCCTAGTCTAACACAATTTTAACCCTTATCATGCTGAAATTAAATAGTTTAAAAAAAATTCCTCCACAAGACTGCTCCATAATTTAGAAGTAGATTGTAGGTAGACAGTATATGCTAAGATTAGACTGCACAACTGTGCAGTCTGATCTAAGTCTATACTGTCTTCCAAAGATTTGTTACCAGGAGGAATATTTCGTGAACAGTAGGAGAAGGGTTAATTGAAATTATCCATGATAAAATTTTAACTAATTGAGCTTCAGTCGGGGTTTGAGCAAGTGGAGGCCATTCAAACCTCCAAACCCCACCCCCCCCCCCCCACCCCCCCTTAATCCACCACTGTTGTTGAGAATGAAGAAATTTCTTGGCACAGAAAATATCTATATTGTCCTCAATAATTTCTTCCTCAATGGAGAAAGACTTTTAAAAATTCATCAGCTAAATACTTTACACTTGAAAAAGTGGTCTTGCATTTGACAAATTAACATTTTAATTCAGCTTAGAATTTATTGCTTTATTTTCAACTTTTATGTAAATTGTAATCTTTGACTACTTTGAAATTGGACCAGTCTTAATATTCTATTTGCATATGAAATTTCTTACTTTAACATGAGTTATTGACAAAGATCACCCTGAACATATGTACAGTCTGATTTAAGTCTATACCGTCTGATTTTTTCCTTTCAAATAAATACAAACATTGAAAAAAAAATAAGATGATTACATCAGTTTTCATGCATTCTGATTGGTTGAAAATTAGTGTTATCTCAGAATGAAAAAAAATTTGAGTTTGCAGTTATTTTGTAAGCTTCTACAGAACAAGAGGCCCAAGAGGGCCTGTATCTCTCCACTGGCTTAACTAGAAAGCCATGAATGGCTTGAGTTGCTCCACAGGCTTGAATTTCTTGTAATAGCAAATCGAAGTTTTGACTAGATTTTTAGATATTTTGGTTTTTACTGATGTTGAAATGATTTACAAAGTCTCCAACATTATAAAATAAAGAGAAATGACTTCCGCCCATAAAAGAAATATTTTTCATCCAATGACAATAATTTTTGGCTGCATGATAATGGATCACCCAAGGATCATACTAATGAAGTTTGAGTTACATTCTGAGAAAATGATTTTCAAAGTTTCCACTATATAACATATAGTGGAAATGACCTCCACCCATAAAATACAAATCTTTCATCCGATCACAATAATGTTTGGTAGACTGATAAAGGGTCACACAAGGATCATTCATGTTAAAGTTGGTTGATATCTATCAGTTAGATTCTGAGAAAATGATTTTCAAAGTTTCCACTATATAACATATAGAGAAATGACCTCCGCCCATAAAATACATAGTTTTCATCCGATTTCAATAATTTTTTGTAGACTGATAAAGGGTCACCCAAGGATCATTCATGTAAAATTTAATTGGTATCCATCAATTAGAACCTGAGAAAAGTCACTTTTTACCATATTTGGAAATTAGCCACGCCCATTAAATCCATGTTTTTCATTGGATCAAAATTTCTTGAACAACTTTGAAAGAGGGTCACCCAAGGATCATTACTGTGAAGTTTGGTTGAAATCCATCCAGTAGTTTCTGAGGAGAAGATTTTTAAAGAAAAAGTTTACGACCGCACGCACGGACGGAAGCACGACGGACACAACGCCATGACAATAGCCCTAGTGGCTTTCAGCCAGTGGAGCTAAAAAGCTCAAGATTTGAAAGAGAGATATTGAAAAAAAAAGGTAATGAAAGTAACCAGCATTCAGAAGAAATACCGACTTTTTCTAAGTTGAAACTGACTTATGAAGAGATGAACTTATTTAACTAATATGTAAAACTATGAGGGGAAAAAACTATTTAGATATTACTTTCAAACAAGAGGACCAGAATGGCCCTAAACTGCTCACCTGAATTCAATTGATCCAGTGGATCTTATCCAATCAAATTTTCATGAATAATTTTTGAAGAGGGTCATCCAAGGAATATTCTAGCACAGTCTCATTGAAATAGATCCAAAGGCTCATGAGGAGATATTGTTCCAAGATTTCAGACTCAAATAAGCCATGCCTTGCCTCGCCCATATTTGGGTGTCAATCCAAATTTCTTGAACAACTTTGGAAGAGAGTCATCCAAGGAACATTCTGTTAAAGTTTCATTGAAATTGGTCCAATGGCTCAGGAGAGGATGTCTTTCAAAGATTTTGGGCTCAAAATAAGCCCATATTTTGAGGTCCTTCCAATTTCTTGAGAAACCTTGGAAAAGGGTCACCACAGGAACATTCTGGTAAAGTCACATTGAAATCCACCCAGTGGTTCAGGAGAAAATGTTGCTCAAAGATTTTGGGGTCAAAATAAGCCCCATCCTGCCACGCCCATATTTGGGGGAAAATCAAAATTTCTTGAACAACTTTAGAAAAGGGTCACCCAAGGAACGTTCTTGTAAAGTTTCATTGAAATCAGCCCAATGGTTCAGGAGGAGATGTCATTTTAAGATTTCGGGGTCAAAATAAGCCCCACCCTGCCACGCCCATATTTGGGGGTCAATCCAAATTTCTTGAACAACTTAAGAAGAGGGTCACCCAAGGAACATTCTGGTAAAGTTTCATTGAAATCTGCCCAATGGTTCAGGAGGAGATGTTGTTTAAAGATTTTGGGTCAAAATAAGCCCCGCCACGCCCATATTAGGGGGTCAATCAAAATTTCTTGAACAACTTAAAAAGAGGGTCACCCAAGGAACATTCTGATAATGTTTCATTGAAATCAGTCCAATGGTTCAGGAGAAGATGTTGTTTAAAGATTTAGAGGTCAAAATAAGCCCCACCCTGACACGCCCATATTTAGAGGCCCTTCCAATTTCTTGAGAAACCTTGGAAAAGGGTCACCACAGGAACATTCTGGTAAAGTCACATTGAAATCCACCCAGTGGTTCAAAATCGTCAAAATCCACCCATTGGTTTAGGAGGAGAAGATGTAAAAAGAAAAGTTTATGCACAGACGCATGACGGACACAACGCCATGACAATAGCTTGCTGGCCTTCAGCCAGTGGAGCTAAAAATGGTCATGTAAGTAATTGCTTTCATTATTGATGAATCATACAATTTTGCTTCATAATATTAAATTATAGATATCAATAGAATATTTGTTGGTTTCATGGAAGTATGAAACTAAAACATTAATTACCCTCATAATATTATATGAATCTGCTTCGTTTTTAGTTTCAAACCTCGATAAAATCGACAAATACCCTCTTATCTCCTAATTATATTTTCAAAATTAATACGGACTCTGCAGTGAACCTGTATTCAGTGTTGTCATTACTTATTAGCAATTTTGCCAAGAATTTCATTAAGGATGACTAGGCAAGGGGGTAACTACCATAACGCACATTATGCCAAGTGAGCAATTGAAAAAAATCCTCTTTCAAAAATGTCGCTGATGAATGAGCATAACATTGAAACTGCAGCTTAATCAATCTGCAGTTATGTTTGTTTGACTATTCATTATCACTCAAATCATAGAAAAGAGAGGCCGCCGAGGACATTTATCAATTGTCACAGTCCACATAACGGGTTTATCCTATATATTCTTTGTTTGTCACCTTCTGACTGTGTATAAATTTCCCAATCCAAATCATGCCTATGCAAGAGTTTACATTTATAAATGCGTTAAATTTTACATTTTGCTTACAAAGTCAGCAAGAGCTTTTATTCCACTTGGAAATCTATGTGGGTCAGACTGGAGTCTTAATTGTTTGGTTCTGTTCTTTGCTGGCCAACAGTCATCAATTGTCACATACTCATAACCTTTCTCTACATATCCCTCCTTAACCAAACAGGTCGCCATGCGCTTTATCAATTTCTCACTGAAAGGATAAAATTAAACAGAAGCTAAATTTTTGCAAATTATACCCAACTTTGCATGTTCACTTGCAACAAACGACGCAAGATGGACAGCGTACTCAGGCTGATCCTTAAAGCTCACCTTGAGTAAATTGTGCTCGGTGAGTTAAAAAGGGGTGTTATTCAAAAACAAAATGTTAAGTTTTATCCTCATTGACAGATGAGCTTTCTTTTTGACAGTGAAAATACATCACAAGTTTCACACAGATGCCTCACTACATTAACCCCTGTCATGCTGAATAAATTTTGGCCGTAAATTTTCATCAAAATCAAAGAGCAAAAAGCATTGAAAGTACCAACTGTAGGTCAATTTTTATCTAAAAAGCTAAATCTATTGACAATTCTGGTTTGAAAGTGAGAAACAGGTGGTGTAGACTAACATCAGACTGCACATATGTGCAGGCTGATGTTTGTCCAAGCTCCTGCCAAAGCAGGAATATTGTGTGTTCAGCATGACAAGGGTAAATATATTAGTCATTTTAAAGTGTTGTAAGGTTTTTGCAAGAAAATAACAACACCAAACCAAGGCTTTATCAATACCTTAAGGTTTTCTGTAAACTGCTAATCTAAAACTCATTTGACCAATCTAATTATTCATCTTCAACTGATCACTCAGTTATTTCCCCTCCTCTCCCCCCCCCCCCCCAACCTCAAACATAAATTGCCATTGTCATCAATTGTATTTATGATAGCCAACTTAAAAGTTCTAACTACATCTTATTCAAGCAGAAGTGGTCTATGGAAGGTCAGTGATTGATAATTGTGAGGCAATATTTGAGGGGTCAAAGCAAGTCATCATATAAGTGCCTTAAAAGGTTACACTCCTGTCTGTTTTGGCCGTGTTAAATTATATAGTAAATTGGTACATTTTGACAGTCTGTAGCTCCTTTAAAAACAAATTTGGGCTTAATAACTTAATGTGGCTTAAAAGTGTGTTATATGCTCTTGAATATCATCTCCAGAAAACAGTACCTTGCAGGATAAACATTTTCACAATTTTTCATTGCACACAACCACCCTAAAAATTCTCTTGGTAGGAAAGTGTACGCAGACTTGGGTACCTCCATCAAAGGTTAGGCTCCAAGAAAAAATAGTTCGCACCTGAATGCATTTCATCTCATGCATGGAATGTAGCAGAGGTCTGGCACTTAGCTGAACCTCATTTCAAGCACTTTACTCTAACTTAAACATTAAAACAGTGTGGCAAAAGGAGCACATTATTATTTCTAACCTCGGAAGTAATTGAAGACCGGAGCAGATCCAAAATATAAAGGCACTTACAAAAATGTTCCTGCAACGCCTCCATTTCAAGGGGTCAATGCATATTGTAAGTGCCTATATATTTACTAACAATAGTGTTGCGCCAACCAACAATTAGGTTTATAGATAAATAAGACTTTATGGAGTTCTTACCTAATACAATCATCAGGATAGGCCTTACAATCTGTTGTACACCTGTATCTTTGCCATGTCAACCAGCCCATGGGTGGGGTCAAGGCCAGACCATTGTTCAGGCTAGTTGTAATGGGTGCAAGGCTCAGGACTATTACAGCAGTGTAAGCAAACATCTTTTTTAGACTTTTCTGAAACATAACACAATTTTGATGGCTCAGTGCAAAACAGTTGTAACTGCCTATAAACCTATAGGCAGTTACAACTGTTTTGTGCTGAGCCATCAATTTTATTATGTAAAATGTGATTGCCATAAAAAGGATTAGACTTGAGGCACTGGAGAACTCTAGCCCAGAACCTTGTGATAACAATTTAACCCTTGTCATGCTGAACCTGGAATATTCCTGCTTTGGCAGGAGCTATAGACAATTATCAGCCTGCACATATGTGCAGCCTGATGTTAGTCTACACCATCTGTTTCTCACTATCAAACCAGAATTGTCAATAGATTTTGTTTTTCAATTAAAAATTGACCTACAGTTTGTTATTTCAGTGCTTTTGCTCTTTGATTTTGATGAAAATTTGTAGCCAAATTTTATTCAGCATGACAAGAGTTAAACAGAATCAGGTTTCTTTTTTACTTAGCAAGAGAGGCAACATACATGATAAAATATTCTAACACTTTTTTTAAATACTACAGAATATTCACGAAACCTTTAATTGATATCAAATAAATACCATCTCAGGAGCAGGTTTTTACTACTACATTTCTATTCACTTAATTAGAAATTATCACAATCCATTTAGTAAATAACAAAGATTTTTCTCTTGTACTCCTTTTACTGAGCTTATCTAATAAGGCTGAAGTTCAACACATAAAAAATATCTAAGAGCTCCTGACCTGCAGAGGCCTACACTTAGCTGTTGAGTGCTTGATCTTCATTTACAAGAGTGCCTGATTCACAATATATGCCATTACAGGAAAATTTTCAGAAAGGCCCTTTTCCAGTGACGCAGCAAAGTATGACAAAATCATGACAATAAGTCCATGTTCACATGATGAGGAGCATTCTGTGAAAACTTCATGCAAATCTGTCCTTAATTGAAGGAGGAGTTGCGTTTTAACTCTTGTCATGCTGAATAAATTTTGGCTAAAAATTTGCATCAAAATTAAAGAGCAAAAAGTACTGAAAGTACCAACAGTTTTCTGTAGGACATTTTTTTTAAAAAAAAATAAATCTATTGACAATTCTGGTTTGAAAGTGATAAACAGGTGGTGTAGACTAACATCAGACTGCACATATGTGCAGACTGATGTTTGTCTATAGCTCCTGCCAAAGCAGCAATATTCCGGGTTCAACATGACAAGGGTAAAAATAAGAGTTGGAAGTATGGACAGACAGACAGATAATGAAAGTGATACCAATATACAGCCGCCTCAGTTATGTATAAAAAATCTAAGTTGAAAAGTGGCATATATACTTATAATATGACCTACGTCGCCGAAGTGAAATATCCTCGTTGAATATTTTTGATATTACACGGGTGTTATTACACTAGTTGAATGACTATGCAAATGCTAAAAACAATGAACAATGTTATATTTTTGTTAGGAAAATGATGTCAAAATGGATCTGCTGACATCATTTTGCAAACGGTGCTACATGTTTCGCTGAATAAAAAAAATAGATACATATCATAATTTTCTCGTTCTATCACCAAAATTGCGGCCATATTATAAATAGAATATAAAATTTGTGCTCATAAAATACTGAATTCATTAAACTCCTCATCTATAAACAGATAAAAAGTCGGCACAGCCTCGTTTTTATTTGTTTACAGATGACTCGTTTAATAAATTCGATATTCCATGATCACTCATTCAATATCCTCTATTTCTAACACAATGCATTTAGAGTATTTCCCCCTTTTTTTTAGCTTGTTCTTATAAAAATAAAGATCGATATATTACATGTTTCAGTGATATAGCAAAATGTCAACGTTTTTGCATGACATCAACCAATTATGCCGCTTGATTGTATAGACTGCCCTTTTGATATAGAGTGAAAGTCTTTGCACAACAGCAACCACAACAACAACACCAGGACTATAGCAATGCCTGACTGTCTCTGTAAAACAGCTGAGACTGCAGCTAAAAGCAGGGTATTAAGGGACACAGATTTTGTGAGTCTGAGACCCCTAAATAAGTAACTAGGACTCTAAAAACTTTTCGCGAGTCCCTAGGACCCTCTTGGAACCAACTTCAGAAAAGATTTGAAGACTGTTTTAAACAGTCTTCAAATCTTATCTGAAACTGATCCCATAGGTACAAATCCATCAAATACATTGTTTAGCTTAATTCAGGGACCAATTTGATATTTAAATAAAAAACATGAGGAAAGCTAAAACACAGGAACTGAGGATCCAAGCCTTTAGTAAGGACCCCTGTGAGTCCTTCATTTGGACCAAAAATTGGTAATGTCATACCTAATTAATTGATTGATTGAATGGAGTTTTACAGCGCTTTCAACATTTTTTCAGTTATATCGCGGCGTCTGGAGCACCTAACAACAGATTTCTGGTATTTCTCTCACCAGTTCAACCATCACATCCTTTCTTAGCCTCCAGCTGCTATCTCACATAGGTCTACAATTATCAACCCATTGGTGAGAGACAAATAGTCGGAAAGAATGAGTGCCGCCGTCGGGGATTGAACCAATGTCATACCTAAACCTTGTAAAAGAACAAGGAATCTGATGATCAGGGTCCCAGGATATCATTTTTTTTCATGCTTGAATAAGAATTTTTTCAAAGTTAGAATTTAAATAAATGTATAAACGTGAAAGGTAGATTTAATAAGCTGTTATATAAAACAACTTATTTATATCTATCTTCTACGTCTTTATATTCATATAAATATTACAACAGAAATACAGCTTTAATCTAATGTTGAAATTCGAGAAAATTCTCAGATTGGAATGAGAAAAGTTCTATAATCGAGGGCCCTGAAAAACATTTTTAATTATTACCTGATTTTATACTTCTATATCAATGTATATACCAGTTAACCATTTTGAACTATTTCATAGTTTATTGCACAACTTTTAAGGTGACCCGAGGCAACAGTATTAACTATTTCACTCATGTTCACTGAGCACTGATTTGTGATCCTAGCTTACCAAAACGACATAATTTTGTTGCACAAGAAATAAACACGCAGAGCCACACTCTCTTAGTGGATTTCTCCAAAGATTTACTTTTTTCTGCATGTCTGTTTTTGTAGCATATTTTTGGATGAAAAAAAATTTACATAAAAATGATCAGGAATTAAAAGTTGTTTCATGGTGATTGGTGCAACGGTGCAAACTATTGGCTGCAGTGTCTATTCTAGGATTCGAAAAGCAGGGGGGATTTTTTTTGAAAATCATCAACATTCTAAAAAAGATAAAAAAAATTTACTTTTTGTCTATGTAAATAAAAAAACCCATTACCTTTCAAAACAAAGGGGATTTTTCAAAAGTATGTGCTAAAATGCACAATCCCCCTACTAGAATAGAAGCTGTTGCTGTCAGGGATGACATTCTGAACAGTTGCCCTCATTTGGAACACCTTTTGGCCAATCTCACGATCAACCTCGGATGTACATAGACGGACTATTTTTAAAAAATACGGGAAAACCTTGGAAAACTTTGATGATGTCAGTTTAAATGGCGTTAACCCTCAAAACTGTGAGTGAAAACATTCAACGTCGCCAATGCTACTTGTTCAAGTCACTGACGTGAAACCATCGTACCCTAATATAAATATCTTAAGAATCTTAAATAACGGCTGAAAAAATCTTAATTTTTGAGAATGATTCGTCATTCTCAAAAATTAAGATTTTTTCAGCCGTTATTTACTGTAAAAAATAATAAATCTACAGTGCTAGTTTTCCTTACACTGTTTCCGCCTAACAAAATGCATGATTTTGTTACATACTCATCCGGCTTACATACATCTGAGGTCTGTTGTAGTTTACAGAAATGGTCAAGTGATGTTCCGAATGCAGTTGCCCTCTGCCTTCGGCATCAGGCAACAGTTCAGAGTGTCATCCTCTCCAAAAGTCATTGTATAATGTTATGATAACTATCAAATTCAATATTTACATAAATAGTCAATTAAAATACCTATAAAATGTAATGGTAACTTTAAATATATCACAATGTTCTAGATGACTTTTACACCATACATGAACATAATCTCAACAACTGTCAATAATGAGCTCTCATCAACTTGACACTATAAGCTCATTAACCCTTGATCCCAACACAATGCCTTAACCCTTTCCCAAATGACAAAATTTTAGGGTGCTCTAATATGAAAGGAGCTCTAGACGAAAAATTTGATGTAATTAAAGATAGGATTCGTGTAAAACATGGCCCAGAAAATATTGAGACTAAAGGAGAAACTGCTGGTTATTAACATTTTCTTCTTTTGCCTCAATGTTTTCCCAAGCTATTTCTATTAGGAACGTCAAAACCAGGTCTTGAGTGGGAAGGGGTTAAATAACAGGGGCAGATAAAGATTTTTTCTCTAGGGGGAGAGGGGTGGGGTGGGGGAGGGGGAGAGAAGGTCAAGATTGTTATATTCTTATTTTTCAAATCCCAGGTTTCTTACTCCTTTAGCTGTGCATAAAATGAAACAAACCTAAAATGATATCTCTTTTTATACAAAGAGATAACAAATATGTCACCTTTCATTTTAGAAAAATATTTTCCCGAAAACATGTGAGATGATCAAAATATTTGCTGCACATAACCCAGGACTCTAGGGTTTTTTTATAATTTTTTTTATTCTTTTTCCACGTAAGTAAGAAAAAACATTTCATAGACATTTTCTTTTTTAAGAGATTGCTTCCTGATATAAGCTCCCTGAACTGTCAACCTATAATAATAACCATTTATTCTATTTACATTAATTACGGTTACCTTAATTTTCAGCTTTTCGTAAATCTTAAATAATCTCTGAATTGAGATTTTTAATATTCCTCATTATCAGTTATTAACTGATTGCTTGCGACAAATTAATCTCAAATAGGAGGGGTGAAAGCAAAATAAATATTGATTTGACATATTATGTGACCCATCAGGCAAAAAGGGGCTATCTGCCAGTAGTGTGTAAAGTGTCAACTAGTGATGGGCTGATTAATCAACAAGAGGACCATGATGGTCCTACATCGCTCACCTGAGTAAGTCACTCATAACTTGTCAACCATGTTATGAATACCAGAATTTGTTTGATGTACATTTAGGGTGGTTAAATTTTGTCCTACTGTAATCTATTTTTTTTTAATTTTCTTAAATTTTCAACTTTCTCTTGCAATGGCAAATTCTTTTAACAACTTAAGCAGACCTACACGTTAAGAACATCCATGCTTAGTTCAAAATTGATAAGCATAATGGTTAAGGAGGAAAAGAATTTGTTCTAAGATTTTTGGTAATTTATGCCATTTTTTAGGCCTTTCCTTCACCATGGAAACACAAATTTTTTAAGAAATGAAATGATTTTAACAACTTTTTCACCCATGGATCATCCCTGCCAAGTTTCAGCTTGTTTGGCCTCATGGTTTAGAAGGAGAAGAATTTTTTCTAATATTTTCAGCCATTATTCAGACTTTCCGTTACCATGGAAACTAGAGTTTTTAATGAAATTAAATTCTTTTAACAACTTTTTAAGAGCTTCACCCAAGGAACATCCCTGCCAAGTTTCAGATTGATTGGCCCAGTGGTGTAGGAGTACAAGAATTTTCTAAAATTTTCGGCCATTTTAGGCCTTTATGTAACCATGGCAACCAGAGTTTTTGATGAAATTTAATTCTTTTAACAACTTTTTAAGAGCTTCACCCAAGGAATATCCCTGCCAAGTTTCATCTTGATTACCCCAGTGGTTTAGGAGGAGAAGATGTTTAAAGAAATTGTTGACAGACGGACAGACGGACAAATGGACAGATGGACCACGGACGGTGAGTGATCACAATAGCTCACCTTGAGCACTTTGTCCTCAGGTGAGCTAAAAAATCGATAATCAGTTGGTGTTGGGCTTCCTATGCAGATAATCAATTTAGAAATTTCATTATCGATAAATAAGTTATTGATGTGTAATTTATTGCAGCCATTTAATGTTTTGAAAGATAAATGTCACTTATTTGGTCTCAATTTATCTTAAACGAACACCGAGAATGGACCTACACTTAAGCATTGGTGGTCACCGAAGGTTGAGTGTAGGTCCATTCCAGATAATGATATGCAAAAGTCAATAACATTCTGTTTTTTTCGTTATCTACATCAAAAAGCAAAGATACAGTAAGAAATTTTAAACATGAATTGTTATGCATTGTCATAGCGTACATTCATTGAGAATTGAATGTTTCCTAAGAAATCGATTGTAGTATTGTTCAGTTAATTGAGCTCATCGACTAAAATCCAATAATCGATTATGATTTGAAACCGATTGTCCAACACTAGAGTCAACCCTAATGGAACTGTGCAGAGTGATTAGTCAGTTGAAACATTTCACACTTTACTAATCTCTGAAACATGAATGATCAATCTTACCTTCCAGTGAAGAATTTTTGAAATCCGACTTCTGGTTTACCGGTATTAGAACCAATCTTTATATATATTATATTCATTTATTTTACGGACTGTTCTCATATGGTCCCTTTTCCCGAGCTTGAACACATAATTAACTACAGAAAGTAAATTGGTACTGAAGGAAAGCTCACTGTCCACTCTCTCTTGAGCTCCCAGGAGCATTTATTAGAAGAATTATGGTATATACAGATAATCAAAGTGTAAAGGATATATGTACCAGCTGTCACATGCCTCTAATCTTAGGTGAATCATTCCCAACTGAGAATGAGCATTTGAACATCTTCAATAAACCATTTTGATGGGTCAGCACAAAACTGGTGTAAGTGCCTGTATTCGTACAGGCACTTACAATAGATTTTGCACTTGCCCTTCTATTTGGCGTTAAGACACAGTAAATTTAGACAGTTTTCTAATACTTTCATGTGCAGATCCAGGCTTATTTCTTGAGGGGAGTGACAGAGCTCGAACCAAAAATGTATTTTTCTGTACCTTTCTCCATTGGCCATTATAATCAAAATGTTGTGACTGTAGCTTGAATAACATTTTGCCTGTGCTTTGACTGAATGAGAATTTGATGTCCTAAATTTTTCAAATAGATTAATAACCACAATTTTGCTGAAATTCCAGAGAGTGTTGGATGTGCATGTGTTGAACCAAGTCCCCACTTCTAGGTATGTGCATAACTTCATTTCAATTCCATTCCTAATCTGGAAAAGATTAAGCGCAATACCATTGACTAAATGCTTATAATGAAGATATAAGCTCACATTTTTATCTTTAAGAAATTTTCTTGGGTTGAGTCCTACTAATTCAAACTGCCTTCTGCATTTTAAACATGAATTAGTCCAATACAAGGGTTGTTCAAAAATTAACCCGATTTTGCCTTGCAAAATTTTATTTTTTAAGACGTCACGCACGCTAATGCTTAACATTTTGTAACGTCATTTAGACGTTAAAACATCAAATTTTTCTGAACCGCTTCTTGTTTATCGTTTGAAGATTTGTCATGCATATTTAGATTTTTGAAATTGCTATACAAGTTATATTCCGAATAAGAAAGAATAAACTTTTTTCTGCTGGAGACATTTAAACTATCAATTGGCTTTAATCATTTTTATCTTGGATTGCTGAAAAAAGCACAGCGCGCGATGTAAAAACGTAAGACGTTAAAAATGATACGTTTTTGAAAAGTATGTCCACACAGCCAATTCTAAATATTTTTGATATTTTTCAACGTATCAGTACAAAAATTTTCCTTGTGATTGTACGAAAAAATAATATTTCAAAAATGTAGAATGATTTATGATAATCATTTTGATTATGAAATGCGGCAGTGAAGCATTTTGAAAACCGGCTATAAAATTCGCGTATTTATAAAATTGTGTCCACACAGATTTTCTTTCTTTATTTTGTTGTATATGACGTATTACTATTTTTTACCACATTAACGATAACTAGAAAACAAGAGGACCAAGATGGTCCTAGATCGCTCACCTGAGTCTCTATGACCCCTGGGACATCACATTAAATAGATAGGCAGATGTCAAAAAGAAGATAATTGCCTAAGATAAAAAGCATGGAACGTTTTCAACGAAGAGCGAAAACGAAGAGCAAGACAGATATGCCTTTTTGCTCTTTGATTCTATGTAAAAAGGGATGCACCCGGGTGGACCCCAAAAGTGACCCCAGGGTCTTGATATGAACAAACTTGGAAGAGGTCCATAAGATGATGCTACATTCTAAATATGAAAGCTGTCTGCCTTCTGGTTTCAGAGAAGAAGATTTTTGAAGGTTTTCCCATTTTCACCAAACATGCTCAGATGAGCTGAAAGGGATGCGCCCGGGTGGAGCCCAAATATGACCCAAGGGTCTTGATATGAACAAACTTGGTAGGGGCCCACAAGCTGATGCTACATACCAAAAATGAAAGCAGTGTGCCCTCTGGTTTCGATTAAAGAAGATTTTAAAAGATTTCGCTCTTTGATTCTATGTAAAAAGGGTTGCGCCCGGGTGGAGCCCAAATATGATCCTAGGGTCTTGATATGAACGAACTTGGTAGAGGTCCACTAGATGATGCTACATACCAAATATGAAAGCTGTCTGCCTTCTGGTTTCATAGAAGAAGATTTTTGAAGATTTTCATTTTTTTACCCTTCATGCTCATAAGAGATAAAGGGATGCACCTGTGCAAAGCCACAAATATGACCCAAGGGTCTTGTTATGAACAAACTTGGTAGAGGCCCACTAGGTGATGCTACACACCAAATATCAAAGCTGTCTGCCATCTGGTTTCGGAGAAGAAGATTTTTAAAGATTTTCGCTCTTTGATTCTATGCAAAAAGGGTTGGGCCCGGGCAAATCCCAAACATGACCCCAGGGTCTTGATATGTACAAACTTGGTAGAGGTCCACTAGTTGATGCTACTTACCAAATATGAAAGCTGTCTGCCTTCTGGTTTCAGAGAAGAAGATTTTTGAAGATTTTCATTTTTTTACCCTTCGTGCTCATAAGAGATAAAGGGATGCACCCGTGCAAAGCCCAAATATGACCCAAGGGTCTTGTTATGAACAAACTTGGTAGAGGCCCACTAGGTGATGCTACATACCAAATATTTAAGCTGTCTGCCATCTGGTTACAGAGAAGAAGATTTTTAAAGATTTTCGCTCTTTGATTCTATGTAAAAAGGGTTGGGTCGGGGCAAAGCCCAAATATGACCCCAGGGTCTTGATATGAATAAACTTGGTAGAGGTCCACTAGATGATGCTACATACCAAATATGAAAGCTGTCTGCCTTCTGGTTTCAGAGAAGAAGATTTTTAAAGATTTTCATATTTTCACCCTTTTTGTTAAGGGTAAAGGGAAAGTTAATGGTGGATTTCATTTATTTGAACAACTTTGGTAGAGCTTGACCCAAGGAACATCCCTGCCAAGTTTCATCAAGATTGGCCCACTGGTTTAGGAGGAGAAGATGTTTAAAGAAATTGTGGACGACGGACGACGGACGACGCACGACTGACGACGGATGACGGACATTCTACAATCCCAATAGCTCACCTTGAGCACTTTGTGTTCAACTTATTTTCACACATCCACATTCTTACAGTGGAAATGCAGTTTTCCACTTGTTTAATAACTGTTCTTCGTGCTCAGGTGAGCTTATAAGTGATATGACCAAGGTTAAAGTTTGCCACTCCAACGCCTACATCAACAACAATGCCAACAAGGTAAAAGCAATGACAATCCATCTGTTTTTTTTGAAAACAACCAAGCTAATAAGATTTTTCTATAAGATTTGACCTAGTGACCTACTTTATAATCTGGCATGACCTTTTTCGTACATGACCTAGATACAATCAAGATTAATATTCTAACCAATTACTGTAAAAGCTCTAATACAACCATGGGGGTAATTAGAATCATCATGTTTTTATTAGAAGGGGGTGGAGCTTTATTAGAGGAAATAGTTGTTAAGACATGGAAAATTGGCCAAAAATGCAACTTCGTTTTTAGCCATTTTTCCAAGTCTTCTTAACTGTAAATCTCCAGTAAATCAAAGAAAAACTAAGAGCAAGTCATTAATCTAAGCATTGAATAATCTCAACATTTTGTTTGGAAAACTAACATAGCTCTCCTTTCAAAGTAACAGGGGGTCATCAAAAACCCTGAAAGATTGTGTCTGTGACTGGTTAACTTGGCACATTTTCAACTCAGCCCAGCGTATAACTTGTCCCAATTTACTTTTATGCAAAAGCCTTCTTATTTTTGATCATTTATTCAGTATCCTTATTATTAATACAAAAGTATTCAAACTTAATTCAGTTTGAAGGAAATTTACGTATGCATCAGAAAATTAAAAAGTTTAATCGAAATTTAAGGACCATTCTTAAATTAGTACATACAGTGCTGTCGGCTAATCCTGCGCACTTAAGAAAGTCAAGTACAAAGATATCGGTTGTACAAAAAAATCAATACATGACTGAACTTGTTTACCATTTTGGCTATGTAAAGGACATTATATCTAGAACAAAATGTCACTAGAATTACACAATCCGGTAATAAACAGAGGCACCGTCGCGTTTTAATGGTCAGTCTATTGAATTTTGAGTATGAACAAGATGTGTTTGTGAAACACGAATGCCCCTGACTCGGCATTTTTTTTTTCAAAGTTTGACCTTGACAGATGACCTTGACCTTGTCACATGACCTTGACTTTGGTACCAGTGGATGCGGATCATTGAGATCTATCATCATGCCAAATATTAGCTTTGTATCTTGAATAGGCTTGAAGATATTGGCAAGGTTAAGTTTTCGGGTTAAATTTTTTCAAAGTTTGACCTTGACAGATGACCTTGACCTTGTCACATGACCTTGACTTTGGTACCAGCGGATGCAGATCATTGAGATCTATCATCATGCCAAATATTAGCTTTGTATCTTGAATAGGCTTGAAGATATTTAATATATATTAATTATATATTTTTCAGTCTTTCACTACATGGTAAGTGGCAAATCTCTGGAACCAACCGAGTAGCCCTTCTTTGTACATCTTCAAGTTTTTTCACGTCTTTCTTTAAGTAGGGGGACCAAACACAAGATGCATATTCTAAGGTAGGTCTAATAAGAGTCTTAAATAAGGGTAAAAACATTTATTTATCAAGGTACTCAAATGATCTGTAGATAAGTCCAAGCGTTCTTTGTGCTTTATTGGTTATAGTCAAAATATGTTCCTCAAAGGTCAGATTCTGGGAAAAAATAATTCCAAGGTCCTTCTCAGTCGGTACATCATCCACATTAACAAAATAGCCATCAGTGTCTTTCATTGAATATCTGAAGTTCTCATTTTTCTGTCCAATGTGCAGGACTTTACATTTCTTTGCATTAAAGAATAGTTTCCACTTGTCACTCCAGTTCCACAGTTGGTCCAAATCAGATTGCAGTTTTTCACATGAGGCAACATCTTGTACTTTGCTGTAGAGTTTCGTATCATCGGCAAAGATCCTTATAATTCCTAAAACCACATCTGGAAGATCATTAATAAAACAGAGAAATAATATGGGACCCAAAACACTTCCCTGTGGAACTCCGCTAGCAACCTCAGTCCAAGATGATAAGGATGACCCAATTCTTACACACCAAGATCTGTTTCTGAGGAAATTTTCAATCCACTTCCAAATATTACCGAGTACACCCATTTTATGCAACTTAAATAGCAGATGGTCATGTGACACTCGATCGAAAGCCTTGGCAAAGTCCAGATAAAGTACATCAATTGGTATGCCTAAGTCAATGTGTTGTGTCCATTCGTCAAATATTTCAATAAGCTGTATTGCACAAGACCGTCCAGCTCTAAAACCATACTGTGCTTGAGAAAAAAGATTATTATGTTCCATTTATTGCATTAGTTTGTCACGGATCAATTTTTCACACAATTTACATACCACTGAAGTCAAACTCACAGGCCCGACGGTAGTTAGCTGGACCTTTTTTGTCTCCCTTTTTAAAAATGGTTGATACTATGGCTTTTTTCCATTCCTCTGGAATGTTGCCTTCTGCTTTTATGTTCTATCTATCTATATATACTGCCTAACTCCCCTTCCGGGTATTACTGGCAGGTTAAGCGGCCATTTAGTTTACATGACGTCATATAGCTGCGCAGCTTTAGACTTCGCGACATGGGTGTAATCAAACAATAATTCAATAAAATATTATTAAAAAAACAAAATATATATATAATATAAATAATAATAAAGATAAACCCAGTAAGGAATTATAGCATCGCTTGTACACAACTTGTACATATTTTATGAAAAATAACCTTTGTAACTATAGACTGTATATTTGGCCTGAGTTATTAGATGGGCTGAGTTGACTGGTAACCATTGTGTTTGGAGGTTTCAAGTTCATTGGTAATCTTTGTCAAAGGCTCATAACCGTGAAGAGCAACCAATCTGTGTACAAAAACAAAGTTAACCCCTTCCCTTTGGTGGCTGCTGTTCAAAGAACCGAGTGTATTGAAGGCGAGTTGACCGGGAAGAGTAAGTCGACTAATCGATGGGCCGAGTTGACTAGCTGCAATAATGTACCCCTCTTCCTGATATGCTGCCTCCCACATCAGATTATCAAAGGAGGGATACGTTATCGTATCTAGAGTTGACTAGTGACGTTTCACACGCAAAAATCCAAATGAGAAGGCAAGTGAAATAAAACAGGAAAACCACCATACCAGACGAGTATAGATATCAATGGGTGTATCAGAATAAGACGATGTCTTGTGTCTATAAGGTGGTGGAACCCAAATGAGTAAAGATTGCAATTTTATTACTTTGATTGGCCGTGATTGATTAATAAAAGAAAGATAAATCGAATACAAAAATTTAGACTGGTAACGTAAAGTGCCCTAAAGTCGTCAGTGTCCTATTGTCGTCACTTTTTTGTGACCTCGTTTTCTGTCATATCCATTGAATTCAAGAAAGACTTAACGTCATTATTTGATAGATTAATGATTTTCGTTTCATTTTTACTCTTTTAGCATTAAATATCTTTTACAATAAACTGAAAAACGCCCAGTGTTCCAAACTCGTGTTTTTCGCACTAGAGATGAAAACGCGCGAAGTTGTTAGGGAAAGACACGTGCTGTTGCGCAAAAGCTGAATGTAAACAAACTATCACGTGAACAATTTAAGGGATAACTCCGACTTTCAAATCATATATTTTTCTAAACGTATGACTTCCCTTTATAACTTGGTCATAGGTATTTACTCAATAAACTAACTTGAATCTTGATGACGACTTTAGGTCCAAGATGACGAGTTTAGGACATACATCAAATGTTCTGGTTCTAGAATCAATTAGTCAGCCAATTTAGCTCAGTTTAAGAGCACCTGACTTCAAAAGTTGATGACATGAAGTCCAATATCATGGATTCTATTCCCGAGCAAGCACACTAGCACACATTTATTGTCTTTCGGATGAGGTGTTAAGCCAAGGCCCTGTGTATCGGTGCTTTCCATCAATCAAGGAAAAGAACCTTGAGAGAACTAAGCAGTAGTTTCATAACTAACTAATCGTCGCTTATATTGTTACATGCTACGGTAAAGACGTAAAAAAAAAGAAAAAAACGCTCTAGAATCAATATCTCGATGACCTAGTGGTATAGGCGCTCGGCTCTTGACATGATAAAGGCCCGCAGTTCCAGCGCTACCGTCGCTTGGGTTTGTTGTATGGACAAATCCTTTATATATACTTATCGACAGAATACTTGTCTTTTTTCGCGTATATGCAAATAAGGTAAGATCTTCTTTATGAGAAATTGAACATGGAGGAATTTAGCATTATTATAAAGTAGACTATTAAACCTTCCGATCTACGGTGGTTTAGTAAAACTTTGATCTGCCGTCTTAGAATAAAACGACGTAATAATTAGCTCGTTAGATTGTCTACTAGTTTCGACTCGCTCAAATCCAAGCGAGGACAGAGTTTGATAAACATAAATTATGCATACTTGTATACAGTATCCACCTTAAAGACCTGGTTTAATCCTTCTTTATTTGACCCCCCCCCCCCCAAACGAGATATGCAATTAACCACCCATTGTTATCTTAATGGTTTTATGGCCCTTATCTTAATCACTTAATCACCTTGTATACTCTAGGTAGAGATACACATACAGAGGCTGTCAGACATATATTGATTTTAACTTATTTAGAAAGTATTTCCTTAATTATTGGTGGTTTTATTCTAAAGAACTAATTATCTCATTTTTTTTCTATCATTTAGGTAATGATTATTATCTTTTTTCCACAAATTTTAAGTTGGCATAGAAAAGAAAAGTGTTTATGATGCCTCTTTTACTTTGAATCGCCGTCAAAATGATACTGATAAAAGATAAAACAAATTTGATTTTTTACAAATGATTCTTCAGTCACAAAAAAGCTGTAGCTATGATATTAAAAAAAACTCTTAAATATAAAATTGCTGGCAAAAATTGAAAGGGATAATTAATGTCCTACTTTTACTGCAGTGTTTCGATTCTGCAGCAAGATTTTATGTGTTTTCACATATTTTGAAGTAGATTAAAGTATTTTTACCAAAATCTTGTTTTTGTAATAAATTCTTTCTAAACATTGCTGCAAGTTCAAACTTTTTAAGTATATAAATTTCTACCTTCAATTGATGTAGAACATTTAATTACTTTTTGTTATTTCCTAATATGCAGATTTTATTTATCACAGTGTTTATAAGTTAGAAATAAATGATGCTTTAAAGACTCTAAAAAAATAGTGAACTTTCTTTTTTAATAAAATATAAATATTCTATTTTTTCACTTTTTTTTCAAATCAATTAATGAGATAATGATGACCAATAATGGTCTATGTCATGTGTAGAATATAAAGGGTGATTGACCCCCTAGGGTGATTCAGAGAGATAAACAATTAGCTTATCAGTTGGGTCCTGAATATACAACATTCCTTAAACCAGGTCTTTAATGGCTTCGTACATAATTTTTTCTTAAAAGAAGGAAAGGGATCACCACAACGTTTATTTAGCCGTTCTGACTAAGGTCGTTAAAACGCGGCCAGATGAACCCTTGAATTCAGGTAAACGATGCACACCTTATTTACAACTCATGATTAATTAAATGCGTGTTTCATTAATCCAAAAATGGCAGAAAACATCTTTATTTCATGATCTAACAAAAAACCTGCAAAAACATAACACGTATGATAAAATGAAAATAGCGTTTCTGAAAGGTAAAAAAAAAAAAAAAAAAAAAAAAAAAAAATTTACCGACCTTTTTAGTGTTTTCATATTGGATTAGCAATACAGAAAGGCTCTCATGCAAAACTTTACTAAGCTTTGTCGCATGGAGCTTGAAAAAATGTAAAACGTTATCAACGTCATTGGGACTCAATCAACGTCATTTGTGATCCAATGTCGGTAAAAATAGTCCCTGTGTTTTGAAGATAGGGTCGATATTGCTAAGCAATATTTCAAAGAAAGTCATTATCTTTCAAATTTAAAGCTTTATTGAACAAAACAAAACCGGACAGAACTTTTGTCCTTAAGTATATAAAATAACAAAGCCCCACTCAATTCATGTGCCTCTCTCTACGGGATATTGAAACACCAGGATTGAATTTTGGAGAGCGACCATCGAAAGGCGCTCGTTTGAGTGCAGTCGAATTAAATTAAATTTGTATTAAATCATTTTGTGTAAATGTGTGATAATGTCTTTTGTAAATGCGTTTAAGAACATTATTGATAAAAGGGTAATGGATTTGATATGAATTCTCATATATTGTGCAATTTTATTCTTTTAAAAATGATTTTACGTGATCAATAAATCCAAAATAAAATAAAATAAAATAAATAAAGACAAAATACTATATACAACTCTTAAGAATTTATATGGGTGGATTTTTTTTATATAAATACTATTTGTATCAAGAAATTTATTCGTTCCCATAGTATATTAACCAAAATGGTAATAATTCTCTAGGTTGTTCACTACTTGAATTTAGCGTATGCTGCTTTGAAATTTACTATATCACATGTTCGTAAATCCATAGGCTACAGTTAGAGAACTTGTAAAAGGACATGAAATAAGCTAGCACATATTTCTTGTAACGTAGGCCTAATATTCTTTTTTTCGTATTTCATGTTGTGGCATTAGGCTGTTGTTGTTTTTATTTCCGTCTAAGCTATGTTATACAATAAGAAACAAAATGCCGGTCAGCGTAATAAACATGACGTATCTCAGGCGGAAAAATAATTTCACTTGAGGCGAAGGTTAGGACGGATTATTCACGGATAGAAAAAATATTATTCAAGTACAAATCATATGGGAATATTTTCCGAAATGTATCCTTTGTGTAAATTATAAGCGTATCGCTTTTTTAAATGCACTGGTGTTGGTATTAAAAGCGATTTGAATAAATCCTTGCCCAAATGCAAATGTCAGTGTCATACTTCATTAATGATTTTTGAAGGCTCCACATGACCCTTGAAATATAACTATTCACCGATAGTTTGAATATATTTAAGGATTCTTATGTAATGACTCGGTGGAAAGCCGGGCCTTTGTCAGCAATGCAGCTCATGAACCACAAAACTATCCGTTTCCAGCACTTTCTCAATTAATTCAACCATATTCCTATTAGAATTAATTTCATTTGTCGTCTGCATTTTTTTTAAATTTGGACCAGGACAAAACTTTGATGCCTAGTAATCATAAATCGAGATACCGAAGGTCACTTGATTTGGACGAGATATTGTTTATCTAAATGTGATTAACGAAGCTTTGATCAATCTTTTAGTCACATTGCGGTGGCTGGAGCACCTATCAATGAGTTTCAAGTATTTCTCACAAAAATACTACCATTTCACTCGTTTAAGCCTGAAGATGCTATCACACATAGGTTATACTTAGGTAAAGGGTATATTTTTGTGGTTTCTAATTTTCCCACATCGTATTGTAACCCTTGGTTTGAGAGCGATGTTGCATCATTGCCTAGAAAATAAAAAATTAAGCACGTTTTACAGTGTTCATTTATTGTAAGTTGGACTATTTTACAGGTTTATAGTCTGTGACGACTTTTGGACCTATTGACGACTATAGGAATCTGGTCGTGACGACTTTAGGTCTACCAGGTCCAAAAGTCGTCAGCATGACCCCCGCCTTCTTTCTTTACCAATATCTTACACGTTTTAAATATCAGAATAAATATTTATATATAGAAATATGCATGAATGGTTCCGTTTTAATAAAAACTAAGCAGGGAAACAGTTATCTGACGACTTTAGGTACAAATAGTGTTTGAAAAGCTTAATATGACGACTTTAGGGCACTTTACGTTACCACTGTAAACTGTTGACTGGGTTACTGCTCCTAAATGTATCGATACTGGAGATAATTGCTCAGGCTGTAGCGGAAAGTTAACGAAATTATCGAAGTAATATTTGTTTCTATAACAAAACGAAATCTATGTTGTGTGGTACCAATCGTTAGAAAAACGTGTATTCTTTCAATTGAAACTAATTTCAGAAAATGAAGGGGGTGGCCCATGATAATTTATTTAATCATTTATATACCACTTTTAAATCTCAAATCATTTTAATGTATCACATGTTTCCATTTTACTAATACACTATATTTTGATGATTTAATATTTATAACCTGCTTTCTATGCATTTAAATTGCATTACATTTTTGTAAGTTGAAATTGTTTTATATGTATGTTTCTAACTATGTCATATGATTTTCTAACCCATGTATGCTTAATATATTATGTAAACCTTAGAATGCTTTATAAGTAAGTCGATTCAAAAGCTATTGTTAGCTTATGTTGTTTGTTATGCTGTCTTGCCGACTTTAAATAAAGGAAGTGACTAGCCGTAGGGGTCCGTACGGCTAGTCTGGTAGGCTAAACGTACGGACCCGTACGGCTAGCCAGTCCTCATTGGACGCGCTAGCCGTACGGGAGTTTTTCAACCAATCAGAATACAGCAAGGAAGATTTTTAACTAATCCAAAGACAGCACGGGATTGATTTATAAATGGGATGTTTTTATTCGCCTACTTCGATATTTTTCCGCTTCTTCTTTATGCATGATAGAAGATGGAATATTTTCGTGCAAAAGTTTAAATCTAAACAAGTCAAAAAAAAAAAAGAACATTTCTTGCTTGATAAAGAAATTCTTCGTTGGGCAATCCTAAACCTGTCGCAATGTCACCTTGAACACGGAGCCTGAGTCCCTGCCTTGAAAAAACTCTAAAATTATGATCTTCTACAAAAGTCTTATTTCCGGACCCGGATTTTACAATGTAAATAATTTGATGGGGAAAGGCTATAATGAAGAAAGTTCACTTTTTCGTACTCGTTGGGTCGCTCCATACATGACACATTTAAAATGTCGTTTTGTAGGACTATGTAGTTTACGAAAAAGTTATTTATAAAATTAATTCAGTGCTAGTACTGTATAACTGTGTTCACGAGAAAAACTAGATATTTTATCAATGTTTCACTGGCACATGTTAGTATGGATTTATTCAATTGAACTTTGATACGGCAAACTTCAAAATAGAAAATAGTTTTAGCGTCCGGCTCTTGTAAATTTTTGCCACTACAAACATTATTTTTATATCCAAAATCTTCCGTAACACGTTGAATTTTTTTCGGGCACGTTTACAGGTTTACGTCCGTTTTTCTAAGATTTGGTAATAAAAGTAACTCTACTGCATACACCCCACAGTCGTTTCCACATTAAACAAGGACTTCAAATAAATATGACAAACTAGTATCGGTAGATCTAATAATGAGGTCAAAATATCTGCTATTGGTCTCTAATTATTATAAATCGATTACCGATCGGGTTTTCAAAATCATGGAATGGCTGATCTTTTTCTTCAAAACGGTATGAAAAAACAAACTTCGGAATCATGGCATAAAATACAGTGGTTAATTACCGGTATGTCGATTATTGCAGAAGCTTAGATAACACCAGTTTTACCACCATAATTAATGTTACAGACACTCATGCGTGTTTCATTTTCTTTCTTTTTTTTCTACCACGACAGTCCTTTAAACGTGTAAAAATATATTGAATAACCATTGAACAATCGATAGGTGAACCAAAAGATGGGTAAATAATCGGAAATCAAATACTGTATTCTGACTGGTTAGAAAACTTCCGTACGGCTAGCCTATCCAGTGAGGACAGGTTACCCGTACGGACCCGTACGTTTAGCCTACCAGACTAGCCGCACGAACCCGTACGGCTAGCCACTTCCTTAAATAAATCTTATCTTATCTATAATACTAACCGTTGTTTATGTATACGCCAGATAAACGCTTTCTGCTTAAAGCACTAATTATATGTCAATAACGGATAGCGGGATTGGTCCCTGGACTACCGCAAATCGAAAATTCCCTATGCAAAAAACAAACAATATCAGCAATCATTCTTTGTGGCCACTGTAACTAAATGGAACCAACTTAGCGAGGATACAGTGCAAGCCAAAAACAGTTGAGGCATTCAAAACTGCCCTCTGCCAAGACTATCAGAAGACCAGACAGCCACCAACTACTCCGTTGTGTGAAAACCAAATTTGGGAACTACAACGTATACACACAGATACAGAGCTTCGGGTAATAACGGATCGGTTGTTGGGGGAAATATTGTGACAATCACACTATTTCATCGTTTGGGGGTGCTGAAAGAGCTTTATTTGAGCGAGTTGTATCCACAAAAGATTGCCAATCGGACTCGGACACTCGGCACTTTTATAGAAAATTTAGATTATTGAAGAAATGTTCAAACTAACATATTTTCAAAACAATTTGATGAAGCAGAAACTAACCATTTGTTTGATCCTACAATGTCGTAGCTGCAGTTTGCTAAGATTGAGAATTTAAACATCAACGTATTGATTTGACGATTATACTTTTGCTGCATATCTAACACGAAAAGGGATTACCAGAAATTCTGCAAACAAATGTATATGTTCACCAGCCTATAACTTCTAAAAGAAATCTTTGTACGAAGAGGCGTTCATACAGTATTCCCCCAAAGATTCGGCTTTGGTCATAATGCGTAGCTCGTGTTCAAGTTTTCTATTAAGCATATACATGCAGTATCATGCCCGGCTTGGTGATTAGTACAGTGAGCAACAAGTTATCCTAGACAAGGCAAAATTGTAGGGTGGATTGCCATATGTGGGACTGGTCACTGACATAGGAATTTTGTTGGGCAAAACATTTCAGTGCACCAGCCTATACAATTGAAATGAAGGACCCAGAATTGTTATTGAACTAAAAGATTATTTATAGATACAGAGAATCCCCGGAGAGCTGTCCCCAGGAGTAGAACTCGTGACCTGTACGTGCCACCGCCGTCTTTGTTGGTTTAAAAGATTTTTTCGTAACAGATTGTCCATATCATAATTCTTTGAAATTGTTTAGTGATTCAACACTATATACAGTGTTGACACAATGTAGACATAATGTTTGTTGTTTTTTTTAAACAAAATCGTATACATGTACAAATAAAAAGAATAGATTTAAATTTTCATTATTCTGCTTTTTGTACATATGGCTTTCCAATTACTTATTTGCCAAGCAAAACATCGAAACTTTAGCCTTGTGGCGAATAAGCTTGAAAATTGCAAATTTGGTCGCCTATTGAAGATCGCTATCTTTTCTAAGTAGTTTTCATACATTCAAAATTGGCAAAATCTGCCTAACTTAATAGTCATTTAAGGCCGATAAATATGCATAAGAAATCTGCAAAATGTGTGCATAAAATTCAAAATACCCCGAAACGGACTTGTAAGGCTTTATAACTTTCTTTGACCTTCAAAGGCAAATGCGGTTTGACGAAATGAACCTTTTCTAAATGACAGCACCGTTGATAATAATGTAATCAATGGAAAACTTAAACCTTGTATCTCCAGCTTATAAATTTTGCATTAGTGGGCTCATCTTCACGAGTCAAGGGGTATAAAATCGATAGCTTCTTCTCGAATATCCCTTGACTGAATGAATGGGTAAATTCTGTACGATTTATTTTTAGCCGACCAATCAAAAGGTCAAATGCGATTTCTGTGACTGACAATCAGAGAGCTTCTTACAAACGGCATTGGTACCTTTCAATCCATATGGCAACCTGTTGTATTCCGACGACTGTGTAGATATACCCTTCATTCATTGATTAAAGAAAATACGTCAAATCGAAGACGCTTACCTTTTAGTACATTTTTATTCGGTGACAGTTAGATTTACAAAATCAACAAAATATACTGAGCGACATTAAAAACGCAATACTTAAAAACATCACTTAAATGCAAATATGAGTGAGCAGACTCGGACTAAAATATACTTATTTTGTTACCTTAACAAGTCACCATTAATCCAACACCAATGTCATTTTGAAACATTCTCTTGTATTCCCAAAACGGTGACAATTTCAAACATACCCACGAAAAGTAAAAATTTCTCCAGTTTAGGACGTTATTTTCTTTTCAAATGAAACGAAAGCCGGGGAATTGCAGAGTTCAGTTGAATGAACTAAGAGGCCAAACAAAGCATCAATACTGCGTTTTAGCACACTTGGTCCAAAGACGACACCAAAACGTCGTCTTTTTTTACCAGAAATGACGTCACTTACATGCTTTTCCATCCCGTTCGTAGAACCGTAAACGTTGTTCATGTGAATGCGGTTTAGGCAAACAAAGCCTGTTAGCGCCTTTTACCTCTTAGCAGACATGTTGTTTAGAGCTGAGATGACATTTTTAACGTGTTTACGACATGCCACAAGCGTAATTTAAACACGGAAAGTCTTCTGAAACTCCTTATTGGTAAGGTCCTAACTTACAGATGTTTAAATATTGATAGAATAAATCAATATTTTATAGTCTAATCGAGGTTAACGACGTTCTGATTCTAAGGAACAGTTCCCATTTTGACATACTCGATTCAGAGTTAAGGCTTTGCAAGGTGAGTGAGTTTAACTCATTTCTTTTAGTGGTTTTTGAAATGACTATCGTAAATTACCTTCCACCATTCTGATATGTGAAATCAATCAACCATGAAAAGTGCAATGACAAAGAAAGAGTGATCAGTAGCAGTAGATTGCTATACCAAAATTAACCAAAGCGTCAGATTAAATCGATTAAACAGAGAATCTTTTTTGTGTGATATTAGTTAAATTTAATAAAAACAAATCTACTTTTCCGTACTTTAATTTCAAATTTACTTTGTTGCGTTTTTAAAGTCGCTCAGTATATAAATCAGTTCCTTTTTATCAGAATTAATACTAATAGTAAGCTTTTGTTATCATTATTATTTCCTCATTGTCAACCGTGAGTGCTTTCCGAACAAATACAGCAAAAATGGGAGTTGGGAATTTAGACATTTTCTTTCACACTTTTGGTATTTTTGCCGACTTACAAAAAAAATGAAATGTTTTTGAGTTAATTTATCCTCCCCCCCCCCCCCCCCCAACACACACACAACCACCACACATACCAATACCATGTTTTGTTTGTTCTTTATTGAAAGCAAACATATTTCTATACTATATAGAATATAGTAAACGGGCGACTAAACTACTTAATCATAACATGAATAAGCTGTAGCCACGATACCCAACATTAAAACACGTATATATCATATATATTAGAGATAAAAATCAAATAATCCCCTTTTAATTACAAAAACATGTGTAATTCGATTTGGATTGGACATTGCGCGTGATTGCTTCGTTTTATACGTCGAGAATAAGTTGTTTCATAGCAAATCTAAGTTTTAAATTTATCGTAACATTGTGACTACCTGCAACATAGATACTTTTCAAATTAAAATAAATTCAAATAAATAAACAAATAAATAAATAATGAAGATAAATTAAAATAATAAACAAATTAAAGTATTAATTCTACGGCTCCCAAAATATTCTCACACGAAATTCATTTTACACGGATAGCCATACTTAAAATTGTTCTAGGAAAAGGAGAAAAACTCCCGAAGAATTTATATGAAAATTATAGTAAATTACCATTTCCAAATTATTTCTATTAGACGATGTGTTATTGAATATATTCCAAATTTTAATTTCTCGTACTTCAATATAGATGCATTCTACTACATGTATATTGGAGTATGCCTTCGATACGGTTTAAAACATTGAAAACTTAAACCGGTATTGATTGATTAAATAACTTGAAAATTCAAATAAACATTGAAAAATCGTAATACACTGGCATCGAGGACAGAAAAGGCAGAATTTGAGAATCTTTCTATGTACCATCAAATTATTAAATAGATATGATGTCAATTGAAAAGATATAGGAATTTCGAACAATTTCTGTTATTGCGTATTTCAGTCTTACTAAGTGTCACAATTACTTAAAACTGGGGGGGGGGGGGTAAAGCGCAATTCTAAGGGTTAATAAATTGATCTTACATACCTCCTGCTGTCGGACCTTTTTGTAAGAATGTAACTGATTGGTCCGACTCGTTTTCCGTTCTTTGACGTCATGCGTACAGAAATTACCCATTCAATCAGCCAAGGGTAAGAAAAGTAAAACGTTCGAAACCCTTGGTTCGACAAGATGTTGTGGGCTTGTCGTGGTCATCAAACAATGTCCGTCAGTTACAAAAATAGTTTAAATTTGTTTGACTAGCACTATCAATATTCATCTTTCTGCTTAAATAAAAAATCCTAATCAAAACAAATCGTCGTAACTAGAACCTAATCGTACTGGTTATATTTCATTCAATTGCCTAAATTGTTGTTAGGAAGCTTTATAAAAGAAAGGGGTTTCTTAAAAATCTAGAATAATATCTTTAATATACATATAATGTATATAAAAAGTGCAAATTGAACTAGTTCATATTCATTTCTTGATATATGTATTCATTACTTGACGGCATGCTGTAATTGCTTTAGGACATTGAATACAAAATCTATGATTCTCTTGTAATGCATCACCGACCTTATATAAGCTCAAAAGCATGCCGTTATTTATTCAATCAACAAACACGGCTTCTTGGTTATCAGTCGATATTTAATAATTGAAGGCAAACACCAAACAATTCATTGTCATGTTGTTTTTACCAATCTTGTAACAATCAAGGGTCAAACAACATACCAGCCAATCAACATATTCATAATTCGACCTACTCTTTTACTAAGTTAAATTATTGAGAGTCCATGACTAAACTAATCCAATCCAATTAAAGACCTGGTTTAATCCTTCTTTATTTGACCACCCCCATGAGATATACAATTAACCACCCATTGCTATCTTAATGGTTAAATAGCCATTATCTTAATCACCTTGTATACTCTATATATATAGAGAGAGAGATACATATACAGAGGCTGACAGGCATTATATTGTTTTTGACGTATTGAGAAAAGTATTCCGTAATTTATTGGTTAAATTATTATACCCCCCCCCATCCCCCACCTACGAAGTAGAGGGGGGTTATTGGTTTCACCAAGCCTGCCTGTCTGTCTGTCCATCCGTTCGTCCGTCCATCTGTCCATCCGTCCGTCAGTCCGTAGACCTTTTCGTTTTCGGATTCTAACTCAAGAACCAAATGACCTACAATCATGAAACTTTATAAAAATGTTCCTTATGACCCAAGGAAGTGCCCTATTGTTTTTGGTTCACATAGGTCACAGGTCAAGGTCGCAGTCAGCCTTTGTTCAATTTTCGTTTCCGGACTCTAACTCAAGAACCAAGTGGCCTACAATCATGAAACTTTAGACAAATGTTCCTTATGAACCAAAATAGTGCCCTATTGTTTTTGGGTTACATAGGTCGATGGTCTAGGTCACAGTAAGCTTTTGTTCAATTTTCGTTTCCGGACTTTGACTTGAGAACCAAGTGATCTACAAGCTTGAAACTTTATGCAAATGTTGCTTATGATCCAAGGAAGTGCCCTATTGTTTTCGGGTCATATAGGTCAAAGGTCAAGGTCACAGTCAATTTTGTTCAATTTTTATTTTTGGACTCTAACTCATAAACCAAGTGACCTAGAATCATGAAACTTCATGCAAATGCTGAATATGACCTCAATTTTTGTTACAAACATATCCTGCACTTATAGCACTTGCATTTTGACAAAGTGCTTGTGGGGGGTATTAGTCCGCTCTGCGACAGTTCTAGTTTTAAATTGCTTAATATCTCATTTTATCCTATCATTTAAATAAAGATTTTTATCATTTATTGGCAATTGTAAACTTTACTTAGAAAAGAAAAGTGTTTGTGATGCATCTTTTACTTTCAATCTGCGTCTAGAAACATGGATAAAAGATAAGAAAAAATGTTTTTATAAAAATAATTACTCAACCTAAAAATAGCTGTAGGTATGATATAAAGAAAACGTTTACATAAAGTCGCTTGGAATAGATTTAAAAGGGATAATTAATGTTCTCCTTTTACTGCAATGTTTCGATTCTGTAACAAGAATTTATGGGTTAAAACATGTTTGGAAGGAGAAGTATTTTAACTAAAACCATTTTCTTCTGAATTAATTTTATTCTTAACATTGCTGCAAGTTCAATCTTTTTATCTTTATAAATTTCTACCTTCAATTGAATAAAAATGTTTTATCACTTTTTTTTCACTTCCTAATTTTCAGATATAATTTGATCACAGTGTTCATAAGTCAGATAAAACTTTGAAGGGGTCATACTAAACTATGCCCCACGGAGAAAGTATGCCCCACCTAGCCCCACGGTACAAAATGACGCCCCACGGGTTTGAGCAATGTGTCTAGGGGTATTTTTATGTTTTTTATATAGGAAAACACATTTTTAATCATCAGTACAAGTTTTATTTGTCTATCTTAAAAAATAAGCGAGATATTAGTGAAAATATTTTACGACTAAGCCAGTTCAGTTTCGACCACACGCCCTACCATTTCAATGGACGATAAGCAATTTGTTGGTACCAATTCTAACAAAATACAACTATATCTGTGTATAAAACAGCTTTTTAATGAATAATTACCGACATCTTTATTTTATTTTCAGGTTTTGAAGATATTTCAAATTCGACACGGGACAGTTGAAAGGGACAGTACTCTTCAACGCTTAGTCAGACGTCAACAGAAGTTGTCGTTTATGACACGGCGCATTGGGGAAAACCGATCGATAGAAAGAGTAGTGTGGATGTTAACTCATTCCCACACAACTCTGCTGTTGTGAATAGAATCTTACAAAAATTCTGTATTCACAATGTTTTATCAAATTTAGATATAAAAACATATGCAGGGGGACTTCATTGAATTTACAATCAACAGCTTACTGTTGGGGTTGGCATATTGATCGGGAATGATTTTTTTATAGCTGCATATATAATGTTTTGGTTGAACAACTCTATTATGTAGAACTCTTAGCCATACTTGGATGTTTCCAGACTCAACGACGTGGACGTGGTTCTACTCTGAGTCCTTTTTTTTTTTTTTTACATTTATTTATTTATTTATGTATTTATTTATTTATTTATTTATTTATCTATTTATTTATCTATTTATTTATTTATTTATTTATTTCGTTGATTTTGTAATTTTGCTTATTTTTCAGGAAGTACACACTTGAGGGATACTAAAGGAAAAAAAAACAGGAAGAAAAGCAGACGACCGTGAATAAAATTAAATTATCATCGTAAAATGCCCTATTTAACAAAGAGAGTGGATAAACCAAGAATATATATATGTAATTATATATACCCCATATTTGCTCTCTCATTGCATTTTGTTGATGTACAACGAAAACCTCGAAACTACAGCTTGCAGCTCCGGGGTTTTGATTACACAACAACATTTCCCGTCAAGCGGTCCCATTTTGTCAGATTAACCCAAAATCTATATTACACTTCCCCTTTTTTAGATGTATTATATTTTAACATTATTCAAATTTTGCAGTTTATACAATACGACCAGCTGTTTCTTTTTGTCGCAAATTATATCTATGAGTTTTAGTAGTCTCATTACCTTCCCGTCTTGACAGGGCACTCAACACAGAGTGAGCGGCATATGAGACATCTTGCGTTAATTTATTATTAATATTATAATTCACTTTAATTTGTCATATGCTGATAAAACTTAGTAAATACAGCTGCAGTTACGAAGTTTCAAGGACCCACTGACTATCAAAAAGACATTTTAATGTGAATCTCGGTTTCGTGAACTTGCTCCATCTTAAGGATTGCATTTCGGTTTCTTACTTTGAATAGTAATTGTTTTCGTTGATCTTACTCTTTTTATTTGACCCGGGTTTTTTTTGCTATTTTTGCTGTCACTGGAACATTTAAAGCAGTGTCAGTTGAAGTTACCAATAGTGAATCTCTATGTAGGTTTTTTAGTTTCATAACTCCATGAATGCAGCAAATCGTCGATTTTCTACCAAAACCTCGTAACTACAGCTTTAAACAAGCTGTAGTTACGATATTTTAGCAGATCATCGACGAAAGCTCTTTTCATATCTTATGTTTTTATGTATATATGGGCAAAAATATAAATATTTTTCCAAATTTGACAGATTTTTTCCGTAACTACTTCGTGCGGAAGCTGCATACAGCTGCATTTTCAAAATTAATTTCATGAAACTAATTCTTCAGCTATTCAGAATGCACTAAAATTGATTGAATCAACCAAAACCCAATAATTATACCAAACAATCAAGAATAAGATCAACCATTATTGTTTAATGGCGTGATCACTTCTCACGTGACGGTTAGGGTAACTTCAATCAGACAAACTGGTGAACAAGCGAGATATCTGTCAGCCCTAATTACTCTTACTGATTGCACGGAGAAAAAAGTGTCATGCAACAATCCGCTTATAAAGTAGGGTTTCCTTCTTTTCACCCAAAAACATAATAACATGGAAGAATTATCAAGAGAAATTGTTCGCTACTTAAGGCACGTTCCAGCGGCGCCAATCGACAATCATGCTTATGTTCCTGTACTTCACATCCTAGAAAAATTTCACATATACTACTATCAACTAGAAGCAGCCATTTACCAGCCAACGGACAAACAACGTTTATTCTTGTCATACTGTGGGCAGTTCGTCAGGGCAGCAGCCGGGCATTCAATTCCAGTGAATTTGAATTACATCGGTGTTCCAATTGAGGATTCTGCCTCAGTTGGATACTGCTGTCATGGCACAACTGTCGCAGCCAATGACAAGATAAAAAAGGGGGCCTTAAGACTATGACTCGGCAGTACATACACTTCGCCACTGACAAAAGCCGTCTGAAAGTTGGTTCCCAGGTTATAATCACGCTCAACGTGAAGAAATATCTGCAGGATGGTATGAAGCTGTACCATCTCGAAGATGGGAACATTGCCGCACCTGGAAATAAAGCAGGTGTAATAAAGTCATGCTTTTTTAAATGTGTGACGGTCAAGAAATGGTGTTCTTAATATAAAAACACTAAACAAAAGGCCCTTCTTAGGGCCACCAAATTTCTCGAAAATAGTCCTTTTCACATATTGTCATACCAACGATCCTTTTAAGGACCATAACATCATTGTTTTAAGACATATTAAAATTAATGTTTTTTTCATTTATTTAGCCATTTATTAAATATACGATATTATAATAGTCCAATGGCGATTAAGTTAAAAGTTATAGTTACAAAGTTTCTACCTGATCAAGATTCCAATCCCGATCAAGTAAACCTACTGAAATTGTTCATTGTAAATTCAAAGAAATCCCCCTTCTGCATTTGTTTTCATTCAAATTTGATAAGACATCGTTAATACAGCATAACTTGATGTTTTGTAAGATTCCAGGGTTGTGTGGGAATGGGTTAACATCAACGCTTTACTTCCCCAACGCTCCGTGTCATTAACGACAACTTCTGTTGACGTCTGACTAAGCGTTGAAGAGTACTGTCCCTTTCATCTGTCCCGTGTTGAATTTGAAATATCTTCAAAACCTGAAAATAAAATAAAGATGTCGGTAATTATTCAATATAAAGCTGTTTTATACACTGATATAGTTGTATTTTGTTAGAATTGGTACTAACAAATTGCTTATCGTCCATTGAAATGGTAGGGCGTGTGGTCGAAACTGAACTGGCTTAGTCGTAAAATATTTTCACTAATATCTCGCTTATTTTTTAAGATAGACAAATAAAACTTGTACTGATGATTAAAAATGTGTTTTCCTATATAAAAAACATAAAAATACCCCTAGACACATTGCTCAAACCCGTAGGGCGTCATTTTGTACCGTGGGGCTAGGTGGGGCATACTTTCTCCGTGGGGCATAGTTTAGTATGACCGCTTTGAAGACATTTTAAAAATCTTGAAAATTCTGTTTAAATAAAATATAAATATTATATTGTCTAACTCTTTTCAAATCAATTAATGAGATAATGATGACCAATAACGGTCAATGTTATGTGAAGAATATAAAGGGTGATTGACCCCCCTATTGTAATTCAGAGAGATAAACAGTTAGCATATCAGTAAGGGTCCAGAATATACAACATTCCTTAAACCAGGCCTTTAAATCAAATTAAATCAAATCAAATCAAATCAAATACTGCACTGACCACGTACCCTTAATATACATATACATGTATATATAGTGTCCCTGACTGACTTTCAATACTAAAGTCGAAAAGCTTCCAGTCTACATAATATTTGAACATTATTCTTCCTGTGGGAAATGGAATCATTCTACATCGCAAATCAAGTTTCACATTGGTCCAGGATGCTGCTTTAACAAAGCGTTAGGTTAATTTATATCTTATCTATTATAAGTAAGTCATTAAAATTACTATTCTGACGCATGATAGCTGTATATTCGTCGTTTGATCAGGTGATGATATGTGTGGTATTTTTGAAAATAAAATGAAAACATTAACTCTTAACATTTCATTTATGGAATTGATTTGACAAGGTCATTCAAAACAGCACTTTCTCTAGTGTCAGATAAAAACTTTGAACAGTGTTTTCTCAAGCTTTTAAGTAGACTGGCCTCTAAAGGACTTTTCAGTTCCATTATCGTTAAGTTCTCAACATACCCGCGTTCCTGATAGTTTAAATTCTCACGAGATTTCTGCGAAGTTTTGACGTCACTGTCCTGGATTTCAATATCAATATGTCGACTGCATTTACCCAATCTGAATTGGCCTTTTTTGCACAAAAAATATTCAATAAATAAACGATAATACTACGCATTTAAACACTTAGAGTCGGTCCGGGTAATTCCGTACGGATTTGGATAGTTTCGATTATTTTGAGAATGTCTCTTTTAGGACGATCATAATAACATACTTTCTTAATGCTATTATATTTCTTCTAGCGAATACTCCTTATTTAACTCTAAAAACTATGCCATATGTTTAGAAAAATTACAACAAAGGCCCGTAGCTGATACCGGCCAATTCCGTACATAAGCGGGTTAATTCGTACGCTTTGTCGGGAAAATCGGTTATGAATAACGGGGCGGTAAAAGTAATAGCTTAGTTTGGTGGATGGGGCGGATTCATAATTTAGACAGTTTAATGTTCATAAAAGGCAAACATTGGCTTCTAAGTATTAAGTGTGGCGAGCCTAAGAGGAAATGATAGGACCTCCTCATGCTTGGTAGACGGTTTTGCGCATCCACTGAGAAAACTTTAACGTTAGTAGGCGATCAAAACACTGTAACTACTGCTTCATTAGACTAAACTGTTTCTCGAAGAAAAACTAATTGCTCTAGGGCCGCTGGGCAAATGCAAGTTAGTCAAGCCTTTTCAACCTGTAGTTACAAGGTTTTGATTATCCTAAACAAATATATAATGTCAATTATCATTTGTTATGATCTTGATGGGCAAAATAACATTGGCCTGTACGCAATTAGCCTCACCCTACAATTGTACTTTTCTCAATGTGGGCTAATTCCGTACAGTATGAAAAATCTCATTTTATCTACAAAGAACTAGGTTTCACAAAAAATATTTTCAGGAGAGTGAAAAGTATTTCTTATTCTTCAATAAGTTAAACTATGATTCACAATTCACGTAAGCATTGGGTATATATACAAACATTTGGACAGATGGTACCGAGTGACCTTTTCGTACTTATCTGACTGGGTATTTGAGAATTAGGGAGTGACTCAGGTAGTGCCGCCTTAAATCGGCGATGAGCAAAACAAAAGGTTACGATTGCGTGGTAATTATCCGATATATGGTTTGAGGTATATTGGCTTGTTTAAAAACAGGTTTATTTCTAAGATAATTTGAAATGCATTTTATAAGAAATATGTAATTAATTAAAGTGTACGGAATTTCCCGCATGTACGGAATTACCAGGACCTACTCTACCCCTGTACTATAAGTTTTTCACTATTTCCTTTTTACCTCTGTGCTTGAAATCCTTTTTCTATTTCATCCTCCATTCAAATTTAAAACTGCATGTCAATATTGGTTGAGGTACCTTTTACCAAAATGAGGTCAATCAGCTCTGCAGAAAATTCCCGCCAAAAGTTATATTTATTGAGGCCCAAAAAGGAGATTATGTGTTATCTGCAATAATTGCTCCGGGTTTGAATTTTATTTTCAACTGGCGATGAAAACAAATAGTAAAAATCATGAAATGTAATCAATAATTTTATTTTTTTTCTAATCTAAGTGGTCAGTTAAAATGCAGAAAAACCATCTTTGATGAACAAACACCTTTCTTCAATTTTACGTGAAATATTAAATTACGATTCATCATGGGCATGTCATTTTTTGTTTTGACCTTGTTTTCATTAGGGTTTTTCCTCGAAAGTTATAAATGGCAAATAATAAATTATTCAAATGCTTCTAAGTTCTTCTATATTAATTTATCAAATAATTTTTCAACTATGATTATTCCACAGTGGATTAAGTTTTCATCCAATCAAACACTTGCTCAAATTACGTAGTTTATATTTTTGTAAGTTACTTTTAACACAAGCTTCGTAGATGTTTAATTTTAATAGCACAAACGACACATTGGAACTTTTTATATTACATTTTGTGGCTTAATGATTAAAGTAAACAATGATATAATAAAAAGGCACATGATCGCTCTCTCCGCAGAAATCTAAGGGAGATAACCAAAGCCTATTGAGAACTGAGTACTCCAGGATATTTTCCGTCATTATAGTGCAGGGGTAGAACATTGGACCTTCACTCAAAAGTTCCGGGATCGATTCCTGACTTTCACCAATGGGTTGATATCCTTAACAGTCATACTAAACTATGCCCTACAGAGAAAATATGCCCTACCAAGCCCTATGGTAAGGGAAAAGTGTCTAGGGGCCATTTTATGTTTTTCTGATAGGAAAACACAATATTGATCATTTGTTATTTCATTTGTCTATCCTAAAAAATAAGCGAAATATTAGTGAAAATATTTCCTGATTAAGTTGATTGAGTTTCGTCACCGTGCCCTACCACTTCAAAGTGTGACATGCAACTTGTTTTCTTTTAAAAATACTTACAAAATACTAACAGATCTATATGTGTGTATAATAGGGCTTATATTGACTTTTTTTAAATCATTAAAATGTATTTATTTTCATGTTTGACAATTTTTTCCAATTAAGGATGGGTACTCTACAAAGTATAGTCAGAATTCAACAGAAGATGTTGTTCATGAAGCGGTGCTCTGGATATTTTAACTGAAGGTATCAAAATACAAGTGTGGGTGCTAACCCATTTCCACACAGCCCTGCTCTTATAAATCGAGTCTAAGAAAACATCTATAAGTTTCTTTAGTTACAATTTTAATATTTGAAATCTTTCGGAGAAAGAATGCAGAATCCCAAGTAATGTTGAAACTGCAATGACATACAAATCCGTGGATTTCTTCAATTATTTCTTCAATGGGACTGAAACTTTGTACCTAGAACTTAAACTAAATTGTCTTTAGGCAATTATAAACTCGTATATTTAATTATTGACAATACATGCGATATCTTGGCCCCCAACCTGCAAACAATTTATGAAATATGTGTAATTTTACTTTTCCAAATGTAAAGCAATTAATGTAAACCACACACTCTGTTTGGATGGGCTGGAATGAGTCACTGCGGAGAAAAAATTGTAGACTGATTTTGGATTGGTATATAAGAAATTCAATTTTGATAACTGACAATGCTTTAAACCTTCCGAGTGACAGCAAACTGATAGGGAGAAACCAAACCAATTTAAGAGAGCTTTATCAACTAAAACAATTATTATTCAATGCAAAAAATCAAATACATACATTAAGATAGAGCAAGTAAAACTTACTAGTTCTGAAACTGCACAATGGGGAAAATAAATCTACAAATCACTGTTGACCGAACAAAACTTCATAACTCTAGTCTTTTCAAACTGTAGTTACCGGGTATTGGTTGCTCCACTAATGGACTTAATTAGATTAGTCTAAATTATTGTCAGTGGGTGATTTCGTAGCTTAAGCTGTAATTACGAAATTATTCGTAACCAACTGACGAAATTATCATGTTGATAATCAATATTGAAATTTAATCAAAATGTCAATACGCTACACACTCTGTGTTAAATATCGTGTCAATATTGGGACATTCCCAGTATATCAGTTGTATTTGCGATGTTTTGTCTTGCCAATCAAAGTACATATACTCATACAAATACGGAGAAAATAGAGAGGTGGTCAATAGTCAATATCTGTGTTAATAAAGGTCACTTTAAATGAAATCAGTTATCCAATGAAAACAAATTACCTCCCTTTAAAGTGACTCAGGGAGTTCGGCAATCGAATAAATAAATAAAAAGATATTGAAATTTTGATCTTTAGAGTCATTTTTAGCTCGACTATTCGAAGAATAGGGGGGCTATTCTGGTCACCCGGGCGTCGGCGTCGGCGTCAGCGTCGGCGTCGGCGTAATGCTTTGGTTAAGTTTTTACGTGCAAGTGTTTAAAATCTCTGTTTCTATCAAAGCTATTGCTTTGAAACTTTGCACATGCTTCTGTGACCATTATATCAGCCTCTAGACAAAGATTCAATACTCTGATATTGAATTTAGTGGAATTTTAACCCTTTTCGGACTTAGAAATCTTGGTTAAGTTTTTACGTGCAAATGTTGTTTATGTGTAATATTTCTGTTTCTATAAAAGCTATTGCTTTGAAACTTTACACATGCTTCTGTGACCATAATATCAGCCTCTTGACAAAGATTCATAAATCTGGTATTGAATTTAGTGGAATTTTAACCCTTTTTGGACTTAGAAATTCTTGGTTAAGTTTACGTGCAAATGTTGTATATCTGTAATATCTCTATTTCTACTAAAGCTATTGCTTTGAAACTTTGCACATGCTTCTGTGACCATAATATCAGCCTCTTGACAAAGATTCAATTGTATGGTATTGAATTTAGTGGAATTTTAACCCTTTTCGGACTTAGGAATTCCTGGTTAAGTTTTTACGTGCAAATGTTGTATATCTGTAATATCTCTTATTCAACTAAAGCTATTGCTTTGAAACTATGCACATGCTTCTGTGACCATAATATAAGCCTTTTGACAAAGATTCAATACTCTGATATTGAATCTAGTGGAATTTTAACCCTTTTCAGACTTAGAAATTCCTGGTTAAGTTTTTACGTGCAAATGTTGTATATCAGTTATATCTCTATTTCTAACTAGGCTTTTGCTTGGAAACTATACACATGTTTCTGTTACCATTATATCAGCTTCTAGTCAAAGATTATTTATTTTCATATTGAATTTCATTGAATTTTAACCTTTTTCAGACCTAGAAATTCTTGGTTAAGTTTTTACGTGCAAATGTTGTACATCAGTTATATCTCTTATTCTAATAAAGCTATTGCTTGGAAACTTTGCACATGCTTCTGTGATCATAATATCAGCCTCTTGACAAAGATTCAATTCTATGGTATTGAATTTAGCGGAATTTTAACCCTTTTCGGACTTAAAAATCTTGGTTAAGTTTTTACGTGCAAATGTTGTTTATGTGTAATATTTCTGTTTCTATAAAAGCTATTGCTTTGAAACTTTACACATGCTTCTGTGACCATAATATCAGCATCTAGACAAAGATTCATTACCCAGATATTGATTTTAGTGGATTTTTAACCCTTTTCGGACTTAGAAATCTTGGTTAAGTTTTTATGTGCAACTGATGTACATCTGTTATATCTGTATCTACTAAAGCTGTTGCTTGGAATTTTTATACATGCTTCTTTGACCATTTTATTAGCCCACAGAAAAAGATTTATTACTCTGATATTTAATTTAGTGGAATTTTAACCCTTTTTTGCCTTAAAAATCTTGGTTATGTTATTATATGCAACTGGTTTATGTTAGTTGTATTTCTGTTCCTACTAAAGATATTTCTTTTAAACTTTGCACAGTCTTCTATGACCAAAATATCAGCCTCTAGACAAAGATTCTTTTCTCTTGACTTAAATTTCATTGAATTTCCAATGTCGATATTGATTTGCTGTTACTATCCAGCACTAGGAATAGTCGAGCTTCGCTGTCCTCCGACAGCTCTTGTTATAAACATTTTATTCATATTTGAGTCTACTTTTTTTTGTTACATGTATTTTAGTTCGGAACAGCGACTATAAAAGTGGTGGGGCGTTTTCAGCCTCATTGGACAGAAAATATTTTCACTAATATCTCGCTTATTTTTTAAAATAGACAAATGAAACTTTAACAAATGATCAATATTGTGTTTTTGTATCAGTAAAACACAATATCGCCCCTAGACACTCTGCTGAAACTAGTGGGGCGTACTTTTGTACCGTTGGGCTTAGTAGGGCATATTTTCCCGTAGGGCATAGTTTATTATGACCCAAAGGCAGACATCTTTCATATTTTGTTTGTATATTATATAGTGGACCTCTACCTATGTTTTCATGGCATGCCCCTAGGACCATATTTGGGCTCTGAATAGGCCCACTGGCACTTAGACACAAAGGAGGAAATCTTAAAAACTTGTTAGCTCACCTGAGCACGGAGTGCTCATGTGAGCTATTGTGATCACCTTTCATCCGGCGTCTGTCGGTCGTCCGGTCGTCGTCCGGCGTCCGGCGTCCGTCAACAATTTCTTTAAACGACATCTCCTCCTAAACTACTTGGCCAATTTACACCAAATTTTACAGAAATGTTGCTTAGGTGGTCCCCTTCAAAAATAGCTAAAAGAATTGAAATCCATGAAAAACTCTGGTTGCTATGGCAACAAACAGTGAAATTTTAAGAAAATCTTTAAAATTCATCTTCTTCTCAACCAGTAGTCCTACAGACTTAAAACTTTGCATGGATGATCAGATCATAGACCTGAATTTAAATAGCTAAAATCATATCTTTTGGGCCACCAGGTGCGGAGCACCAGGGGGGAGGGGGTAGTACTTTGGGTAAATTTTGTAATCTTTAATCTTCTTCTTCTTTGGAACCAGGAGCCCTACAGACTTGAAAATTGGCATTGATGATCAGCTCATAGACCTGAATAAAAATAGCTAAAACCATATCTGTTGGGCTGCCAGGTGCGGAGCACCAGGGGGGAGGGGGTAGTACTTTTGTGAAAATTTTGTTATCTTTAACCTTCTTCTGATGAACTAGGAGCCTGACAGATTTGAATATTGGCATGGATGATCAGCATATGGACCTTTATAAAAATAGCTAGAACCATGACTGTAGATTCACCAGGTGCGGAGCACCAGGGGGGAGAGGGTAGTACTTATGTGAAAATTTTGTAATCTTTAACCTTCTTCTTCTTCTGAACCACAAGCGCTACAGACTTGAAAATTGGCATGGAGGATCAGCTCATAGAGGTTAATAAAAAAAGCTAAAATCATGACTGTAATGCCACCAGGGGCGGAGCACCAGGGGGGAAGAGGGTAGTACTTTTGTGAAAATTTTGTAACTTTAACCTTCATCTTCTAATGAACCAGGAGCCCTACAGACTTCAATATTGGCATGGATGATAAGCATATGGATCTTAAATAAAATAGCTAAAAGCATGAATGTAGGGCCACCAGATGCGGAGCATTAGGGGGGAGGGGGTAGTACTTTGGATCAATTTTGAAATCTTTAACCTTATTATTTCCTGGATCAGGAATCCTACAGACTTGAAAATTGTAATAGGTGATCAATATATTGACATTAATACAAATAGCTAAAATCATGACTGTAGGGTCACCAGGTGCTGAGTGTCTTGGGGAGGGGGTAGTACTTTGGATCATTTTTGAAATCTTTAAACTTCTTCTAATGAACCAGGAGTCCTACAGACTTGAATATTGGTATGAATGATCAGCATATGGACATTAATTGAATTAGCTAAAATCATGACTGTAGATTCACCAGGTGCAGAGCATCTTTGGGGAGGGGGAGTGCTTTGTTGAGAATTTTGAATCCCTACAGCCTTTATATTTGACATGGAATGATCAACTCATTAAAGAAAACTTTGAAAGTATCAGACTGTATATCTGGCATAGATTAGCTGATCACAGACCTTTTATGAAAAAAGCTTAAATAAATAATGACCAGGGGAGGAGCAGAGGGGGGGGGGGGGGAGAATTATTTCAAATGTTATCTGATTGAATAAGTGAAAATCTCTTTCTGTGGTTGCATGACATACCTAGTTAATGAAGCTTTTTTCTCAGGTGAGCGACCCAGGGCCAACGGCCCTCTTGTTCTCTGAAACCAGAAGGCAGGGACCCTAATAATTGTTTCATTTAACTGAAATTCGTCAAGTTTGTTCATTACATGCACATATGTTCATATAAGGGCTGTGCCCAGGCATATCTTTTTATACTCCCGTCAGGTCGTATTATGTTAAGCCCAGGTCATCCGTCTGTCTGTCGTCTGTCCGTTAGCAATTTTTTGTGTGCGAAACTCCTCCTAAACTATCAATGGGAATGAGCTGAAACTTGGCACAATTACTATCATGTCTAGTTGTGCATAAGACCTTTGAAATTCAAATCGCTCCAGTCATTCCTGAAAAATCTTGAATTATCTGCCCTTGAATTTAATGTAAATCACTATATTTTGATCACTATATTTTGTGCACAGAACTCCTCCAAAAAACCAATTGCACATGAGCTGAAACTAGACACAATTACTCTCTAATATATATGTCTAGTTTTGCATAAGACCTTAGAAATTCAAATGGCTCCAGTCATTCCAGAGAAATCTTGAATTATCTGCCCTTGAATTAAACGAAAATCACTGTGTTTTTTTTTTTTTTTTTGTGCAGCTCCTTAACTATCAATTGAAATGAGCTGAAACTAGATACAATTACTCTCTATGATGTGTAGTTGTGCATAAGACTTTTCAATTCAAAATGCTCAAGTAATTCCTGAGAAATCTTGAATTATCTACCCTTGAGTTGAATGAAAAAAGATAAATAAAAAAAAAATGTCAGCTCACTTTCTCCTACATTTTGGATGGGAATAAAAGGAAACTTGCCACAATGACTCTGTACAGGGGTCTACACTCGCTTCAAAATTCTACTGGTCCATAGGACCTGTAACTGTAAAATTCAACAGGTCCCCTTACAACTCAATAGGCCCCACAATCAACAAAATTAAAAAAAGTTATATCATAACAAAGGGATCTAAAACACTTCATGTAGGCAGCTCATCACTAAAAATAAAAGGCACATCAAGAATTATAAAGGTATTAAGTAGGCAAAGTATATGAGAGTTGGGTTGAGGGATCCGGCCAAGAAAATTTCAAAATGTTTTGATGGTTCAGAGACATGCTGTGGATTTTTTTCTAAAATAAAAAAAAACAGATTTATTGTACTTAATGTGGGTATCTTTCATCTTGACATTTGTATATTTTTGAAAGATTTTCAACTCAAGATAACCAATGGAAAACAATAACACAAATACATGACTTTTGTACATTTATGTGTGTTTATTTTCTTTTTAAGGCTATCATTAATTTTCAAGACTCGCATTTTTTTGGAAGAAGTCGTACCTGGTGTGAAAAAATTAGAAATTCCGTTTCTTCCAATAAAATCCGTAGACAAAGTGAATAAAACGCATAAATTTATCCTTATGAAGGAAAGGGTGCATCTCACGAAGGTAACCTAACAAGCGTGTGTCGCATGCCAAGACCAGAAGGTACCCCAAAAATAGCTGAACACCTGGTGTCAGTGTCTTTGATCACCGTTCTCCCTCTTCGAAAATTATAAACTGTTCCAAATTCTTTACGAGAATTAAACATTTATTTTTCGTGGATTCGCCAGATAGAAGCCATTGGAGCAAAACATGAAATACAAGTAATTTCTTTCTTTGATTATAATTGCACAAGTCTTTTTCATTTATTTTTTTTTTTTCATATCCAGAGAACTTATTAATTCTTCAATCAAAAATTCACGATGCTCCAATTTTGAGTTGATCTTATTTCTACGAAGGGTTTGTATTGTAAACGGGCTGAACCGAAGGGTTTGTATTGTAAACGGGCTGAACCAAAATAAATTACCTTTTACGTGTTAAAAATTCCCCAATATGCAGTTAAATTAAACTGATTAGTACATGCCAGAAATGTGTAATACCTTGTCAGGGTTAAAACACAACACAGAAGTCGAGATCATCGGGCGGCGCTTTTGAACCTTGTAGAAATTTGGCCATATTATCCCCCGCCGTTTTAGTCGAGGGGATATAGTAATGGTCTCCATCCATCATTCCGTCATTCCGAGGTTCTGTCACTAAACTTGTACGGAGCATATCTCCTAAAGTATAATAGCTATCAACTTGAAACTTTATGGATGGATAGAGCTCATGGAGGAGAAGTGCAGTGCACAAGAACTACAACTCTTGCTTGCATACTTTTGGAGTAATTGCCCTTTGTTATTTTTAAGGCTTAGATTTTGTCCGGAGCATATCTCCTAAAGTATAATAGCTATCAACTTAAAACTTTATGGGTGGATAGACCTCATGGAGTAGAAGTGCACTGCACAAGAACTACAACTCTTGCTTGCTTATTTTTGGAGTTATTACCCTTTGTTAATTTTAAGACTTAGATTTTGTCCGGAGCATATCTCCTAAAGTATTAAAGCTATCAACTTGAAACTTTATGGGTCTATAGATCTCATGGAAGAGAAGCAAAGTGCACAAGAACTACTACTCTTGTTTGCCTAATTTTGGAGTTTTTGCCCTTTGTTATTTTTAAGACTTAGATTTTGTCCGGAGCATATCTCCTAAAGTATTTTAGCTATCAACTTGAAACTTTATGGGTGGATAGATCTCATGGAAGAGAAGTGCAGTGCACAAGAACTATAACTCTGGCTTGCATAATTTTGGAGTTATTGCCCTTTGTTATTTTAAAGACTTAGATTTTGTAGGGGATTAATTTCTTAAAGTACAATAATCTATTAGGCTTCAGTTTACTATCAAGCTTTCACGGCGGGGGATGGCCATGTCCGACATGGCTCTTGTTGAAAATGGGTTTGAATTTGATAATAATTGTATGAATTGCTGCGAAAACAGAAGGTTCTAAATGTCTTGTCAGAAAAACAGCTGATATATTCTTAGAGGAAAAAATCGTAAAAGAAAGGTTTTGTCAATCTGATAATTTACATTTTGAGTTTGATGCTATTTTTGGTTCCACGAGAGTTGTACAGAAAATATTCCGAGATGAGTCGGCTGTTGCTGTAAAACTCCGATAGTTTATGGTGGACCCGCCTCAAGAAAAACATCCGCGAAAATGACCTCCTTTGTCATTTAATGGTCGTGGCTGAATTGATCGTAAAGAGTATTTACATTGTTATAAAAAAACTGCCGGTCGGGCGGGTCTGTCCCTGAATTTTTTAGCCAGTCCGACCCAAATATAAGTGGTCTCGGACCGTCTGACTTGATAGAATCTCGACCCCTGCTGTAGGTTGTCTATTTGTGCTTAGGACTAAATATTTTTCACATGTTAAGTAGTTCCTGATTTATCTGCCCTTTACTTCACAAAATAGCTTAAAATCACAGATTTTTTGTGTGTGTGTGCACAACTCCTACAAATTTGATTGGATTGAAATGAATCTTGCCACAATGTAACCCTGATATTTTGTTGAACTTAATACTTCAGAAATTCAAAAAGCTTGGGTCTTTCTTGTATTATCTACCCTTGATTTGTTTGAATTTCACTATATTCCTTTTTTGTGAGCACCTGGTCACACTTTGAATTGGAATGAACTGAAACTTGCAAAATGACTGTTTGGCGTATAGTTGTGCATAAAACCATTTTCAATTTACACTCAAAGGGTCATACTATGTTATGGCCCCATTCGTCTGTGTGTCTGCAATTTTTCTAGCTATCATTCAAGCTCACATTACTGACAAGCCAAGGTTACTGACAAGCCCCATCGGGCGTATATGCGCCGCTCTGCAAAGCTCTTGTTTATTCTCTGCTGAAAACAATCCATAGTATTGACCTATGGGTTGCTAATCATAGACCTATGTGGGATAGCAGCTGGAGGCTAGGAAAGGATGTGATGGTAGTACTGTCAATCTTGTCTTAAACAACCACTCAAGGGACATCATAAAAATGTCACTGAATAAAAAAACATTGAAATACAAGTCTTCTCTCTGAACTCGATCCCCCCCCCCTCCCATTTTCCCAAAAAGATATTTCAAGAGTTTTGTAGCTGAGAGAAAGTGAGATAACCAATTTTTTTTTTTTACTCGGGGATAACAAGATAAAGGGTCGACTGACTCTAATTTCCATTGTGGTCCTAACTCATTCCAGTTCTTATCCTACACAAAGAGAGAGAGGCAATGGTTTCTAACCACTGCTACCCACTTTTACAGCTTGGTGAACTGGGGCCTGGTCTGTAAAGTGTCCTGCCCAAATACACTACCCACCTCCGGTGGGGTTCGAACTCGCAACCGCTAACCACTCAGCTAACGAGCCAGACGATGATATTACTCATACAATCTTTCAAAAAGTGTTACTTATTAAAGCTAGGCCATTTATTTCTTTTATATCACTTACAAAAGATCCGAGTCTGCTGTATAGTTTACATAAAACACATATGTGTTTGATTTGTATATATTTTTCACTACTTAATCGAACAAGAAATTTGAACATTTGTAATTACATCATGTTTGATGAGTTTTTAACACACTTGCAGGCTGCAGCTTTTTTAATGTCATAGAGATTCAAAAGAAAAATTAAAATATTTAAATTTCAGATGTTCTAAATTGCCGATTTTAAATCAACTGTGAGTACTTTCAAACTTTGAATGAATAATTTCTTTTGACAGATTAATTTTATCTTCCAGCGAGAAGTTGTGAAAAATAGAGGATTATCAAAAGTTGATTAGTTTGTATTGTCATGCTAGTATTTATCAATAATTTTCACATGTTTATGACAGGTTATGAATAGAGATATTATCATATGGTCACTTAATAGACTGTCAAAAGAAACAATTCAATTCAACAAATATTTAGGTAGGCTGTTTTCAGAGAAAACCCAAGGTATTGTGTGTGATCACCTTGGCTCAGGTGTTGGTGTTATTGTTGCCCTGACAAACTTTAACCTTGGTAGAAACCATGTTGTTATTGTAAATGTCTTCATGAAACTTGGCATGTGGGTCAATGATCACAAGAGCTATCCAAACTTTCTAGGATGTAGCTCTGAATTCATTTGTAAGAGTTATCCCCCTTTTTAGCTTGGCTTGCAGGGTTTGACACTAAGTGAAGTCCGGGAGTCTGAGAATCCTTGTTTACCAGTCAGACTCCTTCTATTTGCAAGTAAGGAGTCCGATGGACTCCAGGGGTCATATAACAATATTTTGAAAAAACAAATACACAGAGCAGTGTCCTTTCTAACACTGGCCAAAACTGTAGATCATTTCACTACCAAAGTTGTTGAAAAAAAACATCTGCTTGCATCCTGTAGTATTTTGAGAAAAAAAACTCTTCTTTTGAAGAACATTGTGGAAAAGAAGAAATTGCTTATATTACAAGCAATTTCTTCTTTTCCTCAATGTTCTCCCATTATGAAAAATCGGACTCCTTACTTTCAGCTTGGACTCCTTGATTTCATGCGTTGAGAGTCCAATTGTCTCCTTAATCTCAGAGGTTAGTGTCAACCCCTGGCTTGTTTAGGAGAAAGCCCGAGGTATTATGATCACCTTGGCGCAGTTTGTGTTGTGTTGGCTTGACAAACTTAAACCTTGGTCAAATCTCTGTTGTTATTGAAGATATCGTCAGAAAACTTGGCATTTATGTTCACCATCACAAGAGCTACCCAGACTATCAAGAGGGATAACTCTGGAAGCATTTTTGTAAGATTTATGCCCCCTTTTTGACTTAGAATTTTTGTATTATCTAGGACCTGGAGCAGAGCATTGCACCTGTAGTTGTTTGACTTAGATTTTTTTGCATTATCCAGCACCTACAGCCAATTAAGTGTTTGGACCATAAGCGGTGCCCTTGTTTGACAATAGAATGAGGTATGTAGGAGTCAAACTGTCTTCTTAACAAACAGTTTTGATGGTCAAAATTGGGTATTTTCAATTTTGGGTCAAAACCCCGATTTAAGGGTTGAACTTAAGCCCTGATTTAGAATATTGATCTCTGCTTATCTAAAACCTCAGAGTTAAGTATAGGATATGATATTGATGAATCCTTGGTGAAATACCTATGTTGTCTAAATAAGTTTGAAACTAAAGTAACCTCAAATTAGACCACGCTTGAAGCAAATTGGCCAATCAGAGAGCAGTATTTCAAAAATATAAATCACAGATACAACTCTTAGCATTGCATCTACAGA